>JAOUQZ010000002.1:17812964-17836185 GCA_028564935.1 Neosilurus hyrtlii
TGAGGTAGAGTTGATGGTTATTTGATTGTTATATGTAATAAAAAAGATGGCCAGTTTAGGCAAATAATTGTATTTGTGCATGACTTTAAGTAATTAATTAGTTTTATTTTATTTTTTTTAAAGTACAAGGAATGCATACATTTTTTTTTATCTTTGTTTTTAAATCAGAATGAAGGGAAAGCCTTCCAAACCAGTTCTGTGCAAGCTAAATAGCTTATTTTGTTATAACTTTTCTTAAACTATTGTTAATTTAATCTGATAATCTGCTATATATTTATCTATGTATTTAAATTAATTATATATTTGTTTGTGCACGTTTTATTATGAGGTTTTTTTAATGTGATAAAAAATAGCTGAGGTTGTTGATTGGAGTTTTTTTTTTTGTTTGTTTGCTATGTCACGCGGCGCACCGGTGCGCTGACTCACTGTCAGGGCTCACGTAAGGTGTTACACCTTTGTACCCCTGGATCATGATTTTAATCAGATTTTTCTGTTCACTGCCTTTCACTTGCTGATTAATGAGTTCATTTGTATCACATGTCTGTCATGTTAATTTAATTATCCATTGTGTGTGTGTGTGTTTGTGTGTGTGCGTGCGTGCGTGTGTGCTGGAGAGTGGGGGTGATGATGAGCACAAAGGACTGATTAGATCACACTGAGAATTAGTCAGAACACCATCAGTTCTTAAATGTCCATATTCCCAACATTTAACACCCCCCCCCAAATTCTCTGCAGTCTGAGACCCAAAATAAAAACCTTTAAAATTTAAGTGTTTAAGGGTTAATGCAGATAATAATGCCATCTCTGAACTACGTAAAGTATGACTCTGTGCGTTCATAGCATTCAAGAATGAATGCTATTCTGAATGCACACATTCATACTTTATATAGTTCAGAGATGTCTTTTTGATCATTTTGGTTAACTTTGTTAAAGTTAATTTAAAAAAGAAGTGGTAATAAGAAATATTAATGCGTTAATGAAAAAGCTTAATTATTGATGGATTACCAATTACGTTAATGTCCACCACTGTTCCAAACTCTCCTTTTACACTGAAAATATTTGTTTTTTTATTATCATGTAGTTTTTACTTACAATTATAAAGTTGCAATCTGATAAAATCCATTCAGTAATTTGCATTAGCCGGATTGAAAAGGCTGCCATTTGTAGTCCATTTTACCCTGGCTAGAATAGGACGTAGATGCGTCAGTTCCAAGAGGGCAAGATACCAGCAGTAATAAGAGTATACAGGTATTAAACCAACAAATCAGATATAAACTAGTGAACTTCTGAATAAAAAAAGGCCAGGCACATCTACACAGGATACTACATTGCATCAGTCAGGCCTTTGCTCATTTACTTGAATGCTTGGTACAAGTACACATATGCATTTAATGCAGAACACTTTTGCAGAACTGTTTCTTCAAAGTCACTCCGGCCCTACTTTTGGCAGTACAATAGCCCCATATGCCAACATCGGATGTCAGTGAGAATCTTTCTCGGTTGTGTTTTTGGTGTGTCATTTTAAGCCAATTCAAAACATTGAATGAGCTGCAAATCTGTCTGTGAAAGAAATTACTCTGATTGGCTGTTCGGGTTTACGAACAAGAACAGAAACGAGATGGACATGACAGAAGCAAGCAAATGACGACGTCACCTATTTCATGTGGTTTCTCCTTATTCTCCATCTCGTCTTCTTTCTGTCATCTGCCATCACCCTCAACCTAAGGCATGACAACAGCAGTGGGAACTTAATACTAGTCATATCCTCGAAAAAAAAATATCTAACTATACAAAACTGTCTGGGATAAGACAGCAAGAGTTGTCAGGGCTTGAAAATCCTTCTTTAGTGATAGTGCAACGGAGGCGAAATTCACCAAACGCAAGTCAATGTTGCTGCGAGATTGCGCCTGGTGCAAGTGCCAGACCAGGACACGGTTAACTTCCTATTAGTACATTTACTGATTAAAACAAACCTGTTTTCAGGGCTTTCAAATTAAGCCGGTGACCGGTGAGACCGGCTACTGTACAGGCTACACATTTCCTAAACGCAACCTGCCTCTTTTTTTTTTTCAAGGACTTTTAGCCCTGATTGTATAAAAACGATAAGCAAACTCTGCCTTGTTGATGGTTTTGAATGCAGCTGTCATAGGTGTTCCAGCATTGAAATTGAAGGACAAAGATGATAGCAGGTGGTAGCCATCTGCAAGTGTGGAGAGTTATATCCTCTTATGCAGGTGTAGAACATACATGCTAGTTGGCGGTTGGCTCTAGTCTTCGAGATGTGTTTAAGTACAAATTTTTTGTCCAGATAGAATCAGCGTGAAGCAACGCAGCAGGAAGCCTTTGTTTTGAAGCTTTTAACTTGCCCTACATAAGTCATGCTATCCAGATCTGAGGTTTAGCCACTATACAGGCAAAGGACAGCAGTGCAGTATATGGTTAAATGGCCTATAATTAAAATAAATGTCATCTGTCACTTCTGCTTTCTGTGTAGCTTCGCTGTTTTAGTGAGGTTTGGTAAAAGGAACTAAGATTCACACAAATCACAAGAGCTCTTGTGTTCATTGTAAAAGAAAACCCCTTAATTATGTCACTGTTTTGCTCTCTTGTTCTTTTTTTCCCACCTGATTTCACAGACAGGCTCAAAGTATTCTCAATGTCACATGAATCATATCTGTAATTAGGGAATGATGGCACCAGGAGAAATTTTGCAGTTAAATATTGTTCACCTAATTTAAGGGCTGTAATTGCTTTTGAAGTTTTAATCACAAGGAATATTCAAGTAGCAGCTGTGTGATACGGTTACTTCACGGATCCGTTTTGTTATACTGACTTCACTGAATTTTTTTGATACCGGCTGATTTACAGTACCATAATGCTGGTCAGCTGTTCTAGCCTGTCACATTTCCTTAGCATTGGGGAAAAGTAAACTGGCATGCCCTGTAACATGAGCTCAGAGAGGTCATATGGCTAGCCAGAGCAAAATGCAAATAGTGGCCAATGCTAATGCTGTCAGTGTCAAGCAGTTAAAGGTAAATGTGCTTTAAGTGCTGGAGGTATGCTGTTCTGTATAGGTTAATTACATAGAATTATAATTATAATGGTCTACCTGCTTATTTTGTGATGAATGTAATGTAGGGAATAGGCATGGGTGATAAAACAATAGCGATATGTGTTGTCAGTAGGCACTTCAATTTAAAACACTGGAATCGGCTCTGTTCACACGGGTGGAATTTGCCTTGCTCTCGCTGCTCATTAAATCTTGCATATTATCTCGGTGCCAATTACAGGCTTCAGAAAAAAAGACTTCTTTTTATTAGGGCCCCGCTATGCGGACACCCTGTAGTGATCAGTCTGTCCATGTGTGCATCCGTTCGTCCGTGCGTCCCCATCATTTTCGGGCTGTAATGTCTGATTCATCTGCGGCACCTGCCTCAAACATGGTGGATATGTGTTCGCTGGTGAGGTGGCATGTCACATACCAACATTAAGTTACTCAGACCGCCTACTTAAAAAAAAAAACCCAACTTGTCCAGGCCATATTTCTGATGTGCTTTCTGTGGAGTGTTCCCAAAGGGTACGAGACTCCTTCAACAGGATAATGTGTTCTACAGTACCTTTAAAACTGTTCAGGAATGGCTTGAGGAAAGTTGGTCTCCATCTGTGGGAAATGCTAGACAAACAAGTCCGAACCATCGTGGCATCACCTAGAGGATGTGTTGAAAACTGCTTGGTGCCAGATGCCATAGCACAGAAATCTTGTGGAGTCCCTGCCTTGAAGGATTAGAGCAGGTTTGGCGACACAAGGCAGGTGGTTTTAATGTTATGGCTGATAGGTGTATGTAAATATTATGACTGATAGCGTATGTGTTTCTTTTTTGTACATGTGATGTGTGGGTATATATGTAGGTGTATATAAAGGCGTTATGTTTGGAAGTTTTTTGTCTCATCTTTCTTCTGTCCTCTGCTCTCCTACTCCCCTTGCCGGAATACTTTCCCCTCATTGCTTCCTCGCTTCTCTCTTTTTCTCTGTCCCTCCCTCAACTCTCCATGTTCCCTCTCTGTTTATGGTGGCAAACAAACACTTATTGCATGTCTTTATATCTAGTCTATATTAATTAATGTAATTATATTGTATAATAATAATCATTTTATGTAATATTTCTCAATGTTGGTTAGAATAACTTTTTTTTGCAGTTGCTAAAAAAGTGCTCAAGAGCTCACTTCACTCAACAAGCCTAACTGCCCAAGTACACCTGTGTATGTGATTCAGATGAGTTTGTTGTGTGAAGGGGGTCTGAGTGAGAGAAGTACCAGCACATGCTGTTAGCATAGTCACTTTACTTTAGTCAGGCATAAAGTGTAAATAAGCTCTGGTTACAGCAGCAGTAGTAAGGGTGAAAAGAGCCTTGATAAGAGCTAAGCTAACCCAGCTTGGACCTAACAGAACAAGGAGAGAGATGTCATTGCACACCTAACTAAGTGTCTGCTCTGTAGCTTTTTAAGAAGGTAAAGAGAGAGTAGAACAGAAATGTTGATGTGCTTATTGTAGCAACGTTTTAAAAATGGATTATTTAACATTCTTAATAGGAATCAGTGCATTTATATGATTTGTGTAAAGTTGATGATAATCTAAAAATGAAGGTATAAATGATTCAAATGTTATGTATTATTACTGAGTTTGTCAATCAAAGGATAATGTTCTACGCTGCAGTTATCTTGTAGTTATTCTTCAGCCAGAAAGGGGTTGGGCCATCTATGTCCCTGGATAGTACCGACCTGATAGATTGCTCCTGACAGGGCTGCTGAA
Source organism: Neosilurus hyrtlii (assembly GCA_028564935.1). Classification (NCBI taxonomy): domain Eukaryota; kingdom Metazoa; phylum Chordata; class Actinopteri; order Siluriformes; family Plotosidae; genus Neosilurus; species Neosilurus hyrtlii. The sequence continues at coordinate 17,817,775 of JAOUQZ010000002.1, forward strand.
TGGCCCAGAGCTCTCAATCTCTTTGAAACTGGCTGTCTGTGGTGTTCATTCAAACCCCCCAAGCCCCCAACCTTCAATCATTGTACACATTTGCTCTGTTTTTGCTCAATAAACTTGCTGTTTCTTTTTAATATATCCTGCTTGCATGCAAATTTGCTCTCCTTCTGTTCATAGAACCTGCCTCCCCTGCGCAAGTTTGCTTTGCCTCTGCTCCCGTTTAGAGATTTTGTTGCTTGTTCAAATGTCCTTTGCTTCACTTTATTCCATCACCTCGCTCTCGGACTGCTTTTGTGCACTCGTGACTCTTCTGCTCAGGGATTTCTGCTTACAATCAGATTTTTGTGAAATGATCAACATTCACCAATTAATAGAATGTAAGGTACGATGATGACCAATCAAATCACTGCCTCCTTGGGTGTCTTTGCTTTATGGATGGGTGGGTTACTGTTTAACTGGATTCAGCCTAGGGTCATTCAGTCAACATGGATCAATCAAAGCAGACCTCAGAGTAAGCATTTTAATATAGTTGTTCTTACTTTCTTCAAATGCAGTTGAAGAATATAGAAAGTTCAAATGGTCATACAATCTCTGTAAGATGTGATATCTAAGCAGGTTTTGTCAGAAGAAGTGTTTGCATAGTTAACCTTAATTTATGCTTCAAAACAATGCATATAATGATGGATGTATTCCTGTGCTGTAAATAAGACTTTAAAGAATGAAATAGCACAATTACAATAAAATACTTGAGGTGCTTGATCTGAGTGATCCCACACACAAATGAAGCGAACACACCCAAGAAGCCAGTGATGATTTCATGGTTCCCATTCTATTGGCTCGTGACACAATAATTTGAGAGAGCTGAAATCTGTGAGCGAAAGAGTCATGAGTACACAGAAACAGTATGAGGAGATGGACTCAAACTGAAGCACACAGCATTTGCGCAAGGATTCCACTAATTTAATGCAGACAGTCTTGAGTAGGATTAGGACAAATTTGCATGCAAACAGCAGCTATCTGATGGAGAGGAAATAATTTTTTTTAGAAGTAACAGAGCAAATGTGCACACAAGCATGCAACATTGCAAAATCTGAATGTGAAATTAATAATTACTGTTTTTAAATTGAGAGAGCCCACTATTGATTAAAGATGGGGAAGCCCACAAGGCATCATCTGCCCTGTCCTGAGAGCAGCTCTGCTGTGCTGCTCTAATTTGCAAGTCGAATTGTTTCTTCAAAGCTAAGACTTAACGCATTGCAACATAGTATGACTGGGATGGTTTTAAAGCGCAATCACATGCGGCAGAATGAACGAGGTAGTGCTTTCTTTATCACATGCGTTTTGTAGTTCATGATGTCTTTCAGTTCCAAGATATCTGCAAAAAATTTCTCATTCAGGGTTCATATGAGAAATATACTATAAGTCATAGTATTAAAAACCATCCACATGAATTAAATAAAATTAAATATGAAACAAATAAATTAAAATGTAGCATTCATGATGCAAGCTGTGACTTGATCATCCTTGCCATACAGCTAGCATAAATGTGGCAGGGGTTTCACACAGCTTGGACATACTATGCACCCAAATTATGTAATCTATTAGACTAAATGGGGAGACAAGTGAGAGAGAACGAGAACAAGCAAGGGACTGCTCTCTTAAAACACTACTTTACCTGAATATGTCTTACTGGGTACTACAACCTGTCATTCTTTTCAAATATTTTGGTGAAATTTTTTGTTGAACCCTCTATACCCCGTAGCAGCCCCTGACAGCCTGATAGAAACTCTATATGGCCACGGATGGCTGAGATGTTTAAAGACATATCTGCTACAGTATAGCCTTCATTAATGAAACACACATGAACACTATCACCTTATTTTAAAACTAAACACTGAATGCGTTACCATTAATATTTTTGAAGAATTTATTTCCATTTCACAATTGACTGGGTGGAGTTATAATATCTCTGGGATTTATAAGCTAGCTATCAAGTGTCTGTTCTCAGTGGCTGAGACAGGATTTTTGGGCACCAAGGGTGACGACACAACATGTATGAGTGAATGTGACTGTCATGTTGATGCAAGGAATGTCAGAATGAAGCTCATGAGTAATAGTAGCATCTTCATTTTTATGACCAGCAGGGGATTGACTAGAGATTGCGTTCTAGTGACTGAGTGTGTTCTTGCACTCCCCCATCACATACCCCCTTTCACATACACACACAAATAATCAATTCTGTTTGTTTCCTAGTGTAGTCAGTATGTATAATCAGTTTGTTTTCAATTCAGTGGACAACATGTATGATAAATACACCTTATTCTCATTAAGAAGATTTAAATTTTAATAAATACATTTGCAGTTTTTTCAAAACTGAAGTCCAAACTAAACTTGGTTATGGAAACGAGGTTAGAATGCATGTAAAATTATGTATTTTAATATTTTCAAACACTTCTAATATATTTTATATAAATTTAAATAAAATATATTAGAAAAATATAAAATGTATGTTCTATCAGATAGATTTGATGATTCTCAAGATTAGAGTTAAGAGTTTCTGCAGTTTTCTAGGTTTCTTTTGGGGTATAGAGGGTTAAATCTGTTGATTTATAAATATATAGGACTGATTACATCTAGTGAAGTGTTAGTAGTTAGTTGATGATTGTGTTTGAGTTTCTGCTTGACTGCTGTATGATGACCTAAATGGGGAAAAAAATTTCCCTTTTACACTTTCCTCATCCATTTCCCTTGTTTAATAAATTATTATTATTTTATTTGTAGTGGATAACGGGACAGCTAAGGGTTTTTTGATTTGTTTTGACCAAAAGTAACCTCCACAGTAAGCTTTGTATTGTACAGGAGCGTAGGTTGATATAACCCTGCTTAAAATAGAATTAAAATCATCCCTGATTTTACAAAAACCTGCAAGGGACTTAAAAAAAAAAAAAGAATCAGCATAACACTGTTAACATCATTAGGCTCATCACTACTATGACATTTACTGTTTTGGTTTGTTAGTTCTCTCCCATCTCCCTCCTTTCTACCTCCCCTTTCTGTTCAAATGGAGTGGATATCAGACGAGAACTAAAAGCTACAAGCGAAAACGTTGCCAAGGTACTGTATTTCCTGCATCTTTGTGATGGACTCCCTTTGGATTTTATCTTTGGACTTTCTTCCTTACCTTTAGGTGAGCCCTGCTTGCTTAAGAACAAGGTCTAGATTAAAAAGAATTGGTATGAATGAGAGCACCAGTGCTTACACTTCTCAAGCACGTTGGGCTGGCCTGGGCTTTAACTTTGGCAAGCATTTCATTTTGATGCTTGAAGTTCATAGACCTCGAAATGCACTGCTGGCTCTTTTAATATCTGGCCTTGTTCTTTTTTAATTAGCTTTAGTTTAGCCTAGTTGTAGACCTAGGCATCCAGTATACACTGTGATTAGGATTTATTCGGGTGTTTTTGTCCTCCTTCACTGGGTTTTTGAGGAAACCCTGATGCTTTGCTCATTTCCTGTCAGTTTTATCTTACTAAACCATAACAGCACCATGTTAAATGGAGTGGTTTGTGTGCCACATGGCAGGGTAAATTTCACGAATGAATCCTTGCAACTCCAGCCTTTATTAGGGAGGCAAGAGAAGCATCATTGGGCTCCTCAGTCTTCTCTACTCCCTCTGTACTTTAATGGCCATATGTTGTGCACACTGGAGTAGGGGAGTATGGTGGGCGCATTTACATATTCACATATTTTCTCTCCTACCCTGGTGGGAAAAACTTATGTGGGCATCTTATTGGGTTTTATTTTTCTTTGCTAGTATTTTATAGGCCTCAGTGAGCATTTTTAATTTCACTGACATTGTTTTTCCTCACATGCACATAGAAGTCAGTATAATCCAGAGGGTTCATTCATTATAGCCTGTTATGTGTGCAGCATTTGTTGGTGCATGCAAACTTTCTTTTGGTTTAGTAGGGTAATACTTTTCAGATACCAGTGTTATCCATCATTCCCTATTCTGTCCAAAGTGCTTGGAAACCCTTGCTAAATCTTTTACCTCTGTAGATCATGGCGGTAATAAATACTTTGTGGTGTGCTTTGATTCTGTATTTGTACTTCAGTTTGATTGGCACTTAACCAGAGTCAAACATATCAAGTATACAGAAGAGTATAATATCTCTGTGCATTTATATATCTGCTGTACACATTGATTATCTTTAGATTCTGAAAACACTCAGACTTTTAGATAAGGCTCATTCTGGGATTAACAGCAACATTTTCTGTACATAGAATCTCAAAATAAAAGTTGTCTTTCTGTTTAGTTTTTGTTACTAATACAGTTTTTGACAGTCTATCCTTTGACAAATGATAAGGAAAAGAGTGCTGCATAAATTCTTTTGGGATTTTGAACCATCTTGTGGGTTGATAAAATGATATGGATGTTATTGTGTCAGTACTTGACCTACAGTTTTTAAAGAACAGTGACAACTCCAAAGAGTTTCTTTACATAAAATGTTTGATACACATATGCTGACTGTCTACAAAAACATTTGATTCTGCAGATATCATTAGATAAATTAATTACATTACCTAATATTTTTATAGAGGTTTTTTTTTTCATTACACGATACAGTGGATTTTATAATGGCTAATATACTAGAAATTGGAACCAAGTAAACATTTTACGTAATTTTCTAAAGTTTAAAGCTTTACTTCTATCTAGGCAAGAACTTAATAAATCCAGATGCTTTTATTTTGTCCTGGAAATGTTGGTGTTTATCACCGAATGAGCCTTACATGTTTGACCCTGGTGTGCCCGTTTTCCTGTAAATGGGATTAATTCTCCTTTTCCACAGGTATGTTTCCTTGTGTGCATTCCTTATTCATACAGAGAGAGCTAACGAATGCTTAGTTCAATATCATGCTTCTAAGTTGTTCTTACAGCATCCTATTTCACAGTGTGCATCTGTGTGGGTGTAGTGTGTTCTTTTTGTAAATGCTGTCTGTTTGTTTGTTTATTTATTTATTTATTTGCCTCCCATTGAATATCATGTGATGACTAGACATATTTAATATCACCTGATTGCTTAAGCTTACTAACACCTGACCTGAGGATTTAGAGATTTTGGGGAAGAGTGTCAGGTGTTGGATAAAGTCCAGAACTAAAGACAGAGAAATGAAACAGGCATACAGCTCCAAAGTCCAGTATAGTATCACAGTGTCCTGTACCACTCTTGAAATCAGTCTTTTAGCAAGTGTCAATCTATTTGTATGTTAATTAATTTATCTACTTAAAAATTTTTAAACACTGTCACTTAAATGATTATAATTATGGCAATTCATGCATGCTAAATAAAAGTTGGTCGAGAACAAGGTCCAGCTTTAATAAGAGCTGCACATACGGTACATTGCTCTGCTATGTGCTGCCAGTGATGGACGCAACTGGAGCACTATGATGAATGCTAATAGGCAAAAGCATTAGACTGCAGAAACAGGGTTGAGTATTCTGTCCTGAATAAGCTTTATAGCTATGATAAAGATAGCATTTCTGTCAAATTTCTCAAGGTGCAATCAGGTTCATAGCACAGTTTCCATAATTTTGTCTCTGTACACTGCAATTGTTCTAAATTAAGCCAATGTACCAAAAATATTGCAATAACTTATACTGAAATAATAAATATTTACAACCCTCCATTTGTACAGCCTGAAAAGTAGTTGGAGAAACTAATATGCATGTAAGCATCAGGTTTTGCAATGAGTGACTGTCTGAAGTCTAAAACCTATGGGCATCGCAAAATGCTAAATTTCCACCCTTGGGATTTATTGTAGCCACATACAGTTGCAGTTCCTCCCAAAGTTTCAGGTGGTCTCTTATGAATTTTTTTTTTAGCCTAATTATCGTCTCGTTTCTTCACTTACTTCGACAATGTTTTTGGTCTGTATATTAAGAATGAACAGCTGCCAAAAGCAAAGTCAACTCTTGGAGTCAACTCTAGACTTTTTGTCTTATTTGTTATGAAATAATGAGAGAACAGGGCTTAGCTGTCCATGTCACTGTTCATCAGTCAATTTTCCTGATTACTTTTTGAGCCAGTGGCTGTAATTTCTAAACAATTAACGAAATATTTTTCGTTAAAACCTTTAATAATAATTAAAAACAAATTACACTATAGTCACATCTTGATGGCTTCATTTCAGATCCATAGCACTTGTATACAAGAGAAAAATTACAAAAACATTGTCACTGTCCAAATATATATATATAGACCTGGCTTTATATTATGCCTGTATTATAATGAGTCAGATGTAGTCCGTTAGAAATGTCTCTGTCTCTCAATGTATCGGCTTGCACTCAAGTGTTCCTGTGTTCCTTGTTGATAGACAGTACACTTAATGACTATGCATTTTATGTATTGCAGTCAGATGACGACCCAGATTTAAGTGCCCACTTCTCCATAGTTTCACTCGTGTGCTTCAGTAATTTATTATTGATGCCTTTTCGTTTCTTGAAAATGAATGGGAAACTGCTTTTCAGTTCTTCCCCATGTGATATTTCAGTTCCTACTCGTCCCATTCATGCTACAGTTTAGGCTCATACAGGCAATAATGTTAACATCTGTAATTCAAGAATAACAGAAAGCTGCCCATGTGCATCCACAAATGTTACATGTTACATTAGCTCTTCATTTTTAAAGCTTGTAAGGGTTTTTTAAGTGAACCCCAGCCATATAAGGAGTGACAGAATCTGTATGGGCATTGCTTAATACACCATATGGCCAAAAGCAGGATCATGAAGACATAGCGACGTGAAGAAAATTTAATCGCCTGCACAGAGCTCTGACCTCGACCTCTGCAAATATCTTAGGAATGAATCGGAACCCTTCCTTCCTACCAGGTCCTCTTGCCCAGCACCAGTACCTGAGCACAATAATATTGTTGTGCCTGATTGGGAAAAAGCTATAATCCAGTATATTGAAAAATCCCAAAGATTGGACATTATCACAAAGAGGGGACTAAATCTGCAATGTTTAACAAGTTGGTCAGGTGTCTACAAACCTTATAGGCCATATAGTGGGGCTGCCTGGCACATATGTGACCCATCACAGCAAGGAGGGTGTTAAGTCAGAAATTATTAGATACTTTGTCAAACTTTAAATGTGATTTTCTCCAAAACTGCATGCTTAAAATGCTGAAAATTCCTAGCAGGTTTTGGTTAGTTACTCCAAAACTAGACAAATATGTTAGAAAAATTGGTATCACTTTAAAGCTTAGGATATCAGCGACAAAATGGTACCAATAATTTCTGACTTAATGCCCACTTTGCTGCGATGCATATATGCTTTTCAGTATAAACTTTTGGTAAAATATTAAATTGTACATGAAGTGCATTTATTCAGTGGCAGACAATGTAATAAAATAGTTATACTTTGTAAATAAAAAAAAAATCACAGCTGGATTTGAAGGTTAGAAAATCAAGTTGGCAGCAATTGCAACCAACCAACCAGACATCACATTTAATTCCATAGTTAACATTTCTGGTTACCAGAAATTAACTGGTAGGTTTCCATCTAAACCAGAAGTGCAGTGGTACATGGTACGTGTATGAATTGAAATATCAATACATTGAGCCTTTTTTTCCTTTCTATAGGAATAGAGTTTCTATAGTTTGATTTGCATGAACCTGTACAATGACTGTATCTTAGCCATGTATCTAATGTGATTTTTGTAAACTCTTTTCTCTTGTCATGTGCAATGTGTTTGGTTTTTTTTAATAGCCATCCACAGTCTGAAGCTGAGTCGCAGTCATGTTGACTGGCACAGTGTCGACGAGGTGTATCTGTACAGCGATGCCACCACCTCCAAAATCGCCCGCACTGTCACACAGAAGCTCGGCTTCTCGAAAGGTCAGTGCTTACCCTTCAACTTAGTCCTCTGCATAAACACACGGGCATAAACATGAACAGGTTTTTGCTGCTTTTAACTATTTCTGAACATGGCATTATTCACTGTTGCTTCATAGTAAACATTATATTGTCTAACCCAGTTTCAAAACATGGCAGGTATTTGTTACCTGAACTGAGTTGGACTATAATAATCCTTGTTCATGTTGTGGATCCCAGCTTCGAGCAGTGGAACCAGGCTTCATCGAGGCTATGTGGAGGATGCCTCTTTGGAGGATAAGCCCCCTCAGACAACCCATATTGTATTTGTTGTGCATGGCATTGGACAGAAGATGGACAAGGACCGTATTATCAAGAACACAGGCATGTAAGTGATTAGCAGAAGTATATGAAATAAATTTACATGAAATAGGTTTTTGTCTTTTCATGTATTTTTAATTTTACTTTATTCGTATACATTTTATAATATAAGGACACTGTGTAGGTATGTTGTTGCTAACTGTAGCACACATAGTGCTATATAATGTGCTACATTTACATTTACAGCATTTAGCAGATGCTCTGATCCAGAAGTGCTTTAAAGTCACTATCAATAAAAATATTCTTATACTGGTTCGTCAGGACACAGACTAAGTATACCATCAGTCAAGAGCTCAGGGAATAGGTGTTGTGTGCAGGTATTTTTTTAAACTTTTTTAATTTTTTGCATTTTTTTTTTTTTTGCTTTTTTTTTTGCATTTTTTTTTGCATTTTTAAAGCCCATCAGTGATGATACCACTTGCTGTAATGGACTGACGTGTTGATATATAGACATTTTGATTCAAGCAGTATTCACTCAGATAATGTTTTTGAATCCCTAGATAGCAAACCAATCAGATCCCACCATTTTCATTCAGTATAAGCTAATAAAGTGTAGCCATGAAATATCATTTTAAAAAAAACAGGGAAGAATTATTTAATGTATCTCAAAGTTATTTCAAATGAATAGCAATTATTCCCTTGGTCATATTGTGCTGTATTTATTGGAAATTATCCTTTCAAGTAATTATTTCTTTATATGCTGAAATGGCAAAATTGATATACTCATTCAGTAGTCATTTTACCTGAGTGCATTATTATGGCATTTCAGCACCAAATACATTACATCATCATTTTGCTGGGTTAAGGCACTTGCTGTTCAGTTTTCAAGTGTGAGGTGTTAATACATGAGTCATGAACACCTTGTATGTCGTGTGTTGTTTAACTGGATGAGTGAGACCTGTCTCACAGGTTTTTGTAAAAGGAAATTGGTGTGGAATGTTTGTGTGAGTCTTTAATGAAAAGCCAGATCTAGTGACTTGCATATGTGAGAATTATCCGATGAAACGCTAAAACACTGAACAGGAGCAACATAATGCAAGCACATCTTTAAGCATCTGAGCCAGTTCTTGTCATGCCGTGGAATGTACAACCACAGAGCAAGAATATTTTATAAAATATGCTTAGCACTTCTAATACCTCTTTATGGCCCTCTGCCTTGTAATCCCCTTAACCCCAAACAAAAGTGCACTTCAACTGAGGCTTTATTTTTTTCTGTTGTTTTCTTCATGCCAGTCTGAACTTTTTTTCCTCACTTTGTTTTAAACACCTGTAGTTCTGCCTATTGTGTATTTTTTTCCCCCTGTATTTTGTTACTTTCTCCAAAGCTGACCTTTGAATGTAAGCTTTTCAGGTGAGGATAATTGAATTTTTTACCATCAGGTGTGCAGATGGTTCTCATCAGCAAGTAACAACAGATGTGTGCTGTACCAGTCTTTGAACAAGATAAAACATGATTTATCTTGAATGTGTTTAACAAGGCTATTAGGCCAAGTCTTAATGGATCTCCTACAGAAGGTAGAAGGTGGTTAAACTAACATAAAGAAAGCACACAGACTGGAAACCTATATGTGGTGGGGAAAAACCCTGTTTGCACACTCATTTTTGCCTTCTCGCTGCACAAAGCCAGGCAGAGTGATATGTTTGCTAGTTGGCAGGGTTTAGTGCCTGGTCTCCTGAAGCTTAGGTGGGTTGAGATGGTAAAGTAGATCAATCCAGCCACTAAGCCCACTCTCTTTTGGGTGAACGTGGATTACTCACTCCCTTGCAAAAAAAGAGCCGGATCATTACTGTCTCAACTTATCTCCTCTCATCATTTTTTCATTCCTTTGCTCAGTCTCTTTTTTGTCCCCCTTCTCAAGGTCGTGACTGATCATTTACATCCAAGTGTATGTCTTCTTTGGTCTCTTAATTTCATCCTCTGTGCCTGATTGAACTCATTGTCTGTTGGAAAGGCTTTTTGGTAATGACTGAATGTAGTCAGCAGGGTATTCATCAATAATTTAATTACATGTGACTTAAGGTTACATTTTAATGAATTCAGTAAATGGACGCACTACAAATAATGACCATGAAAATGATCTACAGTCTTGAATTACATTCAATCTTAGCATAAAATATGAGATATAGTGTCACTTGCTCTGTTTGCCAATTAGCATCATGAGGCTTTAGTGGCATCACATGAGTATAGAAGACAATGAACAGGCAATGATGTGACTGAGCCCCAGGGACAGACAACACGCTAGAGGCCACTTGCAAGTCTTATCAGTCCTGTTTTTTTTTGAGTCTGTTTCTAAAAAGTGCAAATAAGCTTTTGGGTACTCTACTACTATACGCTGTTACTTTCTCTGTTTTCCACAGTGATATAGTGAAATAGCAGTGTCTACTATTACACAGGGGAAAATAATCTGAAATATCACTGAATAAGTACACTGAGTCTCTGTCTATACTTTGTGTGTGCATGCATGTTTAGGCTGCGAGAGGCTGTACGGAAAATGGAAGAGAAGCACTTTGCTGAGCACACTGAGGAGCATGTGGAGTTCCTGCCAGTAGAGTGGCGCTCGAAACTGACCCTGGATGGAGGTATTGGTACTGAAAATCCACACACAGCCTGCCATTTACATTTCACCACAGCTACACCCACTTGTCACTAATTCCCAAGTATATACATACGCACATGTAAGCATGTAGTCACACATGACCATCAGTTGTTTGTACTCTGCCTCTAGTATGTTGCATTCAGTTTAGAAAAGGCACAACCAAAAATAATGAATATTTCCATGGCATGCTAAATACACACACTGCTCTTCTGCAGACACAGTGGACTCAATCACGCCAGATAAGGTGCGGGGCCTGAGAGATTTACTGAACAGCAGCGCCATGGACATCATGTATTACACCAGCCCTCTTTACCGAGATGAGGTGAAATAGAATTATAATTTAAATACACTGAAATGCATTTACCTGGTTTTATTGCAAAATGTAATCCTCCAGCTTTACCTGACCATGCTACTTTTTTCTGTAGATTACTAAAGGCCTGGCCCAAGAACTCAACCGACTGTATATGCTCTTCTGTTCTCGGAACGCAGAGTTTGAGCAGAATGGGGGCAAAGTATCCATAATTTCCCACTCTTTAGGCTGTGTGATTGCATACGACATCATGACAGGCTGGGATCCAGTGCGTTTTCGCCTGCAGGAGCTTCAGGAACCTGATGAGGAGCTGGGCTCAATGAGCTACGAAGAGCGCCATCTGTTGGAGCAGGTGCAACATACCAGACAAAGGTGCTGTCTTTCTTTGTATTATAAGGACAGGTGCTGTTTTCTTGAATTTTTTTCAGTTCTAATGGCCATGTTAACATTACTGTTAATCTTTGTGTTTATTTGTTTCAGGTTGCGAGAATTGGAGGATCAGCTTCAGGGTCTGGAGACGACTAAACCTCCAGCTCCTCCTGAATTGAAGTTTAAGGTATATTTACTGTCTCATACTGATTGAAAGCTTATTTACATCAGGGTGTTTTGTAGCTATAGATTTTTGCAAGAAATGAGCTGACACTGCACTCAATTCAATTCCATTATAAAGTTTTTTTTTGTCATGCATTTTTGCTTGGCCATGCCCACACTGCCACAAAGCCAATCTGGTGGCTCGTAGTAATGCCTTACCAAGACACTTAACTTTAAAATAAAAAATTATATATTGATTTATTTTCCATTATGTATGAATAAACATTACAGCGTATAGTATTACTCAGTCTGTATCTTATAGGTGGAAAACTGCTTCTGCATGGGGTCTCCGCTAGCTGTGTTCTTGGCCTTGCGTGGTATTCGACCAGGGAACAGTGGTTACCAGGACCACATTATGCCCAAATCCATCTGCCAGCGCCTTTTCAACATCTTTCACCCCACAGACCCAGTGGTGAGCCAGTCAGCATGACTCAGTAATTGATTATTCTCAATAAAGTACTGGAATAGTTTTAAAAACATGATCTTTATACATGGCAGGCATATCGACTGGAGCCTCTTGTGTTGAAACACTACAACAATATTGCACCTGTTCAAATACACTGGTAAGTGTTCTCAGTCTGCTGAAGGGAATGACCCAAATTTTTTTCAGGTTTCAATAATGTATACTGCTCAGCTAACATAAAAATGCCACACTCTAATGTATGATTGGACCACCTTAGCCTTGATTGCAGCTCATAATGGCCATAGCATTGTTTCAAGAGCAGCATTTAATTCCATTCAGAGTTCATTTTTTACTAACATTTTGAATTAATGACGGGAAAACTGAAGCACTCCATAAAGTCTTCTCACGCACATCCCAAAGACTTTCACTAGGGTTGAGCTCAGGACTCATGGTGCCAGCTCCTGTGTAAAAATGATTCCTTATGCTTCTGAACTGCCATTTGAACACACAGATTGAGAACCAATTTTATATCTGTACCATCAGGGAAGAAAGAGTGAATTGATGGGATAACCTGGTCATTTAATACATTCAGGTTGTCAGCTGACTTCATTTTATTGCAACATAATGTTGCTGAGCCTCGACCAACTGAAACAAGTAATCCAGGCTAAAGGCAGTCCAACAAAATTTGAATGCTGTACTTTTTGGCTGGGCAGTGTATATCTCATTATAATAAGCAAGTCCTAGCATATTAAACTTAATTGTTTTATTAAGGCATGTTTTTTACAGGACAATTTATTTAACTGATTATAAAATATATCGTTAACTTTAAATGACATTTAACATTTTTATAGCTTAAATACAGAATTTTTAATTCAGCATGCCCAGTGTTTTGGATAACCTTTTTTCCTGAATTTTAGAAGATGTAACCTGTAAAAATGTAAAGGTTGCACAATTACCCATTTTTACCCAGTGGTCCTTATTTTTAACCTTGTCAGCAGTCTATTTTTAAATGTCTACCAAGGTGTTAGATAAAAATATGACATAATGTTGACTCTTCATTTTCTCATGTCCTTTTATTTTATGAGTCAGCTCTTTTTTAATTTGTATCTGCAGGTGCAACACCTCCAATCCCACTCCATATGATGAAATGAAACCTATATTCCTGAACCCAGTGAAGGATCCAGCATCCGACACAGAGAGCCTTCCTAGTCCCAGTACATCACCCGTAATGTCCCGTCGACTCTATGGAGAGTCTATCACCACACTGGGCAAGGCCAGCATACTAGGTACCTCACGGCAACTTGCTAAACTATTTTAGAAACATTTTTCATATTTTATAAAAACAAATATTTGATGTCAATCATTATGCAGCCCAACCCACAAGTCCTTGCAGAAGACCCCATGCGTGTTAGGAATTGTCTATGTTAGGCATGTCTATTCAGACCAAGAAGAGTAAAAAGTTAGCAAATAAATTTACAGTGTAAACTATTACAGTGTGTACAGTTTTCCTGCATTCACATGCTTCGAATGAAAAATCACAACCGTTATAATTATGTTGATTATGTTTATTTTTGGTTCTAAAGTTATTTAGATTCTTCACATCCCTACGTGCTGAATGACATTTTAAAGAGTTCTAAAGTTTGTTGTTGATGTATTGCAATAGACAGGCATGGTGTCCTTGAAGATTATTCGTACATATTCACTGCCATCTTGTGGTAAACCCTGGAATTGAAATGGGAGTCATTAGTTGTAAACAGTGCTCCCTAGTGGAAATCTGGAAAAGTGTTTGGTGGAAAAAGGCTGCATGTGTGTAGTTTTGCTTACAGAATTTTCTGCTGTTATGTGTTTAGGTGCCGCCAGCATTGGAAAAGGCATAGGAGGAATGTTGTTCTCCCGTTTCTCACGCTCTAGTAGTCAACCATCAGGAGTGGATTCTGCAGCAGTGGAGAGTGAAGAGAAGAGCCAATCAGCATATGGGCTGTCTACTATGTCTCAGTCTGCCTCCACCATTATTGATACTGCAGGTGTGCATACACGGCTTATACCTGCACCTCATTTATCATTATTTTAGTTTGTGCATGTGTTAGAGGTTATTGATTAAAAAAAAAAAAACACCCATTGGAATTACATGTTATGGTTCAGCAGTTAAAACGCTTCAGTTTGTGTTTATTGGTAACAAGTGTTTGTGTTTGCAGTGGAGATGGAGCACCGCATTGACTTTGAGCTGCGGGAAGGTTTGGTCGAGAGCCGCTACTGGTCAGCTGTCACTTCTCACACAGCCTACTGGACCTCTCATGATGTGGCCCTGTTTCTACTGACCTTCATATACAAATCCCAGAGGTCATCTGAGACAAGCGAAGACAATCCTGACCCAGAGTGACCCAGAGAGATGACCACACACAAAGACCTGTCTCCAGATAGATCTGTCTTCTCCCGTTGGGATGTGAAAACACTCGAGCACACACTCCCCCTCTCATTTTGCCTCATAAAAATGCTTCTTTGTCATACAAAGACTGATGACCATTTTTTCCTGTTGCTTGTGCAGCAATCTTTCCCATTAACCCAGTAACCATCGACTCCTACTGGGCAAACTCTTTGATTATTGAGTAAACCTATAGTTCGAAGAACATTTTGTAAGGCTTTGTTTTGGGTGCTGTTGAGGCCTTTTCAGCCTGTCCCATTCCATGCTTAGCATCAGGTACCTTTGGTTCTGCCAAGTGTGTGTGTGTGTGTGTGTGTTTTCTTCACCAGCCCTGGACCAGTCCATATCGTTTATGTAGCTGCATCTGATCCAAAGCTTGAACCAAACATCGTCAAGGGCACACCACATGCAATTATGGACCCCTCCATCCTGGTAACGTCTATTCATTTAGTCTGTTTATTTCTTATTTATAATACACCCACAAGGAGACACTTACCAAGCAAATACTCAGTGCAACACTCAAATATCTTTATTTATTGACATAGTAATATATTTAAGAACTGTGCATAGTACTCTAATTTTTGGAAAAGTATTTCAAGATTTAGATATTTATTTTTAATTTTAATATAACTGGAGAATACTGGACCTCTTTAACGACTAACAGAAATTATCTGGCTTCTCAACCTGGTGAAGAACGAACCAATTAAGAAAAAGGTATGTCCTTTTTATACAGGAGAAAAATAATCCGAAGCAATTATCATTTTCTGTTGTTTTTTTAACCAGATGGTGCTGTAGCGGAACAGAGTTAGCAGTGCATTTTCTTAAACCAGTAATGTTCCTGATTCTACTTTGCATGGAGTTTGAGGATGAAATTGCTGCTGCATTGATTTTGTAGCTAAACATGCCCTTTTATAATCCTGCCTGGGTCAGGCCATGTACTGACACATTAACGTGTGTGTATATGTGTGCTGAGTATTAGAACTACTCCGTAGCTTCAAAGATATTGCCTCATTGTTTCTTATTATCTCTTATCAACCTGATTTCAGCCAAATACATTGGAGTGGAATCAAATCAACTGACTGGGTGATCTGCTTTATGTAATTACACTAGTAATTAGGCTGAGCTCATGTGACTGTACTTGGAGTACTTTCCAATGTTTCTCTGCCTCATGGTAGTGTGGTATTCAGGCACCTTATACCATTAGGCCTATAATAATAATAGTAATAAACAGAGATTATATATTTTATATATATTTAGTTATAAAACTGTGGAATAACAGTAATAGTCCTTCAAAATTATATTTCACTGAGAGGCCAAATATTTTAGCTATAAAATTGCGACTCACAAAAGTACTGTTAGTTCATGTTAAAGCATTTCGTCGTGTCTTTGAAGCACTTTTGAGATGTTAGATATGCAATGGGGAGACAATACCCAGAGGGCATTTTTGGTTTTAAAAATAATAAAATAGTACTAATCTTTAACAGCCCATATCTACTCTGTTTAATGTCTGCATTGTTTGAAATCTTAAAAATGCAATGCGTCAGCCCTCTATGGCAAGGGCTGTAGTGTAGTCATTTATTTTGTTTTTAATCATTCTGTGCCCAAACAAGTGCAGTTAGTATGTGTGTGTTAGCCTGTGTGAATATTTGAAAATGGCTTGGTTGCCTTTGAGGACCGTAGAGCCAATCCTCTGTTGGGAAGCTGACGTGTTTTTTTCCCCTCGCACTGGAGGATGAACTAGAATTATTTCTGACTCACTGTTGTTGGCAATAGGAAACAGAAATTAATGAAGAACCAGAGCATGCACATTACCGCATGGCTATAAATTGCACAGAACGGAATAAAGACCCTCTCGTTGTGCATTTCTGTTTTTGCAACTTCATGTATTGCTTTATGGAAGAGAATGCACTTTGTTCAGTTGCTTCATTTGTGAAAACATCAATTTAACCGTTAATGATTGTCATAAATGTCTGAGGTTTTTACTCCATTCTAGAGGGTTTGTTCTTTGGGACATTTAATTTTTTTGTTTGTTTGTTTTCCTGCAAGCCATGCCTCAGATTCTCTGCATGCTCCAGTAATACCAATGACCAAATAATTTAAAGCAATTTACATATTTTGACCCTTTTTATGCATTAGTGCTGCTTCACGATCTTTCCAGTAATTAAGAGATCGACTTATGCATCAGATTCAGATGGTTTACCTAAACATTTGACATGGGCATGTGCGCTACACGACGCAGATTCTGGGCTTTACTTGGATGCATGCTCAGGTTTGAGATGTTTTGTGATGTTTAGAGATATGATCTCTAGTCTTGTCTGTAATGTTTAACCCAAGCTACACATGCTATTTTGTATTTGCTAATTTATTTTTTAGCTTTTATTGAGGCTTCTCAGCACCTTGTTACTGGAGGAATTTGTGACTAAACTTCCAGTATGGTATGAATTTTTTTTTTTCTTTTTCTTTCTTTTTCTTTTTTTTTCTTTTCTTCAAAATCCCTTTTTGTGTTCATTGTTCTGTAAAAAAGTTTGAGGGCCAGTTTCCAGTACAAGTGATTGAGTAACCTGAAACATGAAAATTGTCCTAAATGACTGTTATTTAAATGTATTGATGACATTGAGCTTAGAAAGACATGCTGTGCAATAACCCATGCCTGTAATGGATTCAAACTGCCATACGAATAACACTGTATTTATTTCAGTTTATTAAAGCATTTTTTGGATACAATGCTTTTTTTTCTTTTTTCCCCCTAAATACAGCTGCAGTATTGTCCTTTACTTGAACTTCATTTTTCTTTATGGCCATTATAAACAGAATATACTGTATGTGCCTGAACACTGTAAGTGGGGGAGTCCTGCAATGTGTATGGGATTTGCAGAATTCCACAGTGAAGGGTGCTTTCAAAATATTTAGATGACTGTCTAAACCCACTACCGGCTCGAGGATGCACAATGCCTGCAGTAATTTTATCATGATAAAAGCGGTTGCCTTATATGTGCTGTTTTTTGATGGATGGATTAATTGTACACTCAAAAAACACAGGAATGCTCAAAATTCACTTCGGACAGTACTGAATCCATCAGTTCAGAGAGGACAGTACTGAATCCATTAGTTCAGAGAGGACGGTACTGAATCCATCAGTTCAGAGAGGACGGTACTGAATCCATTAGTTCAGAGAGGACAGTACTGAATCCATCAGTTCAGAGAGGACGGTACTGAATCCATCAGTTCAGAGAGGACAGTACTGAATCCATCATTTCGGAGATTATGGTACTGAATCCATCAGTTCAGAGAATACAGTACTGAATCCATCAGTTCAGAGCAGACAGTACTGAACCCATCAGTTCAGAGAGGACGGTACTGAACCCATCATTTCGGAGATTATGGTACTGAATCCATTAATTCAGAGAGGACAGTACTGAATCCATCAGTTCAGAGCAGACAGTACTGAACCCATCAGTTCAGAGAGGACGGTACTGAACCCATCATTTCGGAGATTATGGTACTGAATCCATTAATTCAGAGAGGACAGTACTGAATCCATCAGTTCAGAGCAGACAGTACTGAACCCATCAGTTCAGAGAGGACGGTACTGAATCCATCATTTCAGAGAGGACGGTACTGAATCCATCAGTTCAGAGAGGACGGTACTGAATCCATCAGTTCAGAGAGCAGACGGTACTGAATCCATCAGTTCAGAGAGCAGACGGTACTGGACCCATCAGTTCAGAGAGGACGGTACTGAACCCATCAGTTCAGAGAGCAGACGGTACTGAACCCATCAGTTCAGAGAGCAGACGGTACTGAACCCATCAGTTCAGAGAGCAGACGGTACTGAACCC
>JAOUQZ010000002.1:17852516-17872413 GCA_028564935.1 Neosilurus hyrtlii
CCCCCCCCCCCCCCCCCCCCCCCCCCCCCCGGTGAAGTTCTTGTGTTTTGTTGTCAGTATGTTTTGCCTCATTGTTTTGGTGTTCTTCCCTATTAGATTGGTTGCATTTCTCTGGAATTTGGCAAACAAACTTTCTGTAGACTTCAGAATTCATTCTGCTGCTATCATCATGGGTTTCATCATCACTAGATTAGTGGGTCCATTCCGCAAGCAGACATGCAAGCCCAAGCCATGGCAGTACCGCCATTTTACTTGACTGATGAGCTCGTATGGTTTTGATCATGATCCTTTTTTTAAATTTTTTTTTTTTTTTTTACACTTTGGCCTTTTCACCACACTGGTGGATATCAATCTTCTTTCGAGAGATTTTCTTCTGGCTCAACTTTGTATTTCTTTTCAAATTCCAATGCGACTTTTGGATTTTTACTGCTGATGAATAGTTTGCTTGTTGTGGTATTTCTTGTCAAGAACCACTCTTCAAACAGTGTATTATGATACCTTCACCCCTGCCTTGTGGAAGTGGTCGTTACTTAATATTGTTTTGGGGGTTTTCTTCACAGGTCTCAATGGTTGTAAAGAACTGTTGTTTTCTGTGGCCAACCTGTTTTGATTTTTCCTTCTCTTCGTTTCAAATTGGTTTCCTTTCCTCCCATAGAAGGCTTTCTGGTCTTCATGTTGGTTTATGTACATAATCATTCTAATAGCTGTGTCTGGGCAAAAGAAGCACCTTGTGTGTGTTTTTTAAAATGCCTGAAAATGGGTGGGGTCAAAATGGTGCCATGTTTTAAACTCAATATTTGAAAGTGTAAAATTGTGACCTAATATCTATTCATGAAACCCAAATGTCTTTGTTGTATAGCAAAAACAAAAGAATTGGTCTTGCAATTCTTTTATGTTTGGAGGGGACAGTATAGTGTGTATATATGATTGTAGCCATAATTGAGCACTACACTGATTTGCCAGTTTATTAAGTACACCAGACTAGTAGTGCATTGGCTTAAAACGGCATGAATTTTCCTTGACATGAATTCAACATGAGGCTTGGATGCATTTTGCAGGAATGTTGTACCATATGGAAATTATTGCAGTGCACAGCTGGTGCCAACTGGATGCCTGCACTGGGTGGCTTGCTGTAAACAGCTCTTTCCACTTCATCCCAAAAGTTGCTCAGTAAGGGGTTTAGATCCAGGACTGTGTAGGCCACTGAAATTAAATAATCTTGTGGTCATGCTCTCTTTATTTCCAGTACCCTCTTTGACACGAAGCTTCCTGTGGGCACTGGCCATCTGAATGTGCATAAACATGACCATAAATCTGTACAGTCGTTTAGCTGTAGATCTTAAAAATTTTCTTTGCGTCAAAACATAACACGAGTATTCAGCAAGCTATTCAGTGTGACTACCATTAGGAGATAACCCTAACCTTTAACTTTTGACCTTCCCCGGCTGTGTGCGCATATGTGGATATATGTGGCAGATTGATGCACTTGAATCCATTAGGCTTAAAACTCTAAGAGAAGGACAATGATTGACAGAAAAGAGCAAAAAAAAACACATGATCCAATCATGAGGTTTGCTGTTGCTCATCTGTGTACCTCATCCTGACATTTGTTCGTATGTTATTGATCTGGTTATATAAGCAGCTCAGTTTCATACCTGCTCTACACAACACAGCATGCATTTGGGAAGTCATCAGAACCTGAGTGCATCTACGGTGCTTTCACTCGATTCCTCAGTCGATAATTTATGTGCTTTTTGAGGGAATCTTCACGTTCTATACTTGGCCCTTTAAAAACGTTGCACAGCCGTCTCTTTTGGGATGCCATTAGCATTAGTGATTGATTCTCAGCTTGGAGGTTTTAAGCTTTGATTTATACTTTTCTCCAAAGCTTGCCATTTGCAAACACCATGCAGTGAAGAGACACCGGTGTTTATGTAGGCAGCCTAGCTTCTCCTCGTATTCTATAAATGTCTCTTGTTTCTCAAGTGTTCAGGGGAAATATCAATATGTTTACATTGAAAACAATTTTAATATACTTTATTTTTAGTCACCTTTTAATAATTTTATTTAAATTAATTTCACATTTTTAAATTCTTTTTAATCAACATTTTTAAAGCTATCAGAAGGTCAATTTCTTTTAAAAGGTTTACATGATCGTCGTACTGTGAGAGAAAGTGCGACACGTCTGAACGATTTCTTATCATGGTGATATCTCAGCAGCCTGAGATAGTCTCCTTGAATTTACATGAATTATTAGCCACCCAAATAAGGTTCCCAGTCAAAAGTGTGAGATGATGGTTATGTTTATGGATTGACTCATTAGTAACTAAGCACAGGATTACATGGACGTTGTTCTTCCCTTAGACCAGTCTACTCGTCATGCCGACTGAAATAATAAAAACCTCATTCCCTCTGCAGCTCCAGAGAGTCCTGCTCTGCATTCAGTGCACCCAATTACTTAGCCCTGCTTTCGTTTAGCTACAACATTACATCATCCCCTGGCAGCCTATATTTTTAGCCAGGAGGAACCATTGGCCAACAGGAGATTGAATTACCAGCCTTTATACAGGCTGTGTGATAGATAGCCCTCAGACACCCCCACCCCCCAACAATGTTGCTCAGATACAGATTGAAAGTAATAGGACAAGGACTGTCTGCATAGAAGGGTTTGTGTTATGTGCTCATGTTCAGCTGAGTGTCACAACTAATGCCATGTCAAACTCTGTCGCTAGAATATATTAAGGTTTAGCTTTGCCACACGCCCACAGCCCCTTTAAACACAGCTCAGTTTAAGGTTGCCATAGGAATATAGTAAGATAAATATTTTGATGTACTTGGCTACTATGTAATGATGAGAGAGCTCCGCTCTGACTGTTTTCTTTTTTTTTCTGCTTATACAGTCTTACAGACGGTTGGGGACAAAATCAGGAATTGGTGATATATCGTGACTGTTTCCCTTTTGAGGAGCTACGTGATCATTGTGCTAACTTTATTTTGTAGTTATTATCAGTTCTCTGATTGATTACAGTTATGTAATGTTTCACTAAATAACATTTCTCTATTTGAGTTACTGTATCTTTTAAGTAGAAGCCATCATTGCTGTGTTGTCTCTTTCGTTAGTGCTGTGAAAGGAAGCATGCATAAGCCAAACCCTTGTGACACCCCTGCAGGCATTGAAACAACAAGGAAATCATACACATCTTAACCACCCCAAGACACACACACACCCTCTCTTCATTTTCAATGTGACAAAAATGAAAACCAGATTTTTTTCCCCCTCTATACCTCATAGCAGGGAGCTAGAAGATTGTTCATGGTTAGGTCAAGTTCGTGGAAAAGATGTGCTGAAGATTAGAGGTTTTCGCAAAACACTGTTGCTTGGCATCAGACTGCTGGTTGATGTATCCAAGTGGCACTATGGAGAGTGATTATTGTAAACAGAGACGATGGAAAGTGTGTATAGCTTTACGTCGTGGTCCAGATCGTATGTTTCCATTTCACTTATCTGAGCTAGCCAATGGAGAGAGACTTATTCAACATTTAAGAACTGGTGATTGGGAAAGACCGCGTCCAAGCACACTCGCTCCACTGTCACTATATAATCGTGATTTTTCCCAGTTTGCTGCACAGGTTATTTTTGATTAGCCATTAGTTTTTTCCCCATCCTTTTCATGGGTTAAGGTATAAATGGTATGAGATTTCAAATGACACCAGCAGTTTCTACCACAGACTGCCTAGAAACTGCCTACAGAAGAGGCTGTAGTTTAAATGGAAACATTGTGGTTTAGGGAGCCCCAAATTTGGATGGATGGAAAGCCATGAGTATGAAGGAGAAACTCTGAGTCAGTGTGTTTTGAGTCACTAGTATGGTAGAGTGGAGAAGTGGGATGGCAAGGCAGTGAGGAAACTGGACACTACGAAGGGAAGTGCTAGTCCCTGTGCTTGCCTGGAAGCATGCCTGAGTTCTGACATCACTGCTGGAGCAGGAACATCTGCTTTTCCGGATGTCTACTGCATTGTCTAGCTTAAATTGATCTGTACAGTTTGTATTGATGTAGAAGAGTCTGTAATAGTTATTATTGGGAAAACTTTGATTATACAGCCACAGTCTACCCATGACTCAGTTCTTTAGCAGTGCGGAGGAAGGTGATACGTTTCTTAAAGAAACTGTCACAGTTCCAAAGAACTGACGAGCGTCCCTTTCCTCCACATGAAGTAACAGATCTTTGTAGACCTGGGGTACATCCTAAAACCCTAAATTGCATTGATTCCCTCACTTGTGTCACATCCCTGCGTTTTAGTCCCTCCCACCCAGGAAACATGAAGAGATGTGAGGAGGATGGGAACTAGGAAATGTGTTTTTAAGAGACATAAGGCATCATTTCCTCTGAAGCGTCATGAGGAGCAACGTCTGCTTCTGAAGGCAAAAAAATCAGCGGGACGTCATATAAGGGCGGATATTTCTGCACTGGTGTGCATCTCTTCCAGGAAGGCTGCTCTCGTGCATCCTCATACCTCGATGAACAAATAAAAGCATTTGGATGGCTGGTAAAGATGGAGGATGAGGACTGAGGAGCAGGGAAATGACAAATAAGGGTTTTAAGATGCTCCTTGTTATTCTTGGCTTTCTCTTTCTACTAGCTTTACCCTTGTGTTCAGAGGGTCATTGCTATGCTATATACTGTATACACATACATACATACATGTTACCCCTGTTCTTCTATTGTTGGCTCGCAGCTGTGGAAAAGAATCAGGTTAAAGATCTGTGCAGAAAGTGGAACATAGGGAAAGCTTGAATCTGATCTCTTTGTTGCCCTTTGTTAGTCACTTTGCTGTCACGCAACCAACAGTTCTGAGGCACGCAAACGTTAAACCCCCCCCCCCCAAAATATGATTGGCACTTTCGGCAGAGCTCAACTGCATCCCTTAAATACGGTCCCCTGTTTAGGCATGTATGATGATGTCACATTTGAAGAGTTCCCTGGAAGTGCACAGTAATCCCAACCAAATTCACTGTCACACCCCTGTCATTAAATCCATGGACATTGGTGCTATCTTATTGGCCTGTACGTTGGCTCATATATCTTTACCATTTAGCTCATTTAATTATTTGGAGCTGCATGTAAACATGGCTTATCTATTTCTGAATGGTGTGGAGATGCATCTTCTGTCTTTTCCAGAATGTCAGTGAATTGCGTGTAAGTCTTCTCTTATCAGTTCTCATATTTTGTGTGTATTTGTGTGCAGATGTCAAGAAGGACTGGTCAGACCATGCACTGTGGTGGGAGAAGAAGAAGACATGGCTGCTGAAGACACACTGGACGTTGGATAAATATGGCATTCAGGCTGATGCCAGGCTACTTTTCACTCCCCAGCACAAGTTGTTACGCCTGCAGTTGCCCAACATGAAGCACATGAAGGTCAAAGTGAACTTCTCAGACCGTGTCTTTAAGGCTGTGTCGGACATCAGCAAAACCTTCAGTAAGTGAAGCTTAGTGGGTTTTCTTCTCCCTTTTTTTTTCTTCCCAAAGTATATGGGTAAAAAATGTTTTCAGGCACTCCTCGGTCCCTGTTGTTGCATAAGTTTAAGGAGTGGCCTACACCAGCACTGGGTTTATTTTACAGTATCCATATTTAGCCCATATGACCATGACTAGAGGTCGGAGGTTAAATGTAGTCTGTATCAATATCTGTCAGTGTTGCATCTGCTGAACTTGAGGTAGAAGGTCAAATACTAAATCTTACTGATTAGTAAATTCCCTCTGCCTTGCACTACCCTGGCTGGAATAGCAGCTTGATAGTTTCTTATGAACGACTGATGGAATGTTTTACGGGTTCCTTTAATTAACATTATTTAATATAAACAATATTTTAAAAAAATACTATTTATTAAATATAAAAAACTCATAAATTAACTCAAATTACACAGATTTAATTGTTGAATAAACATCACTGAACAAATGTAAAAATTATAATTGTAAGTCGTTCTGGATAAGAGCATCTGCCAAATGTTGTAAATGTAAATGAACATGTATCGCAGTGCCTCCAAGCGCAGATCTCATCAGATATCTAACTGAACTCTGGACCTGAGGTGTAAATATTCACTGAGTCAGTCACTTTCAGTGTATATATATACTAGGATTTGCAGCCTTTGGTGGATAATTTTCTTCTTAATTATTGTTAATTATCCACCTAAGTTTCTTTTAAACTCAGAAGAATGCTTGAATCAATAAAAATGTAAAAGTAAGCCATTAAGATCTTGTTTAAATAGGTTTTTTTTTTTTGTTCCCAAGTAGTATATATTAAAACAATTATTTACCTCTGGCTCTGTGGAGATCACTGAAGAGCCCTGCTGGTGGCCCATAACATTTAAAAACACTATTATAACTGACAGGTGATGTGAATATCATCTCATTACAGTGGCATCTTCTAAGGAGAAAGTGAATGGTCAGTTCATAAAATTTAATGTGTTGGAAATAGAAAAAATGAGCAAGTATAGGAATGTGAATGACTTTGATAAGGTCCACATTGTGGTGCTCAAAAACTGGGTGTGTTCATCACTGGAACAGCAGGTCTTGTGGGGTGTTCCTGATACGCAGTGGTAAGTACCTACCAAAGGTGGCCTAAAAAAAGACCAACGAGTGAACTGCTAAGATTGTCATGGTGCCACAAGGTTCACCGATGTGTGTGGTGGTATGTGTGGTTATGTCTGTTCTGATCCCAGAGAAAAGCTACTGTTTCACAAACTGCTAAAACTGTGAATGCTGGCTATGATAGAAAGGTGTCAACACAGTGCATTGCAGCTTATTCTGTACGGGGCTGCATAGCTGCAGACCAGATGGGTGGTGTTAATGTTATGGCTGATCAGTGTGTATGTGTGTTTGACAGTGATTTCAATGAAGTGACTAGAGTGAAAGTGTTTAAAAGATCACTACATGACTGGTGAAAAGTGTTAACACTGTTAGAATTAATATGTTTTGTATGTGGTAGTGTAAGGATTTTATTTTTACATTTAGTTTACTTATTCATACAGCTATCAAGCTAGCACTGAGATAATACTTTATCTATGTACTTTTTTCAAGTTCAACATGCCTCAGTCTCTGCCATCACAAGTCTTATTTTAGCCTCAGCGTGATTCAGGACAAATTGCTGTTGGCTGACTTTACACATGACTGCGTGACATGCTGTAACTCACAATGGCTGGCGAGGTTGTACATCTCTTCAGATGTAACTGTACGCTTTTTCAGACTCGTCTGCAATGTGGCACCAATTTCACAATTCTTTTTAAATTCTATGTTGTGTAGACTGAACGTTATGCTTATAAAGCACTAAATTCCTAAAAGTAAGCCATTTGACTCAGTTTGACATTTTCCTGTTCTTTTGCCGTATTCTGGTTGTCTTGCCCAAATTTACAAATCAGATGGGGACAGGAAGTTTACAGCTTCCAACTGGCAGCGGTTCCAGACAGACGGACAGAGTGCTGGATTCTGCTTGCAGCTGTGCGTTAGACAGTAACCATTCAGTCATGGGTTCTCATAGACTCCTCTGGCTCCCTATCCCAATGCCCGGTGATGGATTTTCCTGAGAAATGTCTTGTCCTTTAATCAGTTGGTCATGCAGTAGCAGATTCCCAGCATTCACTCCCCTGCTGGAATTATTAATGGGCCATTTGAGAGTGAGATGCAGTTTTGGAGCATATCCAAACTCTGATTGTACATGCCACACTGGCACGGTTACTGTAACATGGGCCGATTTAAACCATTTAATTGTGGGTCCACATTGGGCTAAGTGTAGCTAAAATAAGTGTAGCCTCATTACTGAAACAGTTACATTTACAGCTGTCAGGAGTTCTCTTGTAACAAATTATCAGGCTCTCAATTGGTCCAACAATTTAGCTTATTGTTAGGCTGTGAGCTGGACTCCCTACAATGCCACAGGCTTCAGCAGTCAGGAGTCCAAGAGAGCGTAATTCATTCCACTCTCTGGGTGGGAAGGATGGCATTCCTCTCTCGCTCATCAATCAGTATCAAGTGCATTGGTGTCTATCCAAGATATGAGCGAAGAAAGTCATTTAAAAGGTGTAATGTAGCTGGTAGTGTCCATGCTTATCAAATTTAAGAAGTGCTTAGAAAGCTAGTGTTGTGTCATGTGAGTATGTTTGAGAAAGAAGAAAACAAAGTTATACAATGAACCAAAAATGAAATGGGATTTTAATGACATTTGAGGAAAGGCCAAGTGTTATGTGTATGGTTGTATTAGTAGAAAAGATCTAGCTAGATGAAGTGTAGCTGCATGTTAGTGTTGTCATTAGTGTTTTTTTTTTACTTATTTATTGGTAGTTTCGGAAGTTTGATTGGGGCATATGGTTCCATTTTCATACACATTTTGAGGAGTACGGTTGCTGCTTTTTACTTTTATTTTATTATGCATGAGGACACTGCAAATTGAGGGCAAGGCCACTCCCAGTGACTTGAGCATAACTTGGGAGACACACACACAAACACACACAGACATCTTTTGCCCTGTTGTAAAGTTATATTAGCATACAGAATGTTTGTAGTTAATGCTGGTCTTGCTGATTCACTTAGTGGATCCAAGTGTCCTGTTGTCTTGTGACTCTTACTGTATCAACTTAATTCATGCTGTTTTCAAACAAAGCTTGATTTCACCTCGGATTGTATTCATCTGATCTCTGTTTGGAGTTCCCATTCAGTTGTTTAGTGCCTTGAACTCATTGCTTTGCACTCATCTGTACTATCCTGTTTGTTTCAACCAGTGATTTCAAAGGTGAGATGCAGTTAAGGCCAGAGTTCTCTTAAAAGTCAATTATTTACCAACCGAGATCTGCAATATCCAAAAACAGCCAAAAGGTGGCAGCTAGCATTATTATAATCTTAATGGATTAGCTGTGAAAAACACATCGTCTCGTATGAAAGTTATTCTGTAATTCTCTTTGGCACATTTACAGTTATTTGAAACAGTTCTAGAACAGTTATGCTGTTATTGTTATTATTGTTGTTGTTATTATTATTAGATAATATATGATGTACTATTATTGTTTCAAAGTATTATGTGACGCAGTTGTGCAGATTATTTGAAAGTGTTAAAGTAAACTAAACCGGTAGAGTCAAATTATTTTAAATATTGAAGTCTTGTTGGCGCACATGCAGCTTCCTAAAGGGTAATTAAGTGCGGAGTGGAGATAATTACATAATTGTTTGTCTTTGCCTGAGATTTATTACCCCATTGGGAATATCAGCACGGTAAAACAATGAGGTGGATTACGCCTTGTCCAGTCATACCTAGTCCTCATCCTTCGATGCCACATCAGTGGTTCACTGAGTGACGGGTATCTTTTGTACACTTATCTCACTACAAGTTTCCCAAAGCTTCCCAAACATTTCTGTAATGTCTTAACATTCACAAAATATGCCAGTTTTTTAGTCCTATTAAAAATAATAATAATAAAGACAATGTGCCTACTAAAGGTGTTTACATGGCAAATAAAAGTGAATATTCCACTGATATTTCAGTTTACATGCAGCGGTCTTATCTGGTTGGATTATGTCCAGTGCACAGTTGACTGTAAACAGACAGGAGACAGCATTTTGCAAACTGCTGTAGAAACCCCAATTCACACACGTACTCCAAATGTACTGTACAGAGTTTATGTTCAAAGAATGCTAACAAAACATGAATAATATTACTATGGGTGACATAGTGATAAGCATTTCTGTCACAGCACGAAGGTCCTGGGTTTAAGTCCTGAGTGTTTCTGTGTTGAGTTCTTCCCATGCTTGTGCTGGTTTCCTCCAGGTGTGAATGTGATTGTGGTTGGATATGGCTGTGTGTTTGTTGGCCCTGCGAAGGACTAGCAGAACTATTTAGGGTATACCCCGCCTTTGCCCACAGTTGGCTGGGATAGGCTCCAGCTAGATAGACAGACTCCCCACAACTCTAGTAGGTTTTATGCAGTTTGACGAATAAATGAATAAATAATATCAGTATGGTTTAACCTGAAAAAGTTACAGTTGGGGTAAGGACACATTTGGGGTATCCAGATGGAATATGCTGTTTGTGTGACCTCATAATGAATTCAGAATATAGTCATATTCAGGAAAATACTACAATATTAGTGTTCATATTAACCATGCACCAGTTATCAACAGGAAAACAAACCAACCTTTGGACATTGTGACACAATGAGCTTGTTGGAGCAAGATTTTAGGAGCACCATTGGTGGTGTTGAGAAATTGTGGTTAGCTCTTTGAAGCACCAGGCAGGCAGCTTCTATCACAACCAAGTGGTTCATGGCCATATTTACCAGAGTTACACACTGGACTCTTTTGTGAAAATTAGAAGCCTTGCCTGCAGGACTGTATCAAGGCTGACGTTGAAATAGTCACCGGGACATGACAATGAATCCTCAGATGCAATAGATAATCTATTTGCCGAAGTCCCTAATCCAGTGAGATGCTTGACGTTGGAGCTGTTGTATATCCTCAGTCTGAGTTAACAGGTGCTCTGGACAATGTTTTTTTTTTACTCCGACTGTATTCCACCCTGCATTCCTGTCATTACTTCTGCTGTTTTTTTCACTGCTTTCATGTGATGGATGAAAACAATATCTTTGTGAATAATTTACCCCTTCAACGGCCTTTAGAAGTGTCTGGGAAAAATCTACTCCCATCAGACTGGCTGCTGCTCAAACAGGTACTTCTGCCTTGTATGCAACAGAGTAGCTAGCTGGTTCTCTTGGCTGATGTTTTTGCTATGCGATTGTTTGGATAGTAAACCTATACAGTGTCTATACTACTATTTAAATTTCCACAAATCCGAATTTGACGAACACCTTTTAGCTTTGTGCTTTAAAAAGAAGACCTCAGCTTTATTTGTGACCCAACTTCTTACTCTCTTCTTCAGTCAGCCCGCCTGTCAAAGCCTTGCCTGCTCACATGGCTGTATATGGCCAGAGTGAGTACAGCGTGAGAGAGAATACTACCATCTGGTAGTTCTTAAAACCTCTGGAATGCTTTTGCTTTAGTAACAC
Organism: Neosilurus hyrtlii; assembly: GCA_028564935.1. NCBI lineage: Eukaryota > Metazoa > Chordata > Actinopteri > Siluriformes > Plotosidae > Neosilurus > Neosilurus hyrtlii. The sequence continues at coordinate 17,863,567 of JAOUQZ010000002.1, forward strand.
AAACTAAACAAGCATTTCACGCCAAGCCAAGAAGTCTCTCCTCCCCCTGACACACGCGTTCCCCTCCCTGGATGTCTGGCTGTGGAAAAGTGAGGGGGAGTTTGGGCCGTCTTGCAAGAGTGCTTTTAATGCTAACTAATAAAAAACAAAAAAATGCTTAGAAGAGGACATCGGGTACCAGTCAATAAAACTATGTTGCTTATACTACATGTATTTTCAGACACTGGACCTGCAGACACAGTAGGTATATATTTTTAAAAAGAACCACATTCTGCCCAACATTAAAAAGCATTCTTGTATGTCAGAAAACACTCGTGTGTTCTTGGCTCGGCCAGCAGGTGAGAAGGAGACGATCAGATGTGCTGTAGCCATCTCACGGCGTGTGCTCTTCCGCTCTGCCTTCCTGGTTTTTCAGGCAACCTCAGATCTTAAGGAGATTCACCCCAGCAAACTCTGACCGAGAACAGAACAGTTCATGCTAGTTGTATGAGCAATGATTTCCGATTCGTGTCCATGGAGATTGTCTTGTAATCGTTAATGGCGCCAATATATCCTAATAGGGTGGGTCCTACATAGTTTTCTTGTGGTCCAAATGTGTGGATTTCTGATGAAATAGGATTACAGATGGCTTGCTTTCTTGCAGTAAAATGAACTCAATATATTTTTAAAGAGATGTCAATGTTTAATGAAACATTAAAAAATCCTGGGTCCTGGGGTTAAAATGAAAGCTGTTCATCTGGAAAAGCAGCCGGTAAAATGAAAGCTGTTCACAGGTCTGGAAAACTAAAGGTGATCAGTAAAGTTTTTTAGGTTGTGGTGTTCGGCAGAAGTGGAGGCAAATTATAAATGAATTAGGAAGCCCACAGGGCAAGAGAAGGCTTTTTTTTTGCTGCATCTTTTTAGTTTTTTGTTAAGTGGATATTTATTAGGTAAGATAGGTAATAAATGGTAAAAAAAAAAAAATTAATAATAAATCTAGCAAAATGCCAGCTAATTAACTTGTTAGAGTACTCCACTCTTCCGTAAATGTGTTTATTGAACTATAAATGGAAAATATGACTGTTCTCATGAAACTTTAACGCTATTGTTAATATTAACAAATGTGACCCTTTTCAGCAGATTAAGTAGTAAATTTGACATAATGAGATTCATATATTTGGAAAGAGAATTGAATCTGCTTCAAAATGAGGTATAATACATGATTATAGCATGAACATTGACAGAGTTACATCACTTTGTATGTCACAAATTGGCAAATGCTACTTAAGAGAAAATACCAATTATAGTTTCTGAATGTCCGTATTTGAAACTCCCGAACAGCCATACACTAAATGAACGAGTCAGGTCTGTTTTGAGGCTTCTCACTGGTTTACTGCTGTATGATTCAGGGAAAGTTTCTGGGATTCCGTACGTAGGTAGAGTATTCTGGTATCAAATATAGATATAGTGAGAGACTCAGAGTAATCACTAAAGCGGTTTGAAAATCGGTGAAATAAGTGGATATTCTCATTGTTTTACAATAACTTGGACATGGACCCTTTTTAAAAAAGCATTTTAGCATGGATAGATTGTGTTTATGGATATTTGTACTAGGACATGTCGAACATTATGCTTTGAATGATGTATTTTTGGCAATATTGCATTTTCATCCTGGTAAACCATTTTCAGCTTACATTGGCTCTTACTTAAAACACTACCTTGAGACTTAATCCGTATTATGCTGGAGCAGGTGACATGTTTTTTGAATAATTGAAATTTTTATTCAAAAATTGTATTTCATGTTTTGAAATGCTGATTTAAGTTAAACTGACCTTGCAAGGCTAATGCTGACAAAGTCGACCACTTGGTACTTCTCTATGTAATAAACAATTAGAATAAGTTTTGGTGTATACCAATCAGGAAAATAAGAAAAGCAAACTAAAACAAGCCAGATCAGAGCAACTTACTGCTGTTCTAGGGCTCAAAAACAACTATTAGCGTTTGTGAAAAAGTGCATGTTTATTTACATAGGATTCATGGTTTAAAACTCATTCGTATTGCATAGTTTTCATAATTCTTTTTGGGATGCCATTTGTATTGAATTTCTAGGATTTCAGATTTATCAGCTGCATTTCTATGTAAGCATTATCCACTTGGAATAATGTTTATTAACCCACCCCTGTATAATATATTAATGTTTATCACATAAAAAAACCCAATGTATACAATTTTTAAACATAGATGGGTGACCCCCCGCTCCCACATGGGTGTCTGTGAAATCGTGCCATTTTGCCAGTATGCCTCCCACATGCATGATTGCCTCTTCCTGCACCCACTCAGACCCTTGCCCACTTTTTTTTTTACTTATTTACTTATTTATTTTTCAAGCGTTCTTTAAAATGATGTAGTGGATGGAGAAAGGCTTAAAACTGGGGGTGAAGTTACACTTAAAGTGCCTTTATATAGACATGAACAAGTATATAAATTCCCAGGTAGGGGTCAACTTTGCCATAGTTGTTATCGTTTAACGAGGAAGTGTCTGAGGTAACATACTGTGTTTGCACCCGGACAAACGGTCAGCAGGTTGTTGGAAAACATTTGGCTGGAAGGTCTGCCTAGCGTTTATATTTTGTGTCGACATGCTTAACTGCAAGGTGACTTATTGTCTTAGCGGGAGAGTTAGGTAAGACTTTATGCTGATTTATTTTATTTATCTGATTGCGAATACAATGTATTTAATTCATGAGTTCAGATGACTCTTACTAGTAAAAGGGAATGTGTGTGGTGCAGAATGAGTGACTGCATCACAGTTATATCCCAGTGGAGCTTTACACCTTTCAGTGCGTTTTGTTTTAATACACTGTATGTACAGAGTAAAACCAAGTGCCAACAATTCAGTAATGAGCAGGGTTTAGTCAAGTCTTGATAACTATGAATAAAAAAAACTATATAGCCTGTGATTGGTCCAGCTGTCTGAGTTAGTGATTGTTCTGTCCAGAATTTATTTATTTATTCATTCATTAAATTATTATTATTTTTATTTATTTATTTATTTATCTATTTATTTTTTGTGCATACCAGTTCGTAATTTATCCTACTTGAATATCTTTTTAAACGCTCCCCTGGCAGTATGCTAACCTTTGTTGTGATTTCACTCTTAAATATTTCTCAATGTGCTATCACTGCACTCCATTACACACTCGCTGTATGATAAAGAAAAATTTAATTATAGCATGTTGTGAAATGAGAGTGTAATAATCTCTTTTGTCTCACAGATATCCGCCATCCTGAGGAGCTGTCCCTGCTGCGCAAGCCCCGTGATCCCAAAAAGAAGAAGAAAAAGCTGGAGGAGTATGAAGAGGAGACTTTAGAGCTAGAAGGCCCTCTGCTTACTCCTGGATCAGGTATATCTTCTTGTCTTCTGTCCGTGTCTGTCTCTGTATTTCTCATACAAATTATACAGCTGCCCCAGAGATAACTGTACTTGTAGTATAGAATAGAAGCCTTGTGTGCTAATCCATAGCATATTAGCGTACAGCTCCCCAGCCTGTAGATATCCTGTCCTTCTGTTAGCCAGAGTATACTTTTAATGCTATCAATGGAAATCAGATTTTCTGTATTTAAAGAGATACCACAATCGATTTTTCAGATCGTTCTGTTAGCCGTACTCTTAAGTATGGTAATGACCTGTCAGATGGATGAAACACTAAGAAATTTAAATCTGCTGGAAGATAAACATTCCAAGAGGCTTTCAAAGAATGCTGAGCATGGACTAGAGCTGTCGAATTGACCAGGGTGGATTTTCTTCTGTAAAGAAGAAACCTATGCAAATAAGTTTTATAAATTCATTTTCTAAAGTATAAAACTTATTTGCATAGTGTAGAACACCAGTTTTAGACCATAACTTCTTAATGCTCATGTTAGCACGGACTAGCTTTTGTAGAAACGCAAATAGGTTTTTCATCTTCAAGTCTCGAACATTCCCATTGTTGAAAAGTGCATTTCTACAAGGAATCTTGTACTGTATTGATGTTTTAAGAACTAGAATTTTAATAATCTGCCCCTTTTTAGCTCCCGCCATCACAAAAGGTGAGCAGAGCGGGAGCTATTGAACATAGCATATAGGACACTTTTATATTTTGGACTCATCCGTTGCAGTTAATGTGATAGCTTTGAAAGTAAATGACCATCTCCTGGCAAACACTTTTCTTATCCTGACTAGTCCAGTATAGCTCAGTGCTAGTCTTAAACCAGCTAACATATATTTCAACCATATTAAAAACATTAATTGTTGTTATTAATGTGATAATAATATATTCAGCAGCTCCATGTTTGTGCTTTACATTTGCATTTTGGGAAAGTATTGTTTGGTTGATTTATGGTAATACATCGGTCATTCTTAATGTTAGTCATAGGGTAAATCCATGCTCCTTGTTATTCCAGGGACTTAGAAATAGACCTTAGCGATTGTTTTAAATGTACTTCTCAGGATCTTTATACAGTCTGGTCCAGGTCAGCAGACTTGCAGGCTGCATTTATAATCTGGCCAAGCTGGGTTTCCTTTGGGGTAGTGATATAATGTGTTATATATTATATACTGTGTATTGGAAAAGATGTTTTTATAGTGTGTGTGGTTAAACTGCAGTGAAACAGAAGTGATATATTTAGAGTGTGCTGGAATAAGAACATGTGGGCATGGAACAAGCATTTGATTTGCAGTCATAATGCATGGTCTTTGGCTCTTGTGACCAAATGCTTTAGATTCCGAACATACTTGGTCACATTGCCATTTTGAAACAGACCGGGCAGCCATCAAGCAACGCCCCACAGCGATGAAGTTAACCCACTTTAAGAGGCACCGTGGCAAGCCACTATCTCTAGACAGAGTTGTTGCCAAGAATCTGTGAATGGAGCTCATTGTCCCACCCATGCTCCACCCAGGGTCCCAGAACAGCCATCACCCACACAGATATAGCCTGTAGGCCTAGAACGCAAAACAGAGGGGTTGCAGAGTCCCAGTGAGCTGGGTTACTGTTTCTGAGCTCAGGCCTTCACTGTCAATCCTGCCCTTGTTCCTTCATTATTAGCATTTAACCCAGAGTTGACCCTTATCCGAATAGAGCAAGGGCCCTGCATGAAGTGTATAAGAGATCTCCATGTTTCACTTCACAAAAGCTCTGTCTGAGAACTGAGTGGCTGTAATTCCAGCTTTTCATGCACAAGCTGCTGAGGGCTCTTGCTCCACAACAGGAAACATGTTCACTACTGTTCACCATCCATTGGGAAGGGCTTGAACAGATAAGGATAAGTGTGATGCAATTAAGCTGGAGTGGGCTGGCTTCACCTATCAGGAGGAAGATTTGCGTACACTCTGGTTCTAATACACTAATATTCTAGAGGTGTTGAAGTGTTAATTGTGAGGTTTCCTCACTGATCATGTGCAGAAAGTAAAGGTTTACTTCTGTGAAATCTGCGGTAATGTATGTTTCTGCAATGTTTACTTGGTTAGTTTAGGTGAAGGACTCCATGGTTGGGATTGAGGATCTCTACCTCACTGCTGAGGGTGTTGGGGAAAAATTACTAACCAAACACTTAGTCTGTGTTATGTACTGCTCAGAGTGAATCATTAACAATATAGGGTGACTATCACTTGGTAAAGTATATTTATCCCACATTCTTGCCCCATCTGGTGACCCACTCAAGGCCAGAATGAGTCACATTCTGACATTTGAGACTGCTTTTCATCAATGAGCTCTTCTCTTCCTCCACAAGTTCCTTAACCTTTTCCTTTCATCCTGTCTGTTAATCTCTTTAATCTGTCCAATCTTCTTTTTTTTTATTTCCCTTCTTGCTTTTCTACATCTCTCCTTTAGCCTGTGAGGTAATATACATCGGACCTGTGAAAGGTAAGACTGTTTCTCTGTGCCTCTCTGCACTGCTTCTTCCACTTGCCCCCACCACCAAAGCACTAAAGCACTGGAGCCCATGCCTGCCAGCTAGCGAACAGAGGAGGTCTTGGCTTGGTTCTGTAGCATCACAGATAATGGGGGAAAATTACATATTGTTTATACATTGAATTACACAAATTCTCACAGTGATTTTTGATTTTGTTTCTCCCATTCCCCTTTAAACCCCCTAATATTCCCAGAGAATTCATTTCCCTACTGACCTGAACTGAGAGGTCGGGATTAGGAGTGAATGTGAAAAACCTGTGGGAGGTCCAGGTTTAAGTGGCATCTTTTACTGGTTTCACTGTTTTAAAGGGATGTTTATGCTTCTGGGTCAGGACAGGACTTAAACATATAAAGCTGGTATGCAGAAAAGGATCAGATCCCCAATATATTGAGCATTTATATTAATTTGCAAACAAATACCATCTTGTCTCTTTCTCAGTGTGTGGTGAGAATTTAGGGGGTAAACATTCTTAAAGCCTGGGCTCGTTGATTATCTCCAAACCGTAAACTGAGTAAAATAAACACGTTGACCCTCTGCTGAGTAAAAGAGAACGGCTGTCCTTATCAGCTTTTTCTGCAAGTTTAGCATTCCTTTAGGGAGAAGAAATCCCTTCTGTGTCCTCCTTCTGAGTTTGAGAGCCTCCACAAACTCTCCCCAAAGGCCTGTGGATGCACTGCTCCTTTGGAGCTCCCTATTTTCTCATGACCTCTACCCCTTTCCCCAAGCCATTTCCTGCCCTGGTAGATCACTGTGGCTTCACACTGCTATGCTGGTGGCTTGGCATGCCTGCCTTTCAGTCGACAGCTACAATATGCCTGCACATTTAAACAGTAAAAATGTAAAAAAAAGTTTAACGTGGGCCACAAATTTGTAGTTTCTAATCATATTCATAGCAATTGGAAATGCAAAGGATTGACATGGGAATGTAATGGGTGGCCCTGACCACATTTACATGCACTTTTGGTAGCTTGACTCATTTTAGGTATGGTCATTTTCTAAGTATACTGAACCACCCATGATGTTTTGGAAATAAATTCAGGGATTAAATGAAACACTTTTTGCAATATTAAAATATGCTTACCAACTTTCAGTAAATAAGCCAAGAAAAGAACAATTCATCTGATTAGTGTAGTGTATGTAGTGTAGTGTACTGTGCAAAAGTCTTGAGCCACCCATAAATAAATGCTGTAGACCAACGATGCTTACAAAACTAATAAAATTCATTTTTAAATTTAAAAACTACTCTACAGAGCAGTAAAGAGTAGTAAAAGAAACACAATTAATGTCAAGTATGACAACACTGCTTAAAAAAACCAGGTAAAAATTCTGTTCTGGTTTATAAAGACAATTTTTTATCAGAATTATTATTATTAGGAAGCCCAAAGTTTTATACGTCATGTGGTTTCTTTTGGGGTTTTTTGCCTTCCATTTATGCCCATATGTTATTTAATGCATTTCTTCTTGAGGCAAATAAATAAATGGAAATGAGCTATGGAAATTTTGATGAAATTTTGATGATGCCATCGATTACGTAATGTCATGTAACCATCATGTTCTGAACGCCCCTCCCAAGAGTTTCGGTATTGAGATAAGATTGCTTTAATGGAAACCCAATATCACTACATGGTAGCGAAATGTCATTTCGCTGGATAGGCTTTCTTCCAGAAGCATGTCATAGGCGCCAGAAACGTCCTGTGCTTCCTCAATGTGATTGGGTTAAAAGCCTTACTATTCAAATAAGTAATGCATTGCTTGGCAGTAGTTTATTTTGCCAGCTAAAAAAGAATGCATATGGCACAAAAAATTCTGTTTGTTATTAAAAAAGTGTATTTTATTTTATGGCTTGAAACAAGTAAGAGTTAGGATGGTACAATAGAGTAGAAGACATCCATTCAGACATCCCTTCCCATTACGATGGTTATAATACGGCATGCGAATATCACCACAGGGTTCCCAGGTGTACATGTATGGACGATGGGCCGGTACAGATACAAATCAGTGATATAGCCATTTCTCCTAAGTATGGGGCTCCGCTAAACTAAAATCTAAAGCAAAGTTTATACATAAAAAGTAAGGTGGCTCAAAACCTTTTCAGGGTACTATATCTTTCTTTTGTTCATTTGAACAACCACATTAAGAATTATTAGAGGATTCCCGGAGTCTTCACATTTCCTCTGAATTTATTGAACAATTAATAAAAACCAAAATATATTTCCCCGGATAGTGTGAGCAATTTTCCAGAGCTAGTGCTAACAAAGAATGTAATATATTTGTGTGTGTGTGTGTGTGTGTGTGTGTGTGTGTGTGTGTGTGTGTGTGTGTGTGTGTTCACTTTGTAACTGATTCTTGTAGTCATGCATTTGGTTTTTATATTCAGGAGGAGGAAAGTCATAAAACTCTAAATTCATTATTTTAGTTCACATTTTAGTTTGTTGAACTTGTTGTGTGTGGTTGGTGGGAAAATTGTGACTAAAACCTTTGGAAATCAAGAACATTTGTGTGTAAAGTTGTAATTATATACTAAAAATGTGTGTACGGTTAGGAATAATGATTTTACAACTTCACAACCCGTTAGCACAATTGATTTTTAGCCTTTTCCTCCCACTCTGTTGTAAGCCTGTCACACCTGAGCTCCAGAACACCTCATGCCTCTGGTTGTACCATTTGCTGTGTTTTGCACCCCATGTGTTAAAAAGTGTGTGTGAAAAGTGTGTATTTATGTGCGTCAGCATGTTGCCTTATTGCTTAAGGTTGCTGTGCACTTGATGCGGTCACATCAATGATTGTGTGTGAACAGTGTTTCAACAGTTGTACTTGCTTTAAAAAAAATGTTTTTATATTTATATATATATATATATATATATATATATATATATATATATATATATATATATATATATATAGTCTTTATCT
>JAOUQZ010000002.1:17872513-17898928 GCA_028564935.1 Neosilurus hyrtlii
TTATATATATATATATATATATATATATATATATATATCTATATATATATATATATATATATAGTCTTAATCTTGCATTGCATTATTTTGTGTGTGTGTGTGCTCTGTCATAAGAGAATGTGTAATGTGACCGTCTACATGAAAACTGTTGAAGGAATAATAAAACCATTTTTGAATCCGGCTTTCATATGATTGAAAATGATTCAGTCTCAGAGGGTGGTATCCATCTTTGGCCTCGGCAGATAACACCCGAATAATTCTCAGTTATATTTTGCCTCAATCGGTAATTGCGTATTATCTCGAGTGGATAATGCTTGAATCAAAACGGTGTCACTGGTCCGGTAATTGTAGACATTCAACAAAGTGCTCTCACAAAAAATATGAAGGAAGCTACATGTTATTGCCCTCGCATTTTTATAAAAGTAAAAACTATTTTTTTTAAAAAACTTTGAATTAGTTCCAAAAGATATCGTCATGAAGTGTGCATGAGCATTCAGATTGAGCAGGTGATGTGATTATTGTTATGCTTTAGAAAACATAAATCTTGTTTTAGTTTTCTTTTCTTATGTTTCTGTGTAGTATATACTAAACCTTTTAATGACATTAGTGAGAGACATTGCCAGCGCTGCTGTAGGTTGCTCTGCTCACAATTTAGTCTCTGACATGAGCGCATGCACACACAGCTTATCCGCCACTCTCATTCAAAATGTAAAAAAAATGAACCATAAGATCTTATCTTGTTTTAGTTTGCTTTTAATATTCCTGTGTAGTGTATATACTTAAACAATTCTTAGCCTCAGGCTTGATGGAAGTCACTAGATAATCTCCTCAATGTTCTATCTTGGACTATTCAGCGACGTCCGCTTCACCTTTGGCGAATAAACAAGTCTATTATATAGACACACCAAGAAGTAAACAGATATTTTTGCTTGAAAGCGGAATGCTGATGTACGTTCTTTGTTTCAGGGAGTATCTATTCCAGTCCTGGCCTCTATAGCAAGACAATGACCCCCACGTATGACTCTCGAGATGGCAGCCCACTTTCCCCTACCTCAGCCTGGTTTGGGGACAGTCCATTGTCTGAGGGCAATCCCAGCATCCTCGCTGTGAGTCAGCCCATCTCCTCACCTGATATACTGGTTAAGCTCTACAAACCACCTTCCCTTCTCGATAAGGCCAAAATAAATCAGGGGTAAGTCCAGAACCATGGTTCTATTGATTTAGGATTTCTCATTCGGGATGGATTGTCTTGTAACTTGGCTATCTTCTGTGTGTGTTCTGAAGGTGGCTGGACTCCTCCAGGTCTCTAATGGAGCACGACGTTAAAGAGAATGATGTTCTTCTTTTGCGGTTCAAATATCATAGCTTTTTTGATCTCAACCCTAAGGTTAGAGTCTGTGGTTATATATTATAGTGCTGTAGAATATAGCAGTATACTGTAGTACTTACTGTACTGTTAGCCTACTGTAGTCTACTGTGTTGGATTCTTAGCAGTCAGGTTGCAGCTGGCACAGTGGGTGTGAGATGGAGGAAGTGGCTTTCAGACATGTCCTTGTTTGCTCAGCTGGGATGAACAAGCTGTGCTATCTCTTGCCCCCCACAGTATGATGCTATCCGGGTTAACCAGCTCTATGAGCAGGCCAAATGGGCCATCCTGCTGGAGGAAATCGAGTGTACTGAGGAAGAGATGATGATGTTTGCGGCTCTCCAGGTAAATGTGTCTGTGTGTGTGTGTGTGTGTGTGTGTTTGTGTGTGTGTGTGTGTGTCTGTGTGTTTGAAAGTGAGAGGATTCCAAAGGGTGGGACACCTCCAAGGCCATATTAGGCAGTGGGATTGCTTAGTAAGCCAGTGATGAAAGAGTGCACATGGTGTTTATGTTGGGCTCTGTGCCCTTCTGCACTGTTAAAGGATTGACAAGGTTGTGTGCCTGTAGTTGATGAGGGTTAACTGCTGCCCACAGATGTGTGTGTGCTGCTTCAGGTTCTCTATAATAAACCACAATGCTTAGGCTTTTCAAACCATTCCTGTGGTTAAAATTCATGTACGGTTCATCCAACAAGAAGTTTTACTTGCCCAAGCTTACAATTTACTATTGTTTACATTACAACAAGAGATTTACTCTTTGCTCAAAGTGACCGTTGGTGGATTTGTTCAGGTCTGTATATATTTGCATATCAGCATTTCAGTTGACCCAGACAAGACGATGCAAAATCCTCATTTAGCTTGCAAATGAAAGTAAACCCCTTTAAGCTACGCTAAGCCTGTCCGCCAGGGTAATTTGGCCCAGGATCTAACAAGGAGTCATACAGAAGAATTTAAGGTTCTAGGTGTGATATGAGCCCTAGTGCCCCCTGTGGAAGCCTCCTTGGCCTTGGAGGGAATTGCTATTTCAGACCATCGTTAAAGCTGGGTGAGAAGACCCGAGGACGCCAAACTGTCTTCACCCCATGTATATATAGAGTGGGTGCCCAGGGAATGGGGTGTAAGACCACCCAGATGAACACTGATCCATCTCCTGCAGTCGCGCTTAAGAGGTGTTAGTTTTTCAGCATGGGATTTATTGTGTTGTATCCGGGGTCTAGTGTTTCCTGCCCTGCACATGCTGGCTCTGATGAGTTTAAATTAGGCCAGACTGCCTCTACGTCAGAGCTTTATTTGGTTGGCTGGATGACTGGTTAATGTTAGGATTGGGTTTCATAAGATTGGCTGGACAAAATCTCAGAGTAGTTTCAATGTGAGCTTGTAACTGCTTTCATCTTGAAGTATCTCAGTCTCCGAGTCTGTAGTGGGATCTCCTCATCTCAAGGTCTTTTAATTGTGACACCTAGTAGCACCTAAAAATACACCTGACCTCTCAGACCATCTGCTTATTTGCATGAAAGTGTGAGTGAGGGCAGCTGTTTGAAGGTACAAATACCATTTGTCAGCCAGTTGCATCTAGGGTTGAGTCTTCATTGTCATTCTTCTACACAGCCTGATTAAAAAAAATATAATAATAACAGTTACAGAGTGCTTATGAACACTAATCATTAAAATGGGAGCAATATGGAAAATAATCAGTATGAGATGTTAGATCATCAGACTGGGTACTATTCTTGAATTATATTAAACTTTCGGTACTTTGGAAGATCCTCTAATTCTGAATTGTTCATTTCATTTTCAGTATCACATCAACAAGCTCTCAATCATGTCTTCAGACAATCATATGAACAACAGTGAGAAGGAGGTGGATGAAGTGGAGGCTGCACTTTCAGACCTGGAGATCACCCTGGAAGGAGGAAAGACCTCGAACACACTGGTAGTCACTTACACACACACACACACACACACAGACACACACACACTCTATATTGTTCTGCCTGACAATTTAAATGTGTGGGGTATTTTTTTGGGGGGGTCGGGGTTGGCTAACAGTTTGAAGAGACCCTCCGACTGAATCTTCAGATGTGTTTGTGTTTCCTCTTCATTCCCAGGGTGACATCACGTCCATCCCCGAACTGGCTGATTATGTGAAAGTCTTTAAGTGAGTTCAACACATATTGTGGTTGACGTTTAAAGGAGATTTGCTTTAAATATGCTTGGGATCTGATGCAAGGCATGAATTCTCACAAATATTTTAGGAATAAAGAACAAAACAAGCAAAAAAAAAAAAGAATACAATCATAATAAAAAAGAACAAAATATAAACATGTAAAGGCAGATTGTAATCTTCATATTTTGTATTTTTTACGTCTTACTGTATAAAATCTGTATTTTTTTAACGTGTGCTATCATGTGCATATAATATTTAGTGACGATTGGTTCTAATTCTTCATCCATGGTTTCTGATGTTTCTTTTTCCTTCTCAGGCCAAAGAAATTAACACTGAAAGGACCTAAGCAGTACTGGTGTACATTTAAGGACATCACAATCTCCTGCTACAAGAGTCGTGAGGAGGCTCATGGTATACCTGCCCACCAAATGAACCTGAGAGGTGAATATCACTTTGAGTTTAGTTTTCTAGAATGAATCTTCATTGTAAAAGTTGCTGAAGTGTAAAAGGAGCTGAAGTGCGCTCGTATGTCTGTTTACAGGCTGTGAGGTCACACCGGATGTAAATATTTCTGGTCAGAAATTCAACATCAAGTTGTTAATCCCAGTAGCGGATGGCATGAATGAAATTTGGCTGCGATGCGACACTGTGAGAAAATATCCACACATCCCATTTACAGTTGAAAGAACATTCAGTATCAATAACTTTGAATCCTACATCCTGTGCGTTTAAGAATTTGCTGAAGTTGACGTTCTGTTACCTGTTCGTGTTTAGGAGAAGCAGTATGCACAGTGGATGGCTGCCTGTCGTCTGGCATCTAAAGGGAAGACCATGGCTGATAGCTCCTATAACCTGGAGGTCCAGAATATTCTCTCCTTCTTAAAGATGCAGCACATGAACCCAGATCCCCAGATTATTGAACCAATCACCACAGATATCAACCCTGAGTGTCTCGTCTCACCACGATACCTGAAGAAGTACAAAAATAAGCAGGTAACCGGAGATGAAGTGGTTAGAACCTGTAGCTGTCCTGAAACACTAAGAAATATATCTTGGTTTCCAGTTGAGCAGGAGCTTAGTGCCCTCAGGGTCAAATATCTATGTGTCATTTTAATTAATTAATGAATTATTTTACGAATAATATTATGCCTATATATTTTGAATAGAACTGATGAAGACTGCATGCCTAAACCTTGTGATCTACCGATATGCTCATTTCATTTTCTGAACTAATGGATCCATTATTAATGTCACGGGGAGTGTGCAGCCCTTCCTATGTGACTCTGGGAGAAGCCAATGGGGTGTACACCCTGAACAGCTCACCAGACCATTGCAGGGTCAACACAGAACCATTATAAAACCATTCACGCTCGGACCTAGTGACAACCGAGACTATCTAGTCAGCCTAATGTGTATGTCTTTGGACGGTGGGAGGTCCCAATGTTCTACCCAAACAAACACGGGTAGAACCTGCACACAGAAGCGCCCTTTCTGGGCATGGGGCTCAAACCCAGAACCTTTTGTCTGTGAGGTGGAAGTTCTAATAACTAAGTCATCGTGCTGCTCTAATCTAGTTCACATATGCTGGGAAATGGAATAGAAATCAACACATAAACCAAGACAGTCATGTAAGATAAAGATAAAATTGAGATAATTAATGAGTATAACAGGGTGAAAGGGCCTGGAAAGAGGAGTTGGGTTCTGCTGTACCATGAGTCCTCCCAAATGTCCTCCAGAGGAATGTATGTACCTACTGCACTTATCCACATCACCCCTCTTCTCTCAGTGCCTATTTGCTGTGCTATGTAACCCTGATCAGTCCACACCAGTACAGCACCCATGAAAATGTTTCTTTTTCCATTTGTTGTGCTGCTAAATCAAGACCAGGACATGCCTAATAAAAACGATAGGAAGTGAGTCAACAAATGCTTCCCATGAATGTGAGAAATGGGGTAGTTATTGTTCCTCTTCATTTGTTGCCTGGCAGTATGGAAGCTTTGGAAAGTTTGAGTAGTGTTAGCACAAGTGTTCTCTCTCGTGTCCATGATGCTGACAGGTGTTGAGATGAGATGACCACGTTTAAAATTTCTTTTTAGGTCATCAATCAACTAATGTCAGTCACTGTCTTGATGTGAAGCCATGTTTAAGTGCCCAGGGCATTAAAATTGTTGTTTCAAAACTTTCTTCTGCACCACTATGACCATATAGCTAGAAAAAGAAATGGTAAATTCCTTGAAGACATTCATCTTATCTTCACTGATCTTTTTTTTTTGTTCAATTAAATTCTTTGATGATCCTTTATGATCTCCTCTGGGGCAGGTCTTGCTCTATAGTCACAGTGTGTACTTGCCTATGAGTTTTCGTGCATATTCTTAATTTGCAAGAAGGTGGAATTTGTGCAAGTTCATGATCATGTGACTATCATGACGATCATGTGGCTAATTTTTCAATTTTTTTTTTCTCCAATATATTTCCACTGAATTTGCGCAGGTTGTCTTGTGCAAGATGTCTTGCTATTTAGACTGATAAAGAACCCAATTCCATCCTTGTATGTAGGCAGAGATTATTTAGCAGTAACCGTAATACATGCAGTACATGGCCAAAACTATGTTGACCTAACCATCACACTCGTATGTGCCTTCCTCTTAACTGTTGCCACAAAGATGATTTCTTTGTGGATTGTGATTGTTTAGGCTCCAAAGCCCCAATCATAAAAACGCCATCTCTAATGCCAGCTGTCCCGGAAACATTGATGGGAAACAGCTACTAGATGGTAAGATTAGACTTCCCTATAACCAGGTCAGAAAACTTATTTGCCCATGAGGACCGTTTCAAAGCTTTTGCTTTCGAAGCAGTACCCCTGCATGAACTGCAACATGCAGAAAGACATGGTTCGCCAAGGTTGGATTGGAAGAACAAAGCCCTGTCATCCTTAGTGAGCTAAATGTTTACATCAAAGTGCTGAAAGAACTAAAAGAGAGAAACCCCACCCCCCAACTTGATGCTTTATGCCCTGGTTGTTCTCTTCTGGCCCATGGGTCATTCGCCAGGCCAAAACCCTCATGCTTCTGGCCCTGTAGGTAGTAGCCCTGAGGAGGCAACATCAAGCCCCAGAAGTGCCAATAGAAATGGAATTTTTCTTGGTTTACCCTAGCCCACTTAGCTTTGGGGTGACAGTGAGCTAGCAGGTAATGAGTGCCTGCACCCTAGGCCTTCTCGAAGAGCGTCAGTTCCTCACTAATGTACTGTATCACGAACACTGTTGGATGTTGTATAAATCAGACAAGCAATAAAATTTCACTCTTCAAGTCAGATCCTGGTTCTGATCTCATTTCAAGGAGCTGCCGTGTGAATGGTTACTCCCTATTCTCAGAACAGATTTACCCTGCATTGGGAAAGAGCTCCCCATGTAAGCTCTACATAGGGAGTAAGTAGTTCAAGTCTGGGAATTCATGTAGATGTTAAGGAAAACCACGGCAACTGGACAAGAATAAAGTTTAGGGGAATACACGTTTGGATATAATCAGAAACTGATATAAAATATCTAAATATCTAAATGAATTCATTCATTCATTCCATGTGTTGTAACAAATGGACCAAAAATAATAAACTGACTAGTAAGTATAATGTATCAGCTTAGGTGTAAGGCTAGGGGAGTCCATTTCTTTATGAATTTTAACTGTAAAGTCGCAGTCATGTATTGCATGTGGTATACGTCCTTAATCCTTTCCCTCCATTGTGTTATTGTGGAAGGAAGCAGCTTTAGCCAGGAGGCCATAATCGCTTTATAGGCAATCAGAAGGAGCACTCTCAACACAAGTTTTGCATCCCTAAAACAGTTTTGTACTGAATTGTATCGTAGAGACTTGTGTGCGGTACATGTGTTAGCAATTAAACCATCACATAGCACATGTTGGTATGCTTTGGCTGATACTATGGGACTGCTGGAATGTGCCCAGTGTGTAAGTGATTAGATGGTGAGTGGGGGTGTTTGACCGAGGAGGTGTAGCTGCTTTAAATGATGAGTCAGAAGTGTGTAGGTATGGGAATAAGCCAGATGTAGTCTGGTGTGTATGCTGAGTGGCCAGCTTCTCTGCAGCCTGCTGACAGAGCTGTAAATTGGCAGCACAGGAAATGGCAGGAAATGCCTTATTAAAAGGGAGGACGTGCAATTTTGCAGTTTGATGCAAGTGTGGAGATTTCACAATTTAGCACCAGAGCTTAGCAAACTTTGAATGGAACAACTTTGGTGCACGGGGTTATTGTTTAAAGTATACCCGCCACGTTTTTCCTCCACTCAGAAGCAGGAAGATGGTTCGAGCACGTAGATGGGAGCGAGTGAGGCCACTAGGGCCTGCTGAGTGTGTGTAGTGTTACTGAAGGGCAGTGGTTCTGGCTAAAGTCCAGAGATTGCAACGTTTGAAGGGGTAGTGGCTTGTAATATGACCAACCCTCCCCAGCTGCTCTCCACCCTGTCGTCACTACATCAAAGCGCCAAGCCATCTGATCCCGGAGTCTGTGTTTGGAAATGAAGGGGGGGGTGGGGATGAACAAAACAGGCGGGAAAGGAGCAGGAAATGAGAGCTGCTTGTGAACGTAGCTTGGGACCAACATGACCAGCGTTCTCCGTTGTGCAGAATAACCTGGTTTTTGTGCTGGTGGTGTTTTTTTCCCGTCTACCTCAACCCTTTTTTTCATCAGCAAATCAAGCACTACTTCAACTTGCACACGAAATCCTTTAATTAGTAAAATTTAAAAAACTGGAGGTCAGGATCACCTGTTTGCTTTTTATGTTGTGTTTAACAGATTTTGTCCAACAAAATACATAGCTGTTAAATGCATAAACAAGGACATATTATTTGGTTTGGATTTAATTTGGGGGCTAGCACCCTCTTGTGGAAATGTACGGTAGTTATCTGTACTGGACTGTAATAAACTGTCTTTGTTCTTTCATTAATGAGATGAGGGTTTTATATATATATATTTATATATATCTGTGTGTGTAAAAATATACATGTACTATATATTGCCATGCTTGATGCTATATGCAAGACATTATCAATGTAGGTATTCCAAGTAGTCCATGTTTTCCATTGCTCTAAGGCGGAGGTTCCTGGAGGACCCCTTGTCCAGCACTTTTTAGTGCTTTCAGTGCTCCATCACACCCACCTATGAATCATAAAATCCTGTTAATTCGGGAAATTAGTTAAATCAGTTGTGTTGGGAACAAGGAAACCACTAACATGTGTAAGGCAGGGAGTCCTCCAGGACCAGGGTTTGAAATATCTGCTCTGAAGTTTACAAAACACACCTGATCTGTATTATCAATGTCCAGCATTTATAACCACAGTCTTTCAGCAGGTAAAAATTATGCAGTGTTTTATGAAATGGTTTTCATTGTTTCTCTGTATGTTTCTAATTATATGCTGCATGGCTTGTTATACCTTTTTTGCCCCCAGTCATTCAGCGGGAGACTGCTGCATGAGATTCACCTGCCATGCACTAACCTTTGGTTTTGATTTTTTTTTTTTTGATGTACTGATTGAATAATGCTAATCTGTTGTATTTAAAATTGTTTGCTTGATTGCTGCTTTCTCGCTTGCTTTATTTCTTTTTATTTACATTTGTATCTTTTTCCCTTGTGTTGCTCTTCTTCTGCCCCTGACCTTCTCAGCCAGGCTATATCAGGGACCTGGTAAGTCAATTGCTTGCTGTGACTTCTTTTCTAACCCTGCCATTCTTGTTAGACTTTCATTTTCTTACTAATTTGGTGGTTAATTTGTGAACTTGTGTGGTTTAAAGTAGGACCCAACTGATTAAAACCTGATTGTCACAAACATATTCAAATCTAAATAAAGCAGTATCAAGAAAGATCATTCTAAGAGCACAAACCTCCACCAAGCCAATGAAACAAAGTATACAGCACCCCCTGCTGTAATGCCACGTCCCAACAAAAAAATAAATTAAATAAAATTTAAATCTCGCACTGTTAAAGGTAAGTGGTTGAGTTTTCAGAAGCTTAGAATAAGCTGTTTATATCTTCAACAGGTCCATCTTGTACCACCATGTTTCTGCAGTAACACAGAATCATACAGATTTCGAAGAGGAGGAGTTGGGAATGAAATCTTAGTTGGCCGCAATTTGGAATCTCACCACTAGATGCCACTAGATAGTACAAAATTTTGTACATTGTACCTGTGTAATATCTTAAAGAAGAGATGTCTCCAACTATATAATCTAATAGAGTCTTCCTGTCCAAAGCCCCACCTGGTAGAAATGTTATCAAAATTCACATCTAACTTTTTGTGTAACCCTGCTTTCAAAAACAACCAAACAAATCAAAGGTAAAACAGGCGCACTTTGGCGGAAGTAATATTCATAAATTAATGACTTCTTTTGCATTATTATACTTTGTGGAGTACATTTTATAAAGTGTAGGATGTCATAATGCACAGTGCATACTGATCTAATACAGCTGTGACCTCACACATTAGGGTTTAAATACCCAGACTTATAACAAACATACAAACTTTGTAGGTCAGTAAATTGTGTTTAGGAGTAGATCACATGTTAACAGTCTTATATGATCACAATATTTTCTCTACAGCCAGTATTCATTTCATCCATCCATCCATTCATTTTCTAACCTGCTTAAACCTAATCAGGATTGTGGGCACTTATCTCAGCCGACTCTGGATGAAGGCGGGGTACTCCCTGTACAGCTTGCCAGTTCATCGCTGGGTTAACACCCATACAACCATTTACACTCACACCTAGGTGGGATTTAGAACAGCCAGATAGCCTACTGTGCATGTTTTCAGACTGTGGGAGGAAACCAGAGTATCTGAAGAAACCCCACTCAAGCACGGGGAGAACATGCTAACTCCACACAGAAACGACTGTGTAAATGATTACATGTAACTGTCTACACTGATGTTATTGAAATCTTTTTCTTCACAAGTAATTTACTTACTGTTAAAGGGGCTTATTCACTAGTGAACAGCTGATGTGTTTCACCTTCCATTATTACATCAGTTCATTTCGGCTCAATACAAAGGTTTACTGAAAATACCACCCCAACTCATGGGCTTAGTATCTCTTATTCATATATATTGTTCTTGTGCTTGTGTGACAATTTGGCTGAGCAACACCGTTTCATATAAAGTAGAAAAATCTAAGATCAGGTGTTCTGTGCTCTCGCTTGCAATGTTTACAAATATCATTCCCGGTGAGGGGTCACGGACACTCGTGTACAGAAGTAAGCAAATGGTTTCAGAAAGACACTGTGACCGATTTAATTGCCTTTTTTTTTAGAACACTGTTAACACAGATATCACAGTATTCCCTGTTTGTTTAATATACCTGGTGCATGAATGGGCCCTTTTTATATCTACTAGTGTTATGAGCGCACTGATATTTTGTTTGGGCCCTGGTTTTAATCTCTCTATATTGCTCTAGCTACTCTATTGCTGGATTTCCTTCCTTTATCATTCTAATCCTTATAGACATGTTTGGCAACTAAATGGTGACTGGTGTCAGGACTGTAAGTTGAAAGTCTGAAATAGAAAGGAAAGATGGTAGATCTGTTTTCTTGCAGTGACTGGTTACTGTACAGTTGGGAGTGATTAACCCCACTACTGAGTTCTCTCACTGGACAGGACATTTTCTGTTTCACCATCTCTCTCTCTGCTGCAATCTCTTTCTGTTTCGTGACAAAGTTGGTTAATGGCACGGACGTTTGTGACCTCATCTATTCCTCAGTGTTGTTGTGTGTGTGGATTTGCAGTGGGGTGTAGGGGAGGTTGAGACTAGAGGAATGTCCGTGTTGAAAGTGTTTTTTACATTTGGTTTCAGATTTCTGCTCGTATCCTGGAGGCCCATCAGAATGTGGCCCAGATGAGTCTCATCGAGGCCAAGATGCGCTTCATTCAGGCCTGGCAGTCACTGCCAGAGTTTGGGATCACTCACTTCTTGGCCAAGTGAGTTTGTTGTGCATATTCTTGTTAATCATTTTTACAAGTCTCCAAAGCTCTCTTTTCCTGCAAATGTTTGTGAGTCAAGATAAGCAGGCACACCCATTTTACTTTTATTTTCCGTTCTACTTTGATTTAGTAACTATATTTAAAAAAAATAATGAGCTGAACTCAAAACATATGTTTATATGGATGCACCTGCTGTGTGTTAAGAAGTGTAAATGAGTCTTATAATTTTGGTCTTTTTAAGATTCCAAGGCAGTAAAAGAGAGGAGTTGATTGGCATCACCTACAACAGATTGATCCGCATCGACGCCAACACCAGAGACGCCATTAAGACTTGGCGCTTCAGTAACATGAAACAGTGGAATGTTAACTGGGAGATCAAGATGGTAAGGTGTTTTCCTTAAAGTGTAACCTCACCACCGTCACACTTCAAGAAGTACCTAACAGTCAGTGCTACTTCAGCCTCACAAGGTTCAAGAAGATTTTAACTAGCAGATTAACCAGGTTTTAAGCAGTTTTTATTCCATAGTATGCCTATGTTTGTAAAAATGTTAATAAAAGTATATAAAGAAGATTACAGCATACCCAGTTAGTTTAGTTAGTTTAATGGGAGTTTTAATGATTGAAATAAAAAATAAGTCATAATCCTTACAGAGGCCTAATGATGAGAGAAACATGAGGAATTATATAGCAAAGATTTTTTTTACCTCCCCAGTTGTGTACATGCAGCTGTCTAGAGCGCCATCCAGAGGGAGATGCCAGTATAAGTATTAAGTCAATTCGAGATTCTGCAGATCACTCGATTCTAAATTTACCAATACTGCACCCCGTTATTGTTTTCTACATAACTCTAGCTCTGCTTTGATAAACATTTCGTTAAACCTTCTTAACCTCTTGAGTCCCCCCGTCCTCATATGAGGACATCGTATTTTCTTGTTTGAATACAGTGATGAAGTTCAGTAGTTTTTGGATGGTAAGGGACAGAAGTGTGGAGAAATGTATAGACACATATTAGGTTTTGGGTCTTAAGAGGTTAAATCAGGAAGTGTACAACTTTATCTACAGATTAATTTCTGAATGCAGGTGACTCAGTAAAGCGAGATTCTGGTCTGGTAGTTGACTATATATTACACATGTAATAGATGTAGGTTAGATTTATTTATTTATGTATTTATTTTTTGGTTGGTGTGCGTGTCAGAATATTTCTTTCTGCACTTCTGTTTCATACAAGCCATCTCAAATCCAGTCTTTGATATTTTCTGCTCTAGGTTACAGTGGAGTTTGCTGATGAGCCCAGTCTGTCGTTCACCTGCGCTGAGGTGGACTGTAAGGTGGTGCATGAGTTTATTGGAGGCTACATTTTCCTATCAACAAGGGCTAAGGACCAGAATGAGTCTCTTGATGAAGAAATGTTCTACAAGCTCACCAGTGGCTGGGTCTGAGAGGGAGAACATCAGAGGCCAACAAAAAAAAGGGGGTTGGGGGTGGCATGGAGTGCCTGGCATTTTTGTTTATTTACTTTCTTTTCCTTGTGTTTTTATTTTTTTAATCATGCCATTCATTTGGCTTCGGTGATAGTTTGAAGGCTGCCTTTTTTTCTTCCTTCCTTAATGCTTACATACACCTCATGCACTAATGCGCTGACTTTAAGGAACGATGAGAAATGTTCTCCCTCTGCTTAAGACCTCGCCCTCTGCTGAGAGCATTCATTTCCGGAAGCAAGCAGCTACTTTCTCAGAGACGCCTGCTTCTTGCGTTCCTGTCCCAGAGTGCTTGGTGTGTGTGGTCACTGTGGCATTCGATGATTTTCTCCACCTCTGTGCACTATGCATATGAAAGGGGCTAGTGTGACATCCCTGATCTCTCACCTTGCATGGTAATGCTTAAGCTTGTCTCAAATGTCACTGCACAGTGTGTTCTGATGTAATTGTTTTGAGAAGTTGACTTTTGTGGTTGTCATGGTGCTCATTTGACTTTATTCTAATGCAGGTCGTATGCTGCCTCACTCATTTTCTGTCATAACTTCCACATATATTTCCTTGTTAGATTTTTTTTGTTTGTTTATTTTTATGTTGTTGTTGTAAACATTTTCTTTCACAATAGTGGCCATTTAATGAAGGAAATATCCAGCACTCAAGTGCTGCTGTACATGAGCAAGATATGAGGGTCTTTCTAGATTCTAGCAGACCAGAATGTTCAACACTACAAACAGTTTTGTTACCAGGAAGTCACTTTCTTTAAAAAAAAAAAAAAAACAACAACAACAAACACGCGATCCCTTGACAGCATAGCAAGCACTTCTAGAGTAAAGGAAACGTCCCTCATGAATGAGCTGCAGTTTACTTTTTTGTCTGATGAGTCAGCGTGAGGTAATGGATTAATCTTCATCACTATAGCCATGACTGGACGGCCTTAAGTCCCCCTCCAAACACTAAAGGCAGCGGGTTTCAGGTTTATTCTCGCAGTATGCAACGCACATCAACAGTATATTGAAAGCAACATGATGAGGGAAGGATTCCAGGGGTCTTAACCTGCTAGCTACAGAGTCTCTAAAATAATTTCATGTCTTGAAGAAAACACTAATGAAAAGCAGACCTGTGTGTTGAGTGAGCACAGTTTCTTCCCTCCTATTCAGTATGAGGTCAGTGAGGATGACCTCAGATGTGCTCTGGAGCCTGCTGGCTCCTGGCTACAAGCAGCACCGTGATGTCTGGTTTTTTTATTTTTTATTTTTATTTTTATTTGTATTTTTTTTTCTGTACAGCCTACTCTTGTCATTCACACCTTATCCTTAACCATATAGTATTATTCAAAGCTGTTATATTGATATGCACCAGCAATAGGTCACTGTGTTTTAAAGGCAGTACATGCAATGTTCATTTTTTTTTCATGAATATGAAGGAATGCTAAATGAAGTATTAGTTTTTGTAACTAATGTAAAAAACAGTTTTATAGAATTGTACAGGTATTGTTTTTCTTGCTGCTTTTTTCTGTCATTTTTTGGAAATGCCCTTTTTTTCCAGAAGAGAAGGAAAAAAGCCATCTTTTGAGCATTGCTTGGTATGATGTGTACCTGCCTATGTTAAGGTCTTATTGAGTTTTTAAGAGTAAAAAGTATATATAAGTATATATGATGTGATGAAGCATGTCTCAAGCTCCAGGTTTAGCTGCTGCACATTTCAACACTCACATTTAAGGTCTTGTTTTAATTCTCTGGTTCTTTCAGCTTGCTTTAAATTAAACACCGTATGTAAATGTTATTTTCTGTTTGATGCCTTGGTGTATTTGAGAAAGTTATTTTGTATTTCATTTGTTAGCACATAAATCTGAAAGATCTTTTAGCATTCTTTTCCCTGTCATTTATAGTAAGTCAGTAAAATATTAGAACCTTTCTTTAGTAGTCCTGTATAAGTGCTGATTTGAAGAGAAAAGAGTTTGGTGATGAAGGAGAACTGTAGCACCCTGGAGTTTGAGACAAATTGTCGTAAAATGAAGTACAATAAAAAGCTACTTTAGCATATTTTTTCTCTTCATTGATTTTTTTTTCACCTCAGATTCTGAACAGCAGTGCAAGGCCTGCTGGTTTTAGACTGTAAAAATGCATTTATTTAAAAAAATAAAAATAAAAAATGATTTTTATTTAATACCAATGAGAATAAACTTACTGCATAGTTGTGATACTGATGCAATTACATGTGCTCACCAGCAGAGGTCGCAGTCTGTACTGCAAACGTATCGTTTTCATTGTGTACCAGTTTAGTTTCAGGGTGTGTGAGAGAGAATAGTTTATCTCTAACTGTCGTTAGATCAATAGAATGTGCTTTCCTTGTATATGTTGGCCTCTTACAAAGTGCTGGATATGGAACATGCTTTTGGCTATCTGACACACACACACACACACACACACACTCAGATGCAGGGCCTGGAACCTGGTGAGTGTGTAAGGTTTGAGTGCTTCTCGTTTTTGACTGGCAGTGAATTTTGTGTCTCTTGCTGATATATGGACACAAGTTT
Source organism: Neosilurus hyrtlii (assembly GCA_028564935.1). Classification (NCBI taxonomy): domain Eukaryota; kingdom Metazoa; phylum Chordata; class Actinopteri; order Siluriformes; family Plotosidae; genus Neosilurus; species Neosilurus hyrtlii. The sequence goes on from JAOUQZ010000002.1 coordinate 17,888,040, forward strand.
TATCAATTTTTATAAACATTTACTTGTTTGTCCTCGTCTCAGTCTCAGAACCCTACCAATTGTTTTTATCACCATTAATACCCTGAATCCATGAACCCACACATGCTCCAGTCTGTGCTGTGTAGGAGGGATATTTGAATAATTGGCAGGAGGAATGTTTGGAGATGTGTATTCACATCTTTTTCAGAAACTGTATGCATATTCATCAATTTTTGCAAAAGGAATAGCCTTTTTTTGAATAGCCTTTAATTAGGGTGTGTAACAGAGTGGAACTTCCGTCACAGACTTGCTGAAGATTAGAAAAGTCATTCTGAAAGCTGTCTAAAAACTCATTTCCACATTGTGTCAATAATGTCCCTGTAGAACTCTGGCTGCTGTAAAAGAGGAAAAATTAAACGCCAACATCCAGTCAGTATGTACCAGAGTTCTCTGTTATTCCTTCATATTAGTATCTACCATTTGCACTAGCATTTATCTGTTGAAGCATTGGCAGTGTGTGTTCATTAGTTTTGTAAAGGGTGCGTACACTGTCTAGCATAGATACCAGCCTTGCATTTACTTTAATTCTTTAGAAACTAATGCTTTTTTTCTTTGCCGGATGGTCAAATCTGCTACCTCTCTGTAAATTTTAGATGTGGAAGCTGCTGTCAGTCTCTTGCTAGACACGCCCCTTTCTCCTGTGCAAGTGATCAAACGTGTACATTTGCTTTAATACATTTTCAATGTGAGCCAAATCACCCTGGATGTGTCCCAGAACATAAATCTGGTTCTATATTGGGTCAGTGACTCACCAAAACTGGGCAGATTGAAAAACACCAGGGGCCTCATGTACAAAGGGTGTGTACACACAAAAACGTTGCGTACGCCCTTTCCCACGGCAAAGTTCAGATGTATCGAGAGTGAAATGTCCTTGTTTCTGTAACTGTTGGTGCTTTGGCGACACTTAGAGGTGATGCTGGGAAACTGTTTATAATGTGAACTTTAGTCCTCAGAGTTGATTAAAGTGCATTTTGCAGCGAGAGCCAGTTTTTATAATGTAATCGGCGCTGTTGACTGCACACACATTGCTATAAACGCGCCATCACAGGATGAATTTATATCAACAGGAAGCATTTTCTTTCAATCACTGTACAGACTACATGTGATGCTCAAATGCAATGAACTAACAGTGTGGCGAGGTGGCCTGGTTCAACACACGATTCATACATCCTGAGTAACAACATGGTTGGGAACTACACGCTGGTACTGTGCTGGTACTGATGGTGATTTCAACCATTCACCGATGCATTTATTGAGTCACTGATGTTTGTGTGGATGCCTGTGAGCAGGCGGTCGTTTATGCCACCAATTGCACACCACAGGGCGGGGAGGACACGGCCAGTCGGGCGGCAGCAGGAACCCCCCGTTTCTGTGACCCAGAGCCGCTGCGGATGATGGAGGAAACCCCGAGTCTGTGGCTGCATGTCCTCCGTCTCACGGTCTGTTTTAAAAAAATAAATAAATTGCACTTAAACATGAGTCAAAGTCTTGTATATCCTCTTCCTTGTACTGGCATGTTTAAATTTGCCAAACCAAAGAGCATGAACACATTTCTGCTTAAGCTCAAGGTGAGGTCCTCCTCTCCTCTCCGCCTTTCTGACTCCACAGCACAGCATCCTCACACACACTCTCTTCCACTCAGACTTCCTGCGTTTGTTGTTAATGCTGGAGGACAGCGTGCCAAACACTACATTCTTGCGCGCCTCCCCGTCTTCCTCATATTATAAGGGTTTTCTGATCCTGCGAAGAGGGGAATCTCCAGTGCAGGGTTAATTTAAATATGGTTTGCATATTTAAATGGGGGTGTGGACAGGGAGGGGTTGGGTACTCCTACATGTGCGCTCAATTCCACGTTGATTCGGATGTTCAAGGCGATTGCGGACTGTATTAGCGCATTATCTTCACTCTTTGGTTTAGAGTTCTCTGCTTTAGTTTGCAGACTTATTCATGATTCACAGGGAAAAAAATTAATTCATTCATTTTCTGAACTGCTTATTCTTAATTAGGGTCACGGGGAGGCTGTTGCCCAGGGCAGAGTACACCCTGGACAGCTCGCCAGGCCTTTTCCAGTCCTGTCACTTTCAAAGAGTATGTACATATAAACTATAGAATTCTAGTTTGCTTTTTATTGTACTATGAATTATAGCAGTTCAGTATGTGTTTTTGTAGCATAGTTAAAAGTTGACAGACACCTGCTTGTGAGTTCTAGTTTAAAAGTGTAAACAATAAATCTTAATCTCATTTTAGTGTTTTTTTTTTATTCAGTTCCTATATAGTGTATACTAAAACAATTATGCACTTCAGGCTCGCCTGGTGTCACTGAACTGAATATTCAGTTTGCAACATTCACCTCGCCTTTGAAGCATAACTGTTAAATATTAACACTTGCACAACTAAAGGAAACTTCCTGATAATCTGAGACCTGCAATCCTATAGGTTGATGTTATGTAGAATTGTGTGGTGCTGACAAAAAGCTTGCACTCCTTATTAGCACTGAATCTTTCTCCACCTCATGGCTTTTGTGAGCCAGTAAAGAGGTCTAGGGTTTCTCTCCATTTCGTGCCTCTGCAGTAATGGCCTCTTGCTCTATGGGGATATTCATGTATTTGCTGTTGCAATCACCTCAAGATAAAATAGGATCTTTATAACTCCCTTTGTGCGCTTGTTTATTTCCAGCTGCGTGATGTCTTTTCAATATGTACTGCTCAGATCTTCAGTCCAGCTGTATTGGAAATAGACACCTTGTTTAACTGTGTTAGGATATTGGATTGCACTGGAGTGTACTGACAGTCTAAAATCAAAAATATATTCATCTTCTATCAGGGTAATAACTAAAATTAGATTTTTGTAAAATGCTGCAAGTACATACATACATTTTGTGCCTCAGCTCGGGTAAGCTTCCTAGGCTGTTATCACCAGTTTCATGAATTGACACGAAAGAGTCTCATGCTCTTCGCTCTGTCTGATTGTTGCACCTCTACTAACACTCTAACCTCCGCTGATAATAAAGTCTCTGTCTGCTGACCTTGAACTGTTCTCAGATAGCGAGTGTGCAATACAAATGGGAAGCAGGTGCTGTGCTGATAAGGTCATGATGTGCAGTTTAAAAAGATGGTTTGCACCTCATTCATCAACCTGCTCTGTACGAAACCAAACATTTAGTATGTGGTCTAGTTGTACTGGGGGGGAAAAAAAGCACAAATCTGCATTTCAGATGAGTTCTTCTTCTGTACTCTTATTTTATGTTAAATTCATAGCTGTTAACCTTGATTTAATGCAACCATGAATATCCATGCATTGGTATTCCAACCCAATTTTATCCCCCAAGCTACAGAGAACAAAGTAGTACAAAACTGCATAAGGGTAAGAATTAGTAGTCTTCCTGTCAGTGTCAGAGGAGCTAGAGCTGGTTTTGCCGAAGGCTCTTAAAGACATGATGTTACGTTCAGTCTTTTTGCCTGCAGGCATTTAGTTTGTATGAGGAGTATAGATATGGAACAGAAGACAAATTCAGAAATTCAGGGATGTACACTCACTGACACCCCCCCCCCACCCCCAATAAAAAAAAAAGTCCCACACTCACTTTTGTTGGGCTGCCTTTAGCCTTGATTACAGCACATAATTACCATGACATTGTTTTTGACAAATGTAAACAATATGACATTTATTTCCATCCAGAATTGGGTTTATTTTCCAAAAACTGATGACAGGAAAAACGAACCACTGCATGAAGTCTTCTTCAGCACATTCTTGACTTTCAGCAGGGTTAATGTCAGGATTCTGTGGTGTCAGTTCATGTATGAAAATGATTCTTTGTGCTCCCTGAACCACTCTCAATATTTTATATATACATTTATATCCGTACCATCAGGGAAGAAAAGGTCTACCGATGGGATAACCTATGGTACAAAATTTGAGTTTATTTTTCATGGGTCCCAATCATTCCTGAAAGTTTCATGAAAATCGGAGTCGTGATGGCTGATTCTGTGTTAAATGACATGGAATGACCCAATCACAAGGGGAAAATATATCTCAAAATAAGACAAACTAAACAGAATGTGACAATGCAGCATCTAAATCATCCTCAAATCACACTCTGACCAAACTTTTCTGAAAAGAAATCAAAGCACAATCTGTGTGTTAGAAAATCTGTTACTGGAGAAGTGTTCTGTATTAAGGGCACAGACGCACAAACCCTCACATGATGCAGTCTGAAACGCTCCCATATACATATTGTTGATCTGTCTTTATCAGAACCTTGAAAATAATTAATGATCCTTCGTTTGTGCAATTTCTTTACTTAATCCTCCTCCATCTTTAACAATGAAATTTTCAGATAATAACATTTACAATAGATTTTCCAATGGCTAAATAAATATTCATGAACATAATCTTGCCAGTAACAGCAATAGGTAGCCTACGTAGACAGCTTCTACCTTTAAGTTGGGCTATTTGTAAACATTTTGCCATTAGCACATTATCTAAAGCAGCTAGCCATTTTTAAATTTTAATTCTTCTTATTGGCCTGTTTGAATTTTTGAATATTAAAAAACTTCACCACTGATGTCAACTTAATCCACTTACATTGGCGTAAAAGCCATTTCAAACTCTCGCGGATTAGTCCGTGAATCGATGCACTCACTCAAATGAAATAAGAGTCCGGTGTACTTCCAGGAGGAAAACTGGTCAAAAATCGAATGGTCGGAAGAAGATGCTTCAACTTCTGGAATTGATTTGCATCTGCATTTTGAAGTGCGTTCTTCCAAGCATTCGATTTGACTAATTATCCTCCTGGAGGTGCTTCTGCCTCCTCCCATTGGTCCATGCCTCTTCCAGAAGAGACTTCAGGCCAAGGATAACACTGTGGTGGGAAGATGCTGCGTGTTAACGAAGGCGGGGCCAACAGAGGGTGATGTTATGCTCCGATTTATTGGATGCGTAAATGATCTGTAGTCCGTGGCACTACTGTAAGTTTAATTTGAATATTTTTTTTTATTTGACGAAGGTGGCGGAGCTCAGCTCCAGAGCACTCCGGCCCACTTTGTAGCTAAGAAATGTGTGTCAGAGCTTTGATGCTGTAACCTTTCAAATAACTTTGACAAACTGAATTGGAGCCTGTGCTCCTGTTAAAGACCATGGGCGACAGACCATTGATTGGATAAATTAGCAAGATTTGAAGGTTACCTGCCAGAAACACAATAAAGCAATGAGACTGAGAGGTTACTGGCCATAAGGGACACATGTATACACATCAGTGAAATGGAAGATCAGGGCACTTTTAAAGGTGACTTCTACAGAGTTAGTCAACTCCAGATGATGCTTAAAGATTCTTGAAGAATTTTATTTTACTAAAAAATTCTTGTCTTAGTAATCAAGTTTGATTTTTAGTAATTCAAGGTGAAAATTCTTCTCACATAGTCCTCATCTGACCATGACTCAGAGAGAGCAGATAGAGGATTTCTATGCTTTAACACTTTCTTTTCCTGCTCAGAATTTCAATGAAACCTGTCAGAATGGTGCACTGATCTCTTCATGAAAAGTCACCACGTGGATTTAAATGAACAAATTATCAAACCTTTATTTGAAAAATGATTGCAGCGATGAATATGTTTTAGTGGGCAACATGTTATTTAACCTTAACTGATGCAGTGAGTACCTTCTCATATCTTAAACAAGCATGACTGAAGATGTGGTCTTGGAAGGGTCAAATTATTGGCATGCATTAAGCAACTAAAGGAATTAAGGAGATTTGGTTAAGACCTGTCCGATGCATTCCAAAAATGAAGGATGTAAACCGTTAACATCCTGTTTACACAGTAACATCCTGTTTACATGTTTAACAACCGTGTCTGGCTAAGAAGGGAAGCGCATGAAGTGATATACCCATCATGCATAGTGGCCATGGTACAATTCCCTGCAGGCAGTTTTATTGCCTCAGTTGGACGGGTAAAGGGTCAGCAATGTGATGTTGCGATAAAATGAAGTCTGACGACCTGATTGCGCTGAATGAGCAGGTCATCCCATTAATGGTGCTTTCTTTCCCTGGTGGCACGGATATAAAATTCAGGCTCAAATAGTGAAAGAGTGATTCAGGGGGCATGAGGAATCCTTTACACTCAAGAATTAGGAACACGGAGTATTTAAACCCAGTGAATGTGTTTGGGATGTGTTGGAGAAGACTTCACACTGGTTTGAGTCACCCATCCTCAACACAAGATCCTGGTGAAAAATTAATTCAACACTGAAAAAAAAATGGCACATTGGATAAGTTAATCAAAACACTGAAATGGCATAAACAGAGCTAAAGGCAGTCCAACAAATATTGGTGTTTGACTTATTTTTGGCAGTGTGTCTTCCAAGAAGAGAACTCTTTGAGTGAGAAGGACAGGCCAAAACCCCCACTCAGTCCATAAAACTTTTGCTAATTTCATTTTGGGCAACGTTCCAGTGTATATAAATAAGAAGGCTTTAGTTCTGCTTCTTTGCGATGGTTTCTTTCTGGTTTAATTCCAAATACTAAGCCGGTGTTTGTTTGCTTTTGATGACTGGTAGGTGTGTGAGTTTTGCCACTGGGAACAGAGGAAGAGCAAAGCTCTGTGTGTGTGTGTGTGTGTGTGTGTGTGTGTGTGTGTGTGTGTGTGTGAGAGTGTACAGGTGGATATTATTTACCTTGCTCTCCTTGTTCCCCTTCCTTGTGTGGATATCATGGACAGAGAGGACGTTTTTCTCTTTCACCATTCCATTTTGTTGTACTGTTAGAAAGAAGCAGCAAGATGCACAGTTTCCCTCCAGGCCTAAATTTCTATTCACTGAACTATTGGTTTGTTCTTGCTCGACGTGTTCAGTAAATCTCGTTTTTGTTTTTCAAACCCCTTTGATCCAATTCCCAAATAGTTGGAGCATGTAATTATATTCTCTTTCTCTCTCTCCTTACAAGCCAGCTGTATAGCTGCATACCACAAAACTTCCCCAAATACTCACTTGCTCAATGGCATTTTTATTTAGGCTGCATACCCCATCCCAACTCAACTGTCTTCATTATCTCATTTCATTCACACACACTTACAGATGGGCTTTTGGTGATCCCGCATATGCTCAAATAACAAACAGAGCAACTATTGTTTGCGTTCTGTCACCATTCTGCTAAATAAAGGAAAAAAATTCCAAAATTGGACCAAACAAAAACATTCTTAGATGAATTAATCTCTGAATACTTCCATCAGCGATCCAGGAACGGTGTTATTCTCTCAGCTACGGGACTCTAGACACATGCAGCGAACAGTGAAATGATTAATAGTTTACAATCTCAAAATACAGGTCGACTGCAGATCTTACAAGGAAGTCAAGCCCCTTTCACACACAACTGGTTTGTTTTTTCATTCATTCATTCATTTATTCATTTTCTAAAAAAAAAACAATGAAAGTTGCAGGGATGTGTTCACATACAAAATATGTCTTGTAATGACTGAATGATCATTGCAAGTCAAAAAAAGTGATATTCTTGTGATCCTCGTTGCATGTATGCAAACCAAAAGATGTTGAAATTTATAACACATAACACAGCTGTAAGGCACTGCACAGCAGACCTTGAAAATTGAGACAAGACAGTAAAAAATGTTTAAAACTCCATGACAAGGGTATACGATGGTATTTTCCATTACACAACACGTGAGTTTTTTACAACACACCTACACCTGTATTTGGAATTTGTCCCATTTTCTATTGTACACCTGTTGTCTGACATACAGTTAAGCCCTAAATTATTCATAGCCTGCTGTTTTTTCTGTGTTTTTGCTAAAGTTTCATCCAAAAGTGATTAAATTCTTCACCAACCTACATGATGAATTTGACGGAATTGTAAAGAAATTTATTGCAGATTTACTTCATGAGTTACAACCTTTTTTGTGTTTTCTTTGACATTTTTCCAACTAAACCATGTCCAGATTTATTCATACCCACAGCCAGTAGTCAACGGCATAGCCTTTGTTTTTGATCACAGCCTTCGAGTGCCTCCTATAGTTGACAAAGACGTTTCTGCAGCTCACCACGGGAATTTTGGCCCATTCTTCCTTGGTGAATGTCTCCAGCTCTTTGAGGTTGGAAGGTTTCCTTGCTGCCACATTTCGCTTGAGCTCTTTCCAAAAATTCTTTATCAGATTCAAATCTGGGCTCTGGCTTGGCCAATCAAAAACATTGATATTGTTGTCCTGGAACCATCTTGTGAATATTTTGCCAATGTGTTTCGGATCACTGTCCTGCTGAAAGGTCCAGTGATGCCCAAGGTCAAGCGTTTCTGCTGACTGCTCTACCTTCCCCTTCAGAATCTCAACGTACTGCTCCTTCTTCATGATACCAACAACAATGCTACCAGGCCCACTGGCAGAAAAGCAAGCCCAGAGCATGATGTTTCCACCACCATGTTTAACAGTTGGGACTGTGTTCTTCGGGTTAAACGCTTGGCCTTTCTTCCTCCAAATGAAGCCATTGTCCTTGTGTCCAAAAGCTCCATTTTGGGCTCATCAGACCATAGTATTGATGACCAACCGTTTGGGTCCTTGTCAAGGTGTGCTCTTGCAAACACTACACAGACTTTTCTGTGTCTGGCTGTAAGTAGTGGCCTGCGTCCATGGAGGCCCTCTTTGTGTAATGTTCTCTGGAGTGTCTGCCTTGAAATATTGGTCCCAGGCTCGTTCAGGTCTTGGTGGTCACCCTTGGGTTGATGCTGACTTCTCGCACAAGTTTTCTGGCTGTTCTTGGTGACAACTTTGGCTTCCGACCACGCCCTTTGAGATTCTTCACAGTATTGAAGTTTTTGTACTTATTAATAATGCTCTGCACTGTGGCCACTAGTACTTCAAATTCTTTTGAAATCTTTTTTTAGCCTTTCCCGTTTGTGAGCAGTAACAATGCATGACGAAGATCTTCACTAAGTTTCTTCTTCTTCGCCATGTCTAGGGTTCTCCCTCTGACTAGGAAATGAAACTGCATGCATCAGAGTAGGTTAGCACGTCCGCCTCACAGCAAGAAGCCCTGGGTTCGATTCCCAGCTCGAGCGTTTCTGTGTGGAGTTTGCCTGTTCTCCCCATGCTTGCGTGGGTTTCCTCCGGGTACTCCGGTTTCCTCCCACAGTCCCAAAAAAAACACGCACAGTACATGCTATCCACTACACCACAGTGCCACTCGAGGTATAAATTGATTTTTTTATATTTTATTGGCCATTAGGGGTCAATTTTAAAGCACGGACCTGACAACATTGCTAGGTGTAATCAACTGTTTTATGTAAATTCTACAATCAATGACAGGACATGTAAACTATTATGTAAGCCTCAAAGAATGATCATTTTTGTACATGGAGCAGGATGGGGCACAAGGCAATAAGGCTGTGTACTTGCATTAAAAAGTTCCAGCTTTCGCCCTAAAAGGTCACTCAGTTTGTTGCTTCTGAGACTTGAGATCAATGATTTAATTTTATATGTTGACATTTTCTTCCAAAAACAAGAAATCATTATAGTGATGCATCAAAATATGTGACTAACTGCCAGGCAAAAGTGCCAGTCAAGTCCCAGCACCACCAAGCAGGAATTGTTGGGCCCTTGAACAAGTCAACTGCTCAGTTGTATAAACTGTATAAAATGTATCTTGCTCTGGATAAGGGTGCCAAATGCCATAAATTTAAATGTGTTCATATTCCTTAAATACTTTCCTATAAATAGTAAAACCTGAGAAACTGATAATTTTGCAGTGGTCTCTTCATTATTCACACACACACACACACACACACACACACACACACACACACACACACACACACACACACACACATATATACATATGGATGCATATATTTCAAAGTCCTACTGTATTGGTGCTCAGACAGGTGAAACACTGTTTACTATTGATTTCACAGGCACTTTATTGGCTCTAGAGAGCCTGACAAAAATGGTTCCCAATAACACACAAATGTTTCAAGTGTGCAAAACATGTTCCAGGCTTTAGAAGAAAGAAAGTATCTCTTTCACTCATTTTCCAAACAGCTTAATCCTATCAGGGTCACGGAGAGGCTGGAACCTGTCTCAGCCAACACTGGAAGAAGATACACCCTAAAAAACTTGCCAGATTATCACAAGGCCATCACACAACCACTAACCCCTTGGGGCAATTTAGAACAGCCAATTATCCCAATGTGCATGTCTGGGGACTGTTGGAGGAAACTGGAGTACCCGGAATACTCATGGGGAGACATGCACACTCGATCCCAGGACCTTGTCGCTGTTAGGCCACACTAACCACTACACTACACCACTACTCTACACTAACCACTACACCACACCACTACACTACCCTACACTAACCACTACACTACACCACTAGACTACACTAACCACTCTACACTACACAAACCATTACTATACCCTACATTACCCACAACACTAACCACTACACTACACTAACCACTACACCACACTACCCTACACTAACCACTCTACACTACACTACACCACTACACTAACCACTACACACTACCCACTACACTACACCACACCACTACACTACACTAACCACTCTACACTACACTAACCATTACTCTACCCTACATTACCCACAACACTAACCACTACACTACACTTACCACTACACTACACTAACCACTACACTACACCACACTAACCACTACACTACACTAACTACCCACTACACCACACCACTTCACTACACTAACCACTCTACACTACACTAACCATTACTCTACCCTACATTACCCACAACACTAACCACTACACTTACCACTACACTACACTAACCACTACACTACACCACACTAACCACTACACTACACTAACTACCCACTA
>JAOUQZ010000002.1:17900926-17943078 GCA_028564935.1 Neosilurus hyrtlii
AGTGTTCTAACTTGTCGATTGCTGGTTACAGTGTTCTAACTTGTCGATTGCTGGTTACAGTGTTTTAACTTGTCGATTGCTTGTTATAGTGTTTTAACTTGTCGGATTTCAATCAGTTTTGTCCCTAGTAAGAATTTGCACCCATAAGGAATTTTACAAATCCCCAAGTTTTCCTCTAAGATTAAAGCTAAACTTCATTAGCTCAGAATGCTCTGAATGATGAGGAGCCAAACCGTTTTTAAAGTTATCAATCATGCTTATTTAGTATGAGAAATTCAATGTGCATAAACTATTACAATTGGTCTCTATAATCAGCCGTAATAATTAATCAGTCTCTTAATTGGGGAACAAACAGAAACATTTAGTTTAAATAACTGCATACACCCACAGTGAGAAGGTTCAGATTCGAATCTCAGCAAAGCGCTTATCTGTGTGGAGTTTGCATGTCCTCCATGTGCCTTTATGGGTTTCCTCTGGGTGACCTGGTTTCCTCGCATCGTCCAAAGACATGCACACTAGGTCAACTGGCTATTCTAAATTGCCAATAGGAGTGAATGAGTGTGAATGGAGGTTTGTGTCTGGGTTAGCTCTGCAGTAAAATGCCTACCTGTTCAGGGTGCACCACGCCTCTCGTCCCAAATCATCTGTTATTAGCTCCAGCTTCCCCTGTGACCCTGACGGATAAGTGGTATAGATAATGGATGACTGGGTGGATAAATGCTTTCATGGATCTGGTGTCCTATGTTGCATCTCACATAGTCTTTTTCATTTGTAGAATTTTCATTTGTTGAGGAAAAAATTATTTTGTCTGTTCTAGCAAAACACTGGTGTGATGTCACTTTTCCACTTTGAAATGTGTTAATGTTATGAGTTTTGGCAAATGTAGCAGGCAATTAGAGCCGAAAGCACCACCAGTTTGTTCTACTGTTTGGAGTGGAACACCCTGTACATTTTACTGGGCTTGAGTTGCATAAATGACCTTCTTATAAATGCATGTCTGTAAAAACATCACCTAAACAGTCTATAAACAGCACCGTCATTAAAGCTTTTCATTTTGTCCCCTCACAGCTTCTGCATACCCGCAGCATGTGTGCAGTGTTTTCTGTGGCTTTAACATGTTAAGTATTGTAACCGTTTTCACTTCCCTGAGTTTCTTTGGATTTTCTGGAAGCTTTCCTTCAAAATAAAACAGAAAGAAATTGGCTGCATCCAGCTCGTTGATTCATGCCTGCTGGATCGTTGGCATAAGCTGTCTCACCTACTGCTGACTCAACCAGTTCAGCAAATGGCTCCTTGTGCTGTGTGCATTCTGACAGCTTCCATTACAACATGTGCAGTAACTGGTATGAACAGTTATGATGGTTAAACATTTGGCTGCAATTAACTCCACGGTTTATCACAAATTGCTGCTCATTTCTTTTATGCATGTTGTGTCATAGTTTAAAATATCCACAAACTCAAATGTGTGCTTCCTCAGAGACACGTGAAACCAACACGTCTTTTCAAACTCCTGCTCATGCTACATCGCAGTGAAACTAAACACTCTTTGAGGAAAACTCGAGCTAACATGCGCATTAGTAGACTATTTTCTTTTGCACCACACAGGAGCTCTTGGATAGCTTTATTTACTGTATTAGTAAATGTTTACATTTATTGCCCACTGCCAATATTTACCATTTACCAATATTTACCACCTGCTCAAAACAGTCTTTCATAGTCCTTTCTTAAAGAATCTGATTCATAGGCTATTCTGAATGAGCTCACAAATTATATCTGATAAGCAGATCAGTGAATATCACGGGTGGCAGTAGTGACACAGCAGGCAGCATTTCCACCTCTCGGACCTAGGATCCCTGGTAATTTTTTTTCTTCCTCTTTCTCAAGATGCAAAGGGTTCTGGAAGATCTCCATACTCCACTTTCCTGGGAGGTCTTTATGCTGAATCTTGGAGCCGGGCTGTATGGCTTTATGTCCATTCAGCCACAAGCGTAGGGAAATCAGGCATTGATGTTAGCTGAGAAGTCCTGGCATGCAGTTAATCTTTGGTGTTAAGGTCAGAGGTCTTTTACACAAACCTTGGCAAACACATTTTTATGGACCTCTGTGAACAGGGGCATTGTCATTCTCAAACGTTATGGTTACGGGTTTCAGTTAGGGTTTGGCGGTATGACATCTACCATCCTGTAGGTATAATTTGTTCATCAGTAGAGATTTTGCTATACAGTTTATACCATGGAGGTGAAAACAAAATTCCCTGGATTACCACTGTTATACCATTCACGCAAAGTAATAAAAAACAATGCTTGCCTGATTGAGGCTTGCATGAGATTTGAGACTAATTAAATGCTATAAACAGTCTTTTGCCAGAGGCAATCCATATATGTACAGATTTTGTAAAAATGGAAGGAAATTACATATGTCATGACTACACACAAATGTAAGGACATGGTCCTGATTCATACTGTTGAAAAGCCAGTTTTCAGAAAGTTGGTTAGCACCCTTTATCCCAGGTATGACTTAATTCCTAGCTTCAGTCACTTTGCTCAGGTTGAGTTGCCTTGTTTGTATGGAAGATACAGAATGCTTTACTCTATCCAAGTATTCAAAATGGTTTCCAAGCCATTTCAGCACATTTGTTTGAAAGCCTCTCTGTTGACAAATTTGGTCAGAGCTAATTTCCAGAAAAAATTTCCCAAGTTTGTGTCCACTTTACAAACTTCACTTGATAAACGTCTTCAATTTAAAGCCATTAAGTGCTTCCAGTTGGCTGCCACACTTGATCAGAGCACATCCTAAATAAAAATCTCCTCTCTGCAAAAATCGAATCCAGCTCCCCAAAAGTCAGCGTCACCTCTGACATCAGTACCCAGACAAGGAAACACCCTAGACTCTTTTCCTTCGTGGAAAGCCAATCAGCTACTGTGCCAGTTGACACAGCCTTGCATGAAGTTCCTGTCTACGTGAGTAAAGCAGACCTGACAAAGGACACTGATCCTTTGGTGTTTTGGAAAGAGAACCAGAGCAGTTTTCTAAACCTGGCTGCACTCGCCTGTAAACATCTGGTCATACCTGCATCCTCTGCACCTGTCGAGAGGATCTTTAGTGTTGCAGGAAAGATATTCCAATCAGAAAGATTTCATCTCAGTGATAAAACCTTTGAGGAACTTATGACAATTACATGCAACAATGTTACCCTATAAATTAAATTATGCATTTACCACAATTTTGTGTCATTTGTTCATTTTCAGATAGAAAGAATATTACAAATTAAGGGAATTTGTGTTTAATTTTAGTGTTTGTAAAGTATTTTTAGTATTTAAGTGAAAACCTTTGTTCAACGTGACAAATTCTTCCTGTTACTTGGCTATAAGGAATTTCTCTGGGTTTCAATGAATTTAATTCCACTTTCCTGTAATTCCAATTCAACATCCTATGGGGTGGAGCCAATTCAATTGAAATTCCAATTCTTTAAATGAATTGAATTGAAGTTTCTGATTCGTAATTTTGCACAAGCCTGGTTTACATACCTTTTGGCTATATAGTGTATGTGTTTGGCTATATAGTATATGCTTACTTAGTGAATTCTTTATTCATGTAGAGGTGTAGAGATGTTCCTGGACATTCTAAGCAGTTACTTGGGTATTAAACCCTGTAAGGTAATGTATTATTCTGTGTTGTCCTTAAACTGTGATGGTTTAAAGTGAATTTCGGAATGCTTTTAGAGAGCTGTTTGAGAGATCGCTTCCTGCATTATCTTTAACTATTTATCTTGTACTGTCAGGTTGGAGGAGATCTTGATGCTGTTTCCCGGTGAATCTGGATCATCAGCAGTACGCTGATTTTTGGTGTGTGTATCTACAGACCCTAGATACTTTAAAGTTCCTTGGTAATGATGATGATTCATTAATTGTCATTGACAGCAGGCAGCTAGCAGGATGGACACAGCGCTTCATTTATTATTTATAAGGCACAACAAAGCCATCTGTGTTTGTGTATGTTCAGTATTCATCAGCACTACCATGCTTTTTTTTTCCCTTTTTTTAATTTTTCTTTTTTATTATTATGTACCCTGTATCCTGTCATCACCAAACAATGACAAAATATTTGTATTTGGGACATTTGTATGAGAGAGATGGACTAATGCTGCGCTTGTGCTGGTATCAGAGAGGAAGGACAGGTTAAGTAGATGAGAGAATAGAGGTTTAAATGGAGTCAAGTGTGAGCAGAGAAGGCTCAGCTTTGGGAGCAAAAGCATCTGTCTGGGTTAAAAACTAGAGGCCTGTTCAGTGTCCTTAACTTTTAGATTTCTCTCAGGTCTGTTTTTAAATCTGTCCATTTTATTTCAGTCTGGGAGTCTTTTAAGAGCTTATTCTATTTAAGCAATTGGTTGGTGCTTACAAGAATTTGTATTGTATTTTTATTAGATGTTTGTTATATTACATAAGTAAACCTCAGTGCCTTTCCTTTTTATTAGGCACACTTGCAGTACAGTGATGGGATCTTGTTTAATAAAAGCAGTAAATCTTCATAACTGGAAACATCCAAAGGCTCTAATGCACTGAATAGTGTGGGTGCTTTTGTTTCTCCCAACACTATTAGGTGTGACTTACTTTCTCATGAAGTGAAGAGTGATCATGTGGGAAAAGGAGTGGCAGGTGACCTTCAAGAAAGTGATATCCTTATTTTTCCCTGTCATTTTTCTTCTCTTGCCCAAAGAAAAGCGATCTTCACATGTCATTAGGAAATCCTCCTATAAATCTTCGCTTAAACTGCACAAAGTGAAATTCCATGATATTGACTTGAAGGTACAGCTTTTGTTTTTCTGCATCAGGCTTTGATACTAGGGGTGCCTGAAAAAAATTGATTTACGTCTGAATCGCAATTCTTATTTATTAGCATTCTGAATTGATTCAGATTTTCAGGAATTGATTTTTAAGAACACGTTTTTTTGAGAACTTCCAACCTTACTCACAGCGCGTACCGTTTGTCCACACATGGCCTCCGTAGTCTGAGTTGCCTCCACTCAGTTGTTCCAGTGAGTGGCAGCTCCAAAACTAGCTTTTAGCCTAGCGTTGACATGGATGAGGAAAAGTACAATACAAAATACAGCCAGCGCGATGTGTTTTTAGGCACCGTAAGCTTGACATGACATATGCGGTGCGCAAAATAAAAGTCAAGTATTTCGGGAACACTTCAAATCCTTGAGCAGCTTCACTAACAGGGTAACAACTTCACTAAACTCCCAACCAAGTACATCTACTAAACCAGTTTTGTAGTAATATCATTTCTTTCTTTATAGAAGAGTTGTTCCTAGCTTATAGAAGAATGTAGTTACTCATGAAATTGGCTCCCGTAGTTTGTAAAGGTTATGAATCAAACATCGGTTTGAATCAAGAATCAATTCTGAATCGATTCATCACCCCAAAAATCGGAATCGAATTGAATCGTGAGTTGTTGTTCGATTCACATCCCTATTTGATACCTTCTTGGTTTCTAAGGTGGAAATGTACATTCAGTGCCACTGAAGCAGTTGAACCACTTGTCAAGTGCTCTTTTGTTCCTAGCTCTAAAAGCCTGAAATTATTCCTGGCTTTAAAAGCATAAGGTGTAGAAGAGGGCGGCAAGAGGCTGCTGGGTGAGCATAAAGAGCGGCTCTGCTTCTAATGCAACCTTTCTCTTTCTTGTTTTCCTGTTGTTGTCTTTCATGTGCCTGCTGTCTCCCAGAAGATTTTACAGGCTGAGAGCATTTTACATCAACATAGTGGGCCTTGGGAGCGGCTTTTCCTCAACTCCCTCCTCTCTTCCCTGCCTCACTACATATCACTGGACTCTGCCTGCGCTGTCTCTGAGGCACTGTGTAAAGTAATACTCATAAAGTCCTCAGAGATAAGAGATCGTGCTTCAGTCGTTCTTTTAAAGCAGCCTTTACACTATAATGAATTAAAGAAACGAACATGAACGAACTGCAAAAAATACGCACAAAATCTCTGACGAATTGATTACTGAGGTCTGGACAGAACTGACAACTAATGAAACAAAATCAAAACGGATGGATAACGAGCTGTGTGCACTCTCTGTATGATCCGTGACAATAACAACAAATTAGGGGGGTAAGACATTCACGTGCTGCCTGAACAAACTCAGGGGGGCAGATGCCCCAGAAGAAGCAGCCATCCCTCAGGCAAACATGCAATGCTCCGCCTCCACCACCCACACCTTCACCTGAAGAAGCAGCTGCATCCCAAAAAGCCTCAAGATCCAGATCTCCCAGTCCCAACTTTTCACCATTCAGTGTCTCAACTGCCTCCACATCAACAGTACTAGCAGGGAAGCCCAAGAAGCCCAGAGTCTTCACGCAAGTCAGCAGTGGTTCTTTTATATGCCTCTCACCATAGACAGTGGGAAACATTGCCGGCATTTGATAACCCAGTTAGCTGCACTGGGGGGACAGCAGTGACAACCCGGTGACAGTGGTGCTTGAGATCAGTAATCCAGCACCCTACCATCGGGCCACCACTGTCCTGAACAACAACATACAGGAACTTATTAAATGAAAAACATCAAAATCAAAACGAACTTCAGCGTATAGCAACAAATGGTAAATATGTTCCATACACTGGAATACGCTGGGCCAATTCGTCATAGTGTGAAGGACACTTAAGGCGGCTCAGCTCCATGCTGTCTGCCAGCAGCTTGGAGAGAGACAGGGGAGCCTTCTGTCACAGTCAGAGAGGAGGGAAGAGTCCAGCTTAACACAGTCTGAGCATAACGCTGCTGGGGAAACCCTGATGTTCAACTCTATATCTTGGCAGGCTCCCATGAAGCTCACTGAATGTGTGACCTTTCATGGCATTAGAAAAGTTCCTCTTGGAGCGGGATGCTGTTGCTTTTAGGGGTTCAGTCCTTTTTGCATTGGGATGACTTTAATCTGTTAATCTGTCCTTGTGTTTTGTAAGAAGCGGTACAATTGAGCAGATGCCAGTATAGCAGGCAACAGCTTGCTTGTGACTGTGTGGGGCTGATCAAGCTGAGAAGAGACAAACTGATCTGCCTTATCAGCTTTGTATTTGCATCTTTAGTGGAGATCTGAGTATTTATGGACAGTATTGTATTTTCTGTTTAGTGCATTTTTTCCTAAGATTAAAAAATGTATATCAAAAATGTATAGTACTAGAAGAGCACTCAGAGCGCAAACCAGTGCCAAGCTGAAAAAATAAAGAACTTAGCACCCCCTGCTGGGCCTGTTGTAACACCTTACTTTCTATCTCAGTGTCAATTCGTGGATCCAGAATTTGAACGGAGTGTTACCCGAGCTATACTTCACTACTACTATAAAAACATTCAACATCTGTTCATAACTTTCTGTGTAAAGTTGCTGACAATCAGACAAAACAGTGCTGAGATAAAGCATGACCTCCTTGGCGGAGGTAAATGTTGAGTGATTTAGAAAGTAATTGGATATGATGAAGATGATTACAAGGAAACTTTACTAAAGGTAGCCCTTTGATAATCTCTAATAATTTTGCTGCAGCGCTTTTAAAGCTTTTAATTTAATTAACTATTTACTCAGAACGCTCGTATAAAATCAGACTGTGTGTATTCTTTAACTCTAGGTTCTATGTTGTTTCTGGTTGTGAGAATATCTGCTTAAGATAATGGCTCAGTGTCTACTTCCTCATTACTGAGCCAAGAGGGAATAACCAGTGAAATCATAAGGGACTAACCAGCTGCATGTTATTAGGTGGAATCTGATCTATATCAGGCTACTCTCATCTTTATTCCAGCATCTGACCTAGCGGCTTCTGTTGTAGGAGTCATTTAGAAATAGGACATCTTAAAATTAAACACATCAACAGAACACAAGTCACAGCGATGTACCTCCGTGTCTTTCTCGGCTTGTATCCCCCCACGAATGTCTGCTGTGAGCATGGATATGATGTGAGCCAAATCTAATCACTTTTAAAGTGACGGGTTGATGAAATGCTTTGCCTTGGCGAGTGCTTACCTCATTTGTCATAATCACTTTGCTTCAATTTGGCAGTCATTATCACACACATGCTGGGCTTCTTTTGTCAAACATGACTACATCATATAAACAATAATTTGAAGGAATGTAAGCATTTTCTCCCCTCAATTTAGTCGTATTCAGTTCCCAGCCATTAAGTATACCTCCCTAACACACAGCCACCACCAACCATGGAGTGGTGTAAGCATGCATGTGCCCCCTCTGTGACACGCCATGCTGCCACCTGCCTCTTTACAAACTGCTGCGCATGCATATTTGGAGGCGGCCTAACACTCTCAGAGGGAAAGCTCCATCCGCCCCCTCGTACGGATGAGCTCACAGATGCCCATGATTGGCTGGTGATCACTGTGAGTGACAGGGAAGTAAACGTATGCCATTCCTCCCTCCCATGAGAGCTTGGCCAATTAGCTCCCATGGACTCCCGGTCACGGATGGCTGCGACATCAGCCCGGATTCGATAAGCATTAATTGTTACATTCCATATTTAAACCTATTAACTGTAAGTGGGTCATGATTTTGAATTATTCTGAACACTTGAGGAATGTTGTCTAAAGTTTTGTCATCTACATTTAGGAATATGTTTCGCTGACAAACTGAAGAAAAAAGGATACTGTGCTAAGGATTGAAAATAAAATCTTCACACGGTAGAAAAGTAGTGATGTGCATTCATACAAAATTACACCAATAATCTTGTCAGCAGGAATAAAGCAAACGTGTCATTAGTTTCTCTTTTCATATAACTGCTTTGCTGTGAAAGAGGGCATTGAAATTAGAACAGTACTCGGTAACTAAGGCAGTGTTATGGATGTAGCCCTTTGTTCCTTTAATTATTTTGTGTGTACATTTGATAAGTGCAAAAAAAAAAAGTTTACCCCTCCAAAGCTGTTTGCTCCTTTTGAATTACAGCCAGTGTGACACTTTGTACACTTCCCTTAGCCCTTAACAAAAGCCACATGGCAGTTATTAAGTCTCTTTTACTTTTCTTGTCAGGGTGAAGAGCTCAGAACCATCTTTCTTAGTCTATAACTGAATTTGGCAACAATGAGTGCCAGGTCAGCCATCAACAAAGAGATCTTCATCCCACACAATGAGAGGATGTTGGCAGCAGTGCAGGTGAAGAGGAGGACAAAGAAGAAGATTCCCTTCCTGGCTACAGGTGGTCAAGGCGATTACATGACGTTCATCTGCCTGTCAGGTAACGTTATGTCTTATCTCAGTGCTGCTCACTTTTATTAGGATTGCCAGGACGTTGAGCCACCAAAACTTTGAGATTGAAATGATAGAATGCTGCAAAACAACAACAAACATTTTTTTTTCCTGAAAGTTGCAAATTGTTACATCATGCATAATGTGGCCCAGAATGTGTCATCTATAAATAATCATACTATGTACAGAAGGAGCTTTGACTATTCTGTTCTGAACTTTGTAAATTGCCTGGACAAGAAAAGTCCCTTGTTAAGAAAAGTTGTCTTCATTACAGCACGTAATCACTACGGCTTTGTTTTGACAAACTTAAACATCACAACATTCATTTCCATCCAGAGTTGGCTTTATTTTTCACCCACATCTTGAATTGATGACGGGAAATATAAACCACTCCATAAAGTCCTCTTGAGCACATCCTAAAGACTTTCAGTAGGGTTACGGTCAGGACTCTGTGGGGCTAGCTCGTGTGTGAAAATGATTCCTCATGATCTCTGAACCACGCTTTTATACCATTTTGTACCATTAGGGAAGAAAAAGCCCACTGATGGGATAACCTACATTCAGATCAACAGACTTCATTTTATTGCTAAATAATGTTGCTGAGGCTTGACCTGGCCGTTAATACTATGGCGATGATGCAGTGTAATCAAGGCTAATGGCGGTTCAACAAAATATTAAAGTGCGGAACCAGTTTTTTTGTCGGGCAGCGTATACTTGGTATGTTTCAAGTGCTCTGACAGCTCCTTGTAAACTAACCTGGCCAGTCCTCCCTACCAAGCCTGAACTTTATTACTGCTGCTGTTCCTCTGAGGGCTGTTTATACTGTGCTGGGGCTCATAATAATTAAACTGCTCTATCTTATCATGCTGCCACTGAATAATGGGTGGAGGCCTGCTCACTTTTCAGTGTTAGCTCTGGGTCTCCAGTTAATTTTGTTTCTGATGAATGTGTTTGTTTCATTGCCAGTGGAATGCTTCTGTGTTTATGGCTTAGAGTGTTTACCAAATCTTTTAAAAGGACTAACTTTACTTGAAAGATTATAGTGTTGAGACTAGTTTTGCCCTGAAGAAATGTATAATTTGGACTCCTGATCAAACACTAAAGTCAGTATGGCATGACTATGGAGTGAAAAGTACAGTATTTTGAAATAAATTAAATGCATGTAAATATGTGCATTAAACACTGTATGTTGTGGATTTCAGGGTTATTGCTATGGGTGCCTGTGTTTTGCGGCACACACCTTCTCCTGCTGAAACTACCAGCTTGCCATCTGCTTTGATAGAAAGCTGTAAATTGAGGGTTGACTGGTACTTGTAAGGTGCAAGATAAAACTCAAGTTCTCATTTCATCGTCCACCTCTGTATAAAGAGTTTTATATAAGCATTAAAAGCTTCAGCTGACTTTTGTGGACTGATTGCCTGCTTACAGATATAGTGGGGATGAGTCAAGTGGGTATCTTTAGAACACTTAAAGAAAAGACTGTAGCCTTGGGTAGAAGAAGCGTTCTGTGAACTGCATCCTCACAGTTGTTTATTTAGTGGGGAGAGGTTTTACAAAGGCACATAGTATCTTATGCATATAAAGAATATACAATTGATCACGGTGCCCATCTGTTCGTGCACAGCTTCCATGGAAGGGACGAGTTGTAGTACCCAGCACGTGATTATTTTCATTATATTCACATTTGTTTCTAAACGAGTCATATTGTTTCAAATGGACAAAGGTGGAATTTAAACTTTTCAAATGAATGGTTTGCTATAATCCCATCAAAGTGTGTGTTTATTAAATCATAGTGCTTTATTTTGTTCACTAAATTATTGTAAGAGCAAAAATCTAATGTTGGTCTCTCACCTGTGACCTTTGATGTAAAAGCTATTGGATGCGTGATGTGAAAAGCCCAGAACTCTGTCCAACACTTATAACAACTGGATGAGGTGGAAAGAACCCAAAGAGCATGTTGGGAATCAATCAGTTTATTGAAGACAAATTAGTCAACAGTGAGAGCCCTGAGCAAATTAACAGTTTTGTACAACAATGCATTGCATACAAGCAGCAGCTTGTGGGCACCATTTGGACTCTAGTTTTGCCCTGCTGTGCCTTCTAGCTAGAGTTGATTAGCTTGGCCTCCACCACTGTATGAAAGGCAGTGGGGGATGTGTACCATAGTACCCAACTTTACAGAACCAACACTCTCTGAAAGCTTGAGGATCAGTTCTGCCCTGTAAGCACAGCAGTACTGTACATGGCAAAGCTTGACTGTTTCCATCTGGGTTAAACTTCTGACTGTTTCCATCTCCTGTTCCAATACAGCTGTAATAAACCTAGAAGATCTGGGAGGCCACAGTGGTAACTCTAACATTGCAGATCAGCTGCATCCTTAAAAAATTTAGCATATAGACTAGTATTAGACTACACATATAGACGTAGTAAGATTAGCTTAATCAAAGTGTGAAATCTTTTTTTTTTAGAAATATGTTTTATATTATTATACCTATTTATTAACAATCTTATGAAGAGATTCTTAAAAGTATGGTAATAGCGGAGCATATAGGATATGGCTGGAATGGTTGTCTTTTGTCTGTCCAATCTCCACATGTTTCCACAGCAGGAAACCCCATAAGGGTGCTGTGTTGCTGAGTTGATAGTGATTAGCATTTATGTATCTCTGACTCATCTCAGAGATGAAAAAACAAACAAACGAAATACGGATTTATTTATTATTAATAAAGAAACTAAAAACCTAAAGATAGAGGCACACACCAACTATCAGACATTGGCAGAATAAAAAACACACAGTCTAACTTTGTAGGCAGGCAGACCTGCAGGTAAATAACACAAACACCGATCAAATAGAGAAACGCAGACACCTATCAAATAGAGAAATGTATTGGCAGCTTTGCTTTTAGGCAATGCCTAAACCTGTAAGTGTACGACTTTGCTAATGGAACAAAAAATGGCTCCCAAACAGGACAAACCAGGAAAATCTATATTTAAACATATTTAAATATATATAAACTATATATTTATAGGCTGGTTTTATACTTACATTTTATAGTTTCACAAACTGTTGTGGGCTGATTTAATTATTTTAACCACTCAGTATCTACAAGTGTTCTTGCAGTCATTAATGCATGAAAGATTTGCAATCAAACAAAACAGGAAGTGAATTGTGAGTTTCATTTTTGTGTCTGAGCAGATAAGCCATTTTTTGTGGCGTAAAGCATAAAACCATAACAATATCACTTCCATGTATTCATTTCAATACAAGCAGTGTTTAATAGAGTATCACAAATGTTAGACAACGTTTTGCATGTTCTGTTTTTGTGAGTTTCGGTGTATGTACAAAAACACCCTCTAAATCTATCACTTTGGACATGGGATTTAGGATTTTGCACATGCCACAGAATACTTCTAGCAGGCCGAACAAATTTCAATCTGTTCCACATTCATATGTCCCAAAATTATGCACATTTTGTTAGCCTGGTACTTGTACTCTGTTAAGAACCATAAAGTTGAATGCAATCTAAGATGTACTGCATGTCAGAATTCAATTTGAATGTAATGTCTGGCTGAATTTATTTATAGCAATGCTTTTGTATTTAGCAGTGTGCTTGGATAATCTATCATAAAAAAAATGAATAGCGCTGGACAGGTGGAGGCTGGTGCGTTTTATTGTCATCCAGCTCTGTGTATACTACCTGGGAAATAAGTCTCAGCAAATTGTTTTGTCTTAAAAGCATACAGTGTGAGATCTAAAATGGGAGGTCATCCTGCAGCAGCAGATGGAAGTACAATAGAAAAAGTAATGATCATTCAACTTCTTCAGCTCCAAGTACACTACAGGCTTTCACTACCCAATAGCTTGTTGTTGAAAGTTTCCTTTTTGGAGGTGCATTTAAGAGAAACCTTTTTAAGTTCCTTAGGAAGCAACGGACACAATTAGTTTTATTAAATGGCTCCAGAATGGACTATTTATACACCTTAGTGGAGGAGTTCGTTATTTATTTCAGAATTTAATTTGTTCATTCATTTCCTGAACCTCTTAATCCCTACTAGGGTCATGAAGTATCTGGTTCATCCGACTCTGGGCGAAGACAGGGTACATCCTGAATAGCTTGCCAGCAACACACACTACCATTCACACTCTCACCTGGGGCAATTTGGAACAGCCAGTTAGCCTAATGTGCATGTCTTTGAACTGTGGGAGGAAACCTGATTGCTCGGAGGAAACCCACGCATGCAGGTGGAGAACATGCAAACTCCACACAGAAACGTCCTGATTGAACCCAAGACCTTCTTGCAGCGAGGCGGACGTGCTAATCACTATGCCACTGTGCCACCCAGATTTTAATTTAGAATGTTAAATTTTGTATACTTTAGAAGCTTAAATATAATCAGTTGTCTGAGAATATTTAGGATAGGTAAGGTTCCCTTCCTAAGCAGCATAGACTGTTATCTGCCTTAATCTTGACTTCCGCTAAAGCAGGTCGACCTTCATTCTTCATGAATGTTGTGTTGTACTGGGACATTTCCAAATTCTTCAACATCAAAGGTGTTAGTGCACTTTGATCACAGTGTTAACACAATGACTGGTGGAACTGTGGAGGAGCTCATACTGAGGTGTAGCCTGAACAGCTACCGGCTGCCAACCCGCTGAGCAAAGATATGTCCAAAATATGTCTTTTAAACGTCTTGTCACACTTTTTCAAGATGTTTCAGAGGAGCCCCTAGGCTTTTTCTAGCATGCTGACTCTCTTAGCTAGTGTGGCTTACAGTTTTAAAAATCCTCTAACCAGAGAAAAGACCTTTTAGACACAAGTTTTCACAAATTTAAAGATTGTTTAAGCAACAAACTTGTACATAATAGTACATTATCAATGCAGTTACCATTATTTGGTTTCGGATAGCTTGTAGATGCATAAAGAAGGAAAACACTATATATTGTGTATAACACTTTATATTAACTGAGCTCTTTATTATTTTCACTGATGACACGTGATCAGAGGAAAGTGACCAATCAGGATGTCTGTTTCATGCCTTCACCGTACACAAGTGATGACAGCACATGTGTACACATACACCATCAGCGATAACAACACTTGGTCAATTATGAGTAAATAATAAATAAAAAGCTTAGAATTAATGCTTTTTTATGCATTGGCAATGTGGCGAACTTAATTTAATAACAAATCGCCAAATCAGTGCTGTATAATCCAATAGTACCGTGGCGAAAGCCTAGAGCCAGAATAAAAGTTTCTGTGATGTCTCTTTTGAAATCTTCTGTTTGTCCAATGTTAATGCCCAGTTGAAATCACAGCTTTTAAATTGAACTGAAAATAAAATAATTACTGTCTGTGGAACCCATATAGCACGAACCTCATATCTACGTCTGAGAGAGTCCTAGCCATGTCCAGATACTGAACCTTTGCACGTGATGTAGACGTCTACATTTCTGGCAGCCGTCTCATGTTTGCATGTCAGGCTGACAAAGGTTCTAGATTGTAGGCAAGTTTTCTGTAAAGAGATAGCAGGAGAATTAGAAAAGCAATTATCATTTAGTGATCAGTTTATATGGAAGGTGGAAAATAATTTAGCAGCTGGAAGAGATGATCTACCATTTTGAGCAACTTGATCTGTATTCAGGCTGAAAGATTTAGCGTTGCACTATTTCTTCTTGTTTATTCGATTTACTTGTATTCAACTGTGCAACTCTTCCAGCTGGTAGCTAAATGATCAAAAGTGTTTTTACAGCGATGTGCTTCTCTTGAAGTAATAAGCTCACTTTTCTGTCCAGTATTGCTTCAAAACCTGAGACCGGTTCCAGAGTAGCTGTCTTAGGAGAGATAACCCAGAGCAAATTGGGAGCAGATTTTACCTGGCAGTGCTTGGCGATCCTCTGTTTTTTAGGAGTCTGAAGTGGAGCCAAATCAATGAGAACCAGTCCTGTCTCTAAGTGCACCTTCAGCTCCTCTGTCTTTTTTCAGCTGCACCTTCAGACTTATCAGCAGACTACATTAACATGCCCCTAGACACACTCTACAGGGCATGACAGCTGTCAGTCACATGTATGTTGATGTCAGTACTGCTATTAAGAGGAAAAATGAAGCGGTTACGAAAATCTGGTTCTCAAGTAGCCCAAACCCTTGACTAATTAATAGTCAGGACAAAATGATCCATGCTATTTTGGAAATTTTACATGTTTAACCAGGGTGAAATATGAATATGGTCTGTTACAACTGTGAATATTGACCTGTTTAAAATATTAATGTCTTTGGCATCACGAAGCCTCACATGTACATGATAATGGATCTGAACCTGTGTGCTCTACAAGTCACTGCTTTTCTTCTTTTGCTTACAAGCTATTGACTGATATGGCAGCACTGAGATGGACTGCTCTGCGTTGTCGAGTATACTGCTGAATTAATGTGCTTAGCATTAAAGAAAGTGAGAGGAGTGATGACCTTGAGGGCCTATGCAGATAAATGCTTTTTCATTATTCACATTCTCTCATATTCAAAGGTTGCCCCTGGCCCACACACCACAGATGGATGGGCAATACATGGATATTTATGTAGATTATAAAATGCTCGCTGAGGAGGCCAGATCACTCAAGTAAAGCACTGTAGAGTCAGGCTGAAAAGTATATGGTACTTGTGAGACTATGCATTAACATTCGTCTGGTTGATCCAGTCAGAAGGGGACAACTGAAAAGAATCTCACATCTGCATCTGTCTTGGAAGCATTTAAATTTTTTGTTGGTAGCAGGGTTGTCAAATCTATAACAACTTCAAAATCAAACCCCAAAACACAAATTATTCCAAATTGGAATAAATTCCAATTCACACGTGATTCATATAGACTTTTTGTGGAATGTTTTATAAATGTAAGTGAAATGAAGTAACGTGGAAACATAATGAATGTAAAAAAAAAAAAGTTATATTTGTCTTATATTTGACTAGACTAATTATGTGGTCACTAATTGTGAATTTTCTAGCTTGTACTTATTGAATTTATCTTTGCTTTTCATGAAATGTGTTTTCCGGGATTTTATTTCATTTAGAGAAGTAAACAATTGTCATTAGATCATCTTTTGAAACACGTGGCAGAAAATTCTGCTTCAAAGCAAATGCTCATTTCCAGCCTCTTGAGAGGTGGTTTGGGGGGTTCGTGTTGTTGTTCTGGCAAATGCAGAGGGCTTTGTATGCGTCAGACATTCTGCCTCAGTTTGATCCACCTGGCTGTGCTCAAGCTGTTCTGCACTCACCATCTCCCCCACATACCCCCTTGCAGCCAAAAAAATAATAATGATAATAGTATAGGACCTGATCTGAAGAAAACAGCAGACCTACATGAAATAAGCCCAAACTGAGATTACTCGGCCTGAGACTCTGGGAAGAATGTTGCATCTGACATGAAGATAATGATAAGAACCAAGTGTGATCCCGTTGGTCTCTCAAATTCAGCCAGTACACTGTGATTTCTCTCCCACTGAGCAGGTATGTGCTAATATTCTAGGTGAAGACCTGCAGTGCCTATAAATTACTATTTTGGCTGAGAACTGGCTCACTGAATCTTTGAGGAGGTGTGTGTGTGTGTGCACATAATGATTCTAAACATACTGATGACGGATGCTTCCTTGGTTACATGCTTACAGAGGGAATAGGATATTTTAAGTTGTACCAATAATTTTGTGAAATAAAAAGAAGAAGAGATGAACCAAAGATACTTTGGAATTGATTTTAAGAAAATTATTGGTAAAGTAGTATTATAAAAATCTCCATTATTCATGGACTGCACCTGACTCCAAGCCATCCATCAATATCCTTCTATTAAAGGTTTAATTTATGTATTGCGGTTCCGATTTTTATTTTTCAGTGTTTGCATATACTTGATTTGTGCTGATAGGACATTTCCTTCTTGCCTATTTGTTGAACAGTTGTTCATCTGAAGCTATTTTTGCTTAAAAATCTTTTACATGTCTTATTTTTCATATATATATATATAAAACAGGTTTGGCTGGTATTCGTTGGTGTTCTTCAACCTTGCGTTCAAATCATTTTCACTCCCCGCTGCTCATTTTTCTGCCTCCGTGTCCCTGAATATCACTTGCTTCTCTGTTACCATCTCAATGAGCCAAATGGAGGTTTTAACATGAAGAGAGCTGTAATTTCTGCTGTTTCTGAGGACTGACATTCACCTAGCAGATTGATGATGAAATGATAAAGGTGACTTTGCTGTCCTATCATTTCTAACTATCTGCTATCCCTCACAAGTTGGCTGGTTTGATTTGACAGGATTTGTTTTAGTCCTGTTGTTAAATGCCTCCAATAATACCAAAAAAGAAGAAATACCTAATGTTAGAGCATGGCTAGTGCCTTAATATTCATATAATGTTTATATCATAGACCTAATGCAAGTCTAGACCATGAAGTGCGTGGTGTTGTAAATGCATGGCTGAAACCGTTATAGATTTGTGTCTTTGTTGCTGGCTGAGTGATGTGTGTTATTTGTATGAGGATCTGGTCATGTGCTAGCTGATCTGTTACATGAACAGAGGAACTAAAAGGTCTGCTTTGCAGTGAGCTGTGCATGATCACTGTCCCTTCTGTTGTAGAAAATAAGGGAATGTGCAGAAGAGATCGATCCAACGATGTAGGGTGAGAAGGTGAGTAGTACTGCTATGAATTAGTCACACTTCCCTTACTGCGCCCTGGCTTAGTCTTTTCCATTCCCTTTTTCACTTTTTCTTTTCAGTTCCCGTCCACCTCACTGACACTAAGCCTTTGGAAAGCTGCTGACACATGACTCTGTCACAAACTGGCACTCGCAGCATAGTGTTCGTTAAACACAACAAAGAGAGACTGAGCATGAGTGCATGTACAAAAGCTTGTTTTCTGTAGAAATGTGTTTTATTCGGGCTTTGTGTAATCTTCTGCCTGGAATATAATCTCTGATAAAACACAGTATATATTTCTTTCTTGATTATAGTGCAGATAAACATTTGTCTGGGGGTGCAGGTTCAGCTGAAAGCAAAACATGTTATTGTTCAAGTTTCAGTCAGATTTTCTTTCTGGTCATTATAAATTATATTATAATGTCTTGTGAATATGTTGATTGGAAAAAAAAGATTATAAAATGAAATTAACTTGCTTAAGTGCTGTACAGATAGCATAGTGGGTTAATGCCGGGATCATGGGATTGCTCCTGAGCTCAGATGAGGGCAGACTGTTTTTTTAATTTGGGGAAAATACAGTAGATGTAGACAAGAATCAACTCTCCTTTAAAATGCGCACATTTTTGTTGCGCTGTAGCCTGAAACGAAGATGCACACAGATGTTTTCCGGTAGCAGCCAAATAAATTATATAATAGCAACAGCTCAGGGGGAAAATAATCACAGAGACACTTAAAGCATCACCTCCCCCTGTCAGTACTTTGTGGAACAACCTTTTGCTTTGTTTACAGACATGAGTCTGTTGGGATGTCAACTTTGTTGAAGCTCCCTCAAATTGGACGGTGACTGTTGGTGGACTGCAATTTTTGTCATTTTTCAAATTTGACAAGTTTGCTGACACAGTCATCTCTTTCACACAGTTTCCTGATCCAGGAAGCGTCTTAGTAATACCAAACACTTTTCTCTTCTTGATTAGGGAGTTTGTGCTAATAGGAATTGATAAAGCCTTTTTTGGTGTCCATCTCTCTAATTGTGGCTTTTTATAACTTTATCCCTGAAATCTTGTGAGTGCCTTGACACACACAGTCACATTTATTCATTTATTTATTTATGCTTTTAATATTGGCTTACAAGCACATGTGAAGCTCAAGGAAAAGTTGTTTATGCTAATTTAATCAGAATGATTATGGTTGTTCACAGGTGGAACCCAGTTAGCTTGGTGTGCAATGGAAAGGGGGTTTTGTTACACCTAGACTTTTATTTATTTATTTATTTGTTTGTTTGTTTAGGACGGGGTGATCATTTAAACATTCGAATTTTTTCCCCTGAGGTGTTCCTGTTATTTCTTTCATTAGATTGGTATAAGTTGTACTGAGTAAAAAAATTTGTGTCACAATTTTAGCAACAAAATGAAGATTTGAAAGCGAGTTGATTCTTTTCTGCTTCTCCTGTAGATGATCATGTCATGTTGACTATGTGATGAAAAGAAAATGTTTTCATTCAACTTGTTTAAGTGGACTAATGTGGAATTTGATACTGTAGTCCACCCTTGCATGTATAGCCTAGTGTATAATTCTCTTGGGAACGGACATGACACAGTGTTATATTTGGCAAATGTTTCATCCAGTGCACACATTATATTTGAACTTTTGATTAAGTGAATCTGCACTACAGGCATGTGTAATTATCAAAAGCTCTCAAAAGATGGGACATTTCCCTGCACTTCAGTTCCCCTGTGCATAACTCCAGTTATTGTGCTAAAGCATATGCTTACCAGATACACATTCCCACATCTGCGCTGTTGTGAGTATGCTTTTTGAAAGCCCTTTTTAGCATATTCATTGGGGATTATTTTTCTATATAGGGCTCTTTGACTTCATTCTGAATGATTTTTGTATTCATTTTACAGTTTCTAGGGTTTCTATTTAACAGGCGAGGCAAATGCTGATTTTTTTTTTTTTCCAGTTAGCATGCTCCATACACGTAAAAGTTTTTGAGGTTAATGCAAAGCATGGAAATGAAGCTTCCTAATTAAAGTTAAAGGTGCTGTGTTTAAATGGGAAAATAACTAAATTAAAATGCATCTCTGAAAGCACATTCAGTAGCATTTGTACTATATAGTAGAACCATACTGAGCACAGAAGCACCCCAAGGCTGCGTGCTTAGTCCGCTGATGTTCACACTCCTCACCCATGACTGTGTGTCAATGCACAGCTCAAACCACATCAAGTTTGCCTATGACACAACCATGGTAGGCTTGATCAGCAGGGGCAACGAGGCCCTGTACAGAGAGAAGTTGGCACAGCACAGCAACTGGCACACTGATAACAACCTATCCCTCAACATGGAAAAAACAAAGGAAGTAGTCATTGACTTCAGACGGACTCCACACAAACACCACTCCACGGTGCATCAACAACCTCCCAGTAGAGACTGACCAGAGCACAAACGTTCTGGGCATACACACCACAGACAACCTCACAGGGACTCAAAACACCAAACACATTACAAAGAAAGCCCAGCAGCGTCTGTATTTTATGTGGAGGCTGTAAAAAGCCCACTTCCCAACATCCATCCTGACATTTTACAGAGGAACTATTGAGAGCATCCTCAGCAGGGCCATCACAGCATGGTTTGGCAACTACACTGCTGCAGATCGTAAGCCCCTGCAGCGGATTGTGAAGACGGCCGGAGTCACTGGAGCCTCTCTGCCCCCCAGACATCTACAATACCTGCTGTCTGCACAAAGCCAGAAACATTGTCAAGGACAGTACACATCCCTCTCATGGTCTCTTCTTCTTACTACCACTGGGTGGAAGGTTCCACAGCATCCCCGCCTGCACCTCTACAATGGAGAAGAGCTTCTTCCCCCAGGCAGTCAGTCTGCTGAACTACCTATAGTGCAATATATCAACCTGTAATATAAACTAGCAACGTATAATGCAAACTAGCACACTGCACCTCCGTGCACTCTGCACATTTTCTCTCTGCTGCTAATATCCTGTACCCAATCATAACCACTAGCTATCAGAATTCTGTTACATGTCCTACCTAGTGTGTTTGTTTTATGTCACTGTTGTCTTTTTGCACTTTGTGTAAACATGTGTACGAACATGTGTATCCTAGAGTGTATCTGTCACTATGTACATGGCTCAAACGGCAATAAAGACCTACTTACTTACTATACTTAAATCCTGCTCTGTGTCTCTTTAATAAGGTTGGGCTCTTTAATATTGTCAATTATCTAATATAATATTTAATAGTTTCTTTATCATTTAAATTTGATTGATTCTGGGTCTTTAGAGTCCCCGTTTCAATTCCAAAATGTTAGAGCTAAAAAGTTTAGATAAAACTTCTTTATATATCTAAACCAGTACAAGCAGTTAACACCTGTTGTGACGTTAGCCATGCATTGAAGCTTATATCTTAAAAAAAGATAAGAAAAGAACATGCTGGTCCGGTGATGTGTGATGGTTTTCAAAAATAAAGGGTTCTAATTTTTCGGAGCCTACTAACAGAACTTAAATTATAACTTCTATGTTGGTGCTAAGCAGCTTTTGATACAGCTCCATTTTGGAACAAAGTTTTGTTTTCTGACTCTACTCTTTACTGAATTTCTATATCGTATTCAAACTCCCTGCTCCCACATTCACAAACTAAACACTTTCATTGTGCAGAGTGGAATGACTGCAGAAAGGCTTTTTTACATGGACCCATAGATGGATATTCCAAGCCATGTAATTAATTCCAGTGCTGCCTAATTTGAAAAAGAAGTCTATCCATCCTTAGAGCTCTGTTGATTTAGCAGTGCTGAGCAAGTGCAGAATGACAATTGTATTTTTTTTTTTTTTTTAGACTTAACAACGTTACACTAAATAGGCGTGTGACGTCAGCATGCTTTTGACTACCTGGTCTGTTTTTTAGTATTACTTTAATCTGAAATGTCATTGCATCATTATGTTTTTGCTCTTCTGGATTGTTTTATATGTTTGCATTTTGCTGTAGGCGAGTTCGTCTCTTAGGGTATTCAGTTTCTTGTGAAATCATGTTTTATTTAAGCATGATTATTTACCCTTTTAATTCCTTATAAATATCAGTAAATTAACATATCTATTTATTTATTATTATTGTTATTTAATTTTTAAATTTTATTTTGTTGTATTAACAAATACATATTTTTAATGCTTCACTGAGAAAGTTTTTAAATGCTAAATGTTTTAAACGTTAAATATTTTCTAATCCCAATCACTGAACCTCATAGTCCACATTCTTACAGTCTGGCTGTTTGTACCTCCAGACGGTGTAGGTGCAATGAATGTTCCTTATGTTTAATTTTATTATATTGTTATTTATAAAAGTTAATGAATGGATATTCAGTTAACTGCTAGGGCTCAGTCTGTGGAATTTATTTAGAATAGCATAATTAAATCTAATTCCCGAGTCAATAAACATTCCTGCTGAACTGAAGAAAAACAGCAAGCAGAAAAAGCTTTACTGATTTCAGTCCTACATGAACAGCTTGAGTACTTCCATTGCTTAATATTTAAACTTCAACAAATTATCAAAGCTTCAAAGGTGTGAATCATTTCAGTGTCTATGGACAGGGTGTTTACTGCAGAATGGTGCTCATGGTCAGTGCTGGCTCTCGTGTAAACTGAACTTATTCAGTTCCATGGTGTATGATTTGTGCCCATTGTCCTTTAAGACTGTTAATGGACTTGTACAGGATGTTACTGGCTGTAGAGGCACTAATAAGAGAATTGCATCCTTTATTAATTCTCCTATAGTACTCTATAGGTATGTAATGATTCTCACAATTCATTGTTTGCTTTTGTTACCCTGGGTTCACACTGGGGCATGATATCTACGATCTCCGCAATTCAAACAGGCATGGAGCTCCATGATTTATGAGCACACTTGAAGTATGATTAAGGTGTAAAAAGGAGGCTGGGTGCATCTAAGAGATGAAACTTCACGAATCCACCAGGTTCCCTCAAGATCATCACAATTCGACCCCACATGCTCCTTACAATTGCTCATCGTGGAGATTGTATTGCATGCAATATTTTAGCAAAAAACTATATGAATGATAAAAAATGCAACAATAGTATATTATTTGTAATCTTATTGTTTAATCAATAACAGTTATTAACAAATATCTGTAAAGGTTAGTGTTAAATGTAGCAGCATTTAAACTAATATATACGCTTAATTAAAAATAAAGAAGTTAACAAGTTGGCCGTTTCTTTGCGGTATACAAGATTCTACAGTTGATGATGGGTTGACTTGTGATTTCATTGGTTATTTGCACATTGTGTGTAGTTTATGATGGGAAAGCAAACTTTAAAACACTATTACCCAGTGAGCATTTTGAAACAATAGAGCGTCCGAATTGAAAAAAAAAATCATTTTGTCTGGTTAAGCTATTCCAG
This sequence comes from Neosilurus hyrtlii, assembly GCA_028564935.1. NCBI lineage: Eukaryota > Metazoa > Chordata > Actinopteri > Siluriformes > Plotosidae > Neosilurus > Neosilurus hyrtlii. The sequence continues at coordinate 17,924,263 of JAOUQZ010000002.1, forward strand.
AGTTTTGAATCAGTTAGTGGGGAGTAAACGTGATACTCTTGCATGTTTGCCAGCAGGCTTCAGAAGAAATACATTAGTCATCTACAAATTATGTATTCTTGTGAAAGCTGGATATATGAAGTGTGCGTGTGTGTAATTAATTTTTTATTTAAAATCTTATAAAATCTTATATTCAAACAAGAATGGTGGACAGGCTTCGGGATAAAACCCTCACATACACACACCCCTGCCTTGCATTTCTTTTTTTTTTGTCCCTCCTGCAGTTGAGATGAAGGACTAGCGCGTTCCCTGCAGCTGTCCTGCCTAACTCTTTCTTTATAGGTGCTGGATCTGACGACTGGCTCCAGTTTGTTCATCTCACTGGGGTATTGTCTAAGCGCCAGTCCTTGTGCATGCCGCATACTAAACATTTTGACGCAAGGAGTAAACTGCTGTGCTCCCTGAAGGAGTCTGCAGCTGGGGGTTGGATGTACTCCAGCCAGAAGTTGTACATTAGATATGCACTACTAAAATGGCAGTGTATGTTTTTGACCAGATCTTTTTGGTGAACCGTAGATGCTTACAACAGAAAATCACATGCATTTACATGGATATTATAGTGAGTGTAACTGTGCAGGAGGCTTTCTTCATGTTTGTCCTTAAGTGTGAAGATTTTGTAATAAAGAGTAACATGAGCTTTCATTCAGGTATTTATGTTTTTAATGTTTCAAACAGATTACACCCCACATGATTTGATGAAAATATTTTCATGAAAATACCCTGTCCTCATTCTTTCCAGAATTATTTGGATCCATTCTTCCATTCCTTTTCCTCCCTTTATAGAATTTTTTTCTTGAAGTGGTATTTTCACCTGATCACAGCTGGGCTCAATTAACCCAAGTGTGAACAAAGAGAGCAATACATAATTCATTTCATCATCATTTCATTACACTGCATTAATTTTGCATTAGTAACTGGTGTGAACAGCACTGGACTGTCAGCATCAAGGACACGTGGTGAGATGACGCTTACTGATGTCTTTGTCTGAGGGTCCAATTTATTTTTGATGTATTTTTCCAATTCTTTACTGAAATACAATATCCCTTTCTCTAATGGGGAAAAGTGTTTAGTTTGTCATACATCTAATTTGAGAGGAACACAAGACTTTATAGGAGCTGAGTTCAGACCCTTCCCTGACCAAAAAAGTGTGTAAGCTTGTAGCCCTACTCCAAATATGCACTATGAATAATAATGAATAATAAAATGCCTAACTGAGGTCCCGGGTTCAATTCCCGGACTCAGGGCGTTTTTGTGTGGAATTTCTGTTCTCCTGTCCAGGGTGTATCCCGCCTTTGCCCAAAGTCAGCTGAAATGGGCGCCAACCTCCCTACGACCCTAATTAGAATTAAGCGGCTTCGAAAATGAAAGAAAGCACGAATGAATGTCCAACAAAAAAATTACTAAAATATTTAGCATTTAAGATTAATATTACATTTTAAGTTATATTTAAATATCAGTTCCCTCAAGTCAGTTTGTAATAATTTAAAATAATAATAATGGTAAAAATATATCACAGTGGTCATGATATCTTAGAAAAGTGTTTTGTATGAATTATATAGTGCTATTGGTCTTATTCTCAATTTTCCAAACCAAAGTTTCATGCTAGATTTCTCAAGCTACTTGGATGCAGCAACAGTGTTTCCTTTTTAATCCACAGTGTTATGTACAGAAGGTCCTCACTGGCATTTTGTTCTATACATCCGTCCAAAATACTTCACTCATCATCCGTCCACAAGAAAACAACTGGGTGTCTACTGTATACTTGTAATGCAAATGCAAGGATTTACATTTTAATAGTGTTTTAATAAGGTTTCATCGAAATAGTAAACAATAAAAACTATTAATCTGGGGTAATTAGATAAACATCTGGTTTTGCTTGCTCATTAAAACTGCAGAGTAATTTAGATAACAGTTAACAGTCCGACGCACACACTTCACAGTTAAGAACTGAGGTTTTGTATTGAGAAGCTTCAGAAACTCCCACCATTTTATTGACAGAAATTGGGGATGGTAATTCGTTATGCATTTCAGTTGACAGCAACGCCAGCTGCTCGTTGGTAACTAATGAGCGTCCAGGTATGATAAGTCAGATATGAAGCTGAATTTGGTGAGGTGGGAATGCATGCAGCCTGACGGTACTTTAGTACATTACCTCGAATAACACAATGTTCTGCAAATCCCCAGTGATTCCAGCCAATTTCCCATGATTCTAAAGAGTGATCCAAAGGTGTCACTTCTTCAGTTGTTTTACCCCCATTGGATTCATGAGTGATAGATCATTACAATTGATATGTAATAAAGGTATGTGCTATTTATTGTCAATGGTTTAGTGCTTTTCTTATTCCGATTTTATTTTAAATTCTTATAACTATTTATACATTTTGTGGCAGCCTCTCTCTTCCTGCTTTATTTTATATCCCTGATAGCTTTAGTGTAGGCTGATTTATTTTAACCGTAGATGCTTACAACAGAAAATCACATGCATTTACATGGATATTATAGTGAGTGTAACTGTGCAGGAGGCTTTCTTCATGTTTGTCCTTAAGTGTGAAGATTTTGTAATAAAGAGTAACATGAGCTTTCATTCAGGTATTTATGTTTTTAATGTTTCAAACAGATTACACCCCACATGATTTGATGAAAATATTTTCATGAAAATACCCTGTCCTCATTCTTTCCAGAATTATTTGGATCCATTCTTCCATTCCTTTTCCTCCCTTTATAGAATTTTTTTCTTGAAGTGGTATTTTCACCTGATCACAGCTGGGCTCAATTAACCCAAGTGTGAACAAAGAGAGCAATACATAATTCATTTCATCATCATTTCATTACACTGCATTAATTTTGCATTAGTAACTGGTGTGAACAGCACTGGACTGTCAGCATCAAGGACACGTGGTGAGATGACGCTTACTGATGTCTTTGTCTGAGGGTCCAATTTATTTTTGATGTATTTTTCCAATTCTTTACTGAAATACAATATCCCTTTCTCTAATGGGGAAAAGTGTTTAGTTTGTCATACATCTAATTTGAGAGGAACACAAGACTTTATAGGAGCTGAGTTCAGACCCTTCCCTGACCAAAAAAGTGTGTAAGCTTGTAGCCCTACTCCAAATATGCACTATGAATAATAATGAATAATAAAATGCCTAACTGAGGTCCCGGGTTCAATTCCCGGACTCAGGGCGTTTTTGTGTGGAATTTCTGTTCTCCTGTCCAGGGTGTATCCCGCCTTTGCCCAAAGTCAGCTGAAATGGGCGCCAACCTCCCTACGACCCTAATTAGAATTAAGCGGCTTCGAAAATGAAAGAAAGCACGAATGAATGTCCAACAAAAAAATTACTAAAATATTTAGCATTTAAGATTAATATTACATTTTAAGTTATATTTAAATATCAGTTCCCTCAAGTCAGTTTGTAATAATTTAAAATAATAATAATGGTAAAAATATATCACAGTGGTCATGATATCTTAGAAAAGTGTTTTGTATGAATTATATAGTGCTATTGGTCTTATTCTCAATTTTCCAAACCAAAGTTTCATGCTAGATTTCTCAAGCTACTTGGATGCAGCAACAGTGTTTCCTTTTTAATCCACAGTGTTATGTACAGAAGGTCCTCACTGGCATTTTGTTCTATACATCCGTCCAAAATACTTCACTCATCATCCGTCCACAAGAAAACAACTGGGTGTCTACTGTATACTTGTAATGCAAATGCAAGGATTTACATTTTAATAGTGTTTTAATAAGGTTTCATCGAAATAGTAAACAATAAAAACTATTAATCTGGGGTAATTAGATAAACATCTGGTTTTGCTTGCTCATTAAAACTGCAGAGTAATTTAGATAACAGTTAACAGTCCGACGCACACACTTCACAGTTAAGAACTGAGGTTTTGTATTGAGAAGCTTCAGAAACTCCCACCATTTTATTGACAGAAATTGGGGATGGTAATTCGTTATGCATTTCAGTTGACAGCAACGCCAGCTGCTCGTTGGTAACTAATGAGCGTCCAGGTATGATAAGTCAGATATGAAGCTGAATTTGGTGAGGTGGGAATGCATGCAGCCTGACGGTACTTTAGTACATTACCTCGAATAACACAATGTTCTGCAAATCCCCAGTGATTCCAGCCAATTTCCCATGATTCTAAAGAGTGATCCAAAGGTGTCACTTCTTCAGTTGTTTTACCCCCATTGGATTCATGAGTGATAGATCATTACAATTGATATGTAATAAAGGTATGTGCTATTTATTGTCAATGGTTTAGTGCTTTTCTTATTCCGATTTTATTTTAAATTCTTATAACTATTTATACATTTTGTGGCAGCCTCTCTCTTCCTGCTTTATTTTATATCCCTGATAGCTTTAGTGTAGGCTGATTTATTTTATTTATTTATTTTCATTTTTCTTTTAAACTTTTCTGGTCTTCTCACATTAATGAAAGTTGTCTTAAACTTAAGTCTAAATTAAATTGTAAATACCAGCAGCAAAAGGTCAGATATGACACCAGGTTAAATTTCAATTGTATGTATTTTCAAGAATATTTCTTCCTGGATTGTTCCACGTTAGGGCGTCATGGTGGCATAGTATCATGTCTGCCAGAGAGCAAGAGGGTCCTGGATTAGAGTCATTTCTTTGGGAAGTTTGCATGTTCTCCCTGTGCTTGCATGGGTTTCTTCCAGGTACTCCGGTTTTCTTCCACAGTTTAAAGACATGCACATTAGGCTAATAGGCTGATCCCAATTGCCCCAGGGATGGATGTGAGTACGTATGATTTTGTGTGTTTGTGTACCCTGCCTTCGCCCCGAGTTGGCTGACCTAGACTCCAGCGACCCTAGTAGGATTATATGGTTTGGCAAATGAGAGAGACAGTAAGTGTTCCCCAATATTAGCATCTTATATTTAAGTAATGACTGTCGCTGTCCAGTCTGTGGAATATTCTACTTGCACTTGTTGTGTGTTAATGAAGTATTGATCTTCTTTCTGTTATTTGTTGTCACCCACTGAATGAGAAGGTGAGAAATGCCCCTTTTCACACTGTCCAAAAATGATGAATTGCCAGTATAGGACAAGATGAATACTAGCCAAAATGAAAGATCTCTCCATTAGCACAGGCAAGCTGGAATGAATCAAACATACAAGTTTAGGTCAGATAGAACAATAACATTGTAACAGTGAGGTGCTGAAGCTCTGGTAAATGTAATTTTGTACATATTTAAATGCTCCCTCTAGTATTTTTTATAGCAGATCTTTGTGGAGCTCCAAAATGCAAATGTTGTAAAGCCATGAGCTCAATTTTGTTGTCGTGTTCATACTCATGTACCCACACAGGCAACCCAATGCGTGCGTGCGTGTGTGCCGCTGCCACTGTCGGCGGCACTGAATGCACTTGCACTTTCTTGTCTAGTCATTGGTTTTTCGTTTTAAGTTTAATAAGATTTAAAAGACAGTAAGTTGTATTATGGCAGCTTTTTTACCTTTGGCAGTGCCTAAATATTTATATTTTAGTTATTTTGGAACGCCTGCTTTTTTAAGAGGAATAAGCATAGATGAGCAGACGAGATTCTCTGCACATTACTAATGGATCCCAAACTCAGAATATTCCTGCGAGCTCCTGCTGTGCTTTTTCATTCATGATTTGCCCTTAAACTTCTGAAGATTGTTGTCTGTTATTTAAAGTGTGTAAGCCTGTGGGATTTTATTTTCTGGGTAGAAATCTTGGTTAGTGCCTACCTCCAGGCAATAAATTTAAATAGACACCTGTGGATCTCTGTAGGTATGTTTGCCTCCAGTGTTTATGGTAATATTTTTTTTTCCATATTATTCCATACTGTTATTCTTTCTGTGAGATGCCAAATTGTGATGACATTATACTAAAAATCAAAGCACTTCTCATTTGAGGTGGCGGGTAAATGAGGCATATATGGTATTTGAAGAAAAGGATCTGTCTACCTTGAGGACTACACTTCTATCAGTGGCGGAGAGGATGTATTCTGTGGAGGGAGTTCTGGGTAATAGTAGTTAATACATTCAGGATGTTTCTTTGTGAAACCAGTAATTGCTCTTTTCCATCTAATATAATCATGGCATGGTTACTGATTTGAAAAGCACTGAATAACTCCCACAGTAATAACAAGCTATTAGATGCATTGATCAGTCAGGGGCCTTTTGGACGAATCCTCTGTCAGTGCTGGAGCTTTGATAAAGATTGCTCAGTGTCTGGCTGTGACTTGTGCCACTGTTTATTGTGTTAATGAAGGTCACCCAGAGCAACAGCTGGACTTATTCATACTGTTCCCACACAAACCCAGCAGGAAGGCAGAGACTCAAGTCGCTGCCCACCAGAGCCCTGAAAATGCCATATGCTCCCACGGTACCCCGTAACGCCTCGTTCCTAGCCAGGTTATGAATGGCCTCTGCATTCAGGTGGTTGAATTATTCCTCCAAACTCTTCTTTTTCTCAAAAGATGTGAGATAACTGGATCTAAAGTTAGACATTTCACAAGGTAGGAGCTGTCAATAAAACTATCATCTGCAGGAGATTTTCATTTTGACCTTTATGATGTGGCAGTTTATATATTTTCACAATGTCATGTCAAATATCTATCTCTATTTGAGATCACAGGTGTCCTTTCTCATTTTTTATATACCTTGCAGTCATGTTTATTCAGATTGCTACTAGTGACATGTCCACAGCATTCACTAAATGCATTATGCATGCAAACATGTTTAGTTTATGCACTCAAAGGGCTGTTTGGAGGATGACAGTCAATTTGCATTGATGACAGTTGTGCTTGCTCATTGTAAGAACAAAGAGGACTATAGTCTGCTTAATGGCCTCCGGCAGTGTGGTTCACAAAACAATGACATGAGGATAGCATGCACGATCCTGCCCACATGTTCATGATGCTCAAACCAGCTGTTGAAATGAAGCCCTGTGTCTTCTCAATGTCTGCGCTAGTGCCAGCAGGGCTTTGGCTGCTGTTGACAGGCTGTAGTTGGGTTAGGGCTCTCTTAAAGGTTGAACAGGATTATAATAGACATTTCTCTCTGAGAACTGCTCGCATTGAGCTGAAGCTGCAGACAAGGCACTGCATGGCACTGGCAGCCTTCTCCTGCAGTGGCCTGCTTGGTGCCCCGACATTTATGGGTTTGGTATTTCTGTTGAAGGGCACTGATGGGGACCTCTTAGACCTTCCCTGACAGCTCACATATCACAGCGGCAGTATGTAAAGTACACAATTTGATTGGCCACTGGTCTACGATTGAAAGGTTAATTCTGATTGTATAATTCTGTATCATACTTGCAGTTGAGCTTAATCATGTTGCATACTGTTTGTGGCTACTTAAAGGTTACCTGTGGTGAATTTGTATTACTAGCTCTTTAAAATGATCACGTATGACATCAATCGATCCGTCAGGCAACGTCAGTCTTTTCCCCTTGTCAAGTACGCGTGAGTGCTGCCACACTACTACAACTACTAGGCATGCGCAGTGACATGGTTCATTGGCTGTTCCAGCCCTGGTAGTGATGCAAATTCGGTGTTTTCCTATTGGCTGGGCTGCATGCAGCAGACACTAGTCTAAGACAGTGCTGAGCTGTGTCACGAGGAAAATGGTGGACTGCAAATCATGCAGCTTCACAAATAACAAGTGCAGAAATTGCGGAAAACATTTATTTTGTGTTCCTTAACCAACTAACGACAGGAAAGCCGAGTTAGCCAAACGTTGGCCGCATAAGGTCAGCACAGGCAGTACTCTGAAAACGTTTCCTTTCAGACGCAATTCAGTAGTCTGCGAAGACCACTTCAAGCCGACGTGCTATCATAGTGACCTCCCGTCAGAAATACTTAGTACAAGCCCAAGCTTTTATGTCTTAAGACAGACACTGTTCATATGGAATTCCTTCATAAAAAGTCAAAGGATGACAACGCACAGGAGCAGTGCCTCACCGAAGGGAACCAGTAAAAACAACCTGGCCCAACGAATTCATGTCACTTCCGGGGGGAAAAACGGTTGGTCTACATTGGTTCAGCCCCTGCTAGAATTCGACGGGATAAAATTGCCCAGTAAAGTGCTTTTTAATGGTAATTTATGTTAAAATAAGCTCTGTATTTCTTAAATGTATTATATTTTGCTGTAAGGATGACCGATACTGGTGCTCTTTAAGACTGCTGTTTCAGATCAGAAAATTGTTGATGTCTGCTTTCTTTGTCGCCCGTGTTCACTAAACTACACTATATTCACTAAAAACTATATTTATTCATTCAACCCTATTAAATATATTATTATGGTTAAGGCTGGGGTGCTGCTGGAGCCTATCCTGGGAACTGAGGGTTTGAAGGGAATGCACGCTGGATTTGAGATCAGACCTTGGATCTGCAACCTACTTGTTAGTCAGTCTTTATTCAAGCTTAGAATGCCGAAAAAAAAATCTGAAGTCTATCTCTTCCAGCTCCTTCAGTAATATTTTCCATGGAAGGAACTATTACAAAAGCACATCCTTCACTTCCTTTTTCATTTAACAACTCTGTTCATTGTTATAACACACGGAGGAAAATACTGTTGCAAGGTGCAGCTGGGGAAAAATATCACTTTTCACTTCTCCACATGATGATAGTCCTGTGACCCCACTCAAGGGCGCTGTCTGTCTGTTGATGTGTTAGCTCATGTTTTTTTGTTTCAGCCATACCATGCATTCCAATCATCAGACAGAAACTCCATGTGACCGTCTTAGGAAGGGAACAATGGCATAACAATGACTGTCGGACTTTGGCAATGATGTGATGTTCCAGGGGAAAAAATAATCATATGTAAAAGGTGCAAACTGCATGCTTGAAAAGACAATCGATTTAGTGTTGGAGGCTTGCTGTGTTTGAGTAAACCTCCTCACTATTCACTGCTTTGGGTTTGTTCCAGTGAGTCTGTTCTCCAGTTTCTTTCTCCCAAAGCGACATCCCTTCAGTAAATAATTATAGCAATTAATTTACAAGCTACTTTGAACAGTACTCATGAATAAGCAAGTTAACTTCTAATGTGGAAAAAAACGGAGTGCAAATAATGTTTGAGTGCTTTAACAGTAAAAGCAAATTTGTAGAAAGCCAGAACTCATCAGTGTTAATATGTGGTTTGACTTAACCACAAACCTCCCAAAATCGCAAACTCTCTTATAGTGTAGCACCCTGTAGGCAATGTGGTGGTCCTGAATCTGTCCAGCTTCCTCTCATGTCCAGTAACCTGTCAAGATTGGTAATGATTTCTGAATATTTATTAAAATACATTTATAACGGAAGCTGATTAACTCACCAGATGTATAATGTGCCTATGTTTTTGTGCTACAGACGAAATAAACAATTGACATATACTCTCTGCCAGTGAAAACGCAACACAATTTTATTTGTAATATTTTTGGGACCATCCTCTCTGAGCAAGAGAACTGGTATTTCAATGACCCTAAGCACCTCAATGACTCATTTCGAGTAGCATCGCTCACCGTCACACTTCACTGGGCTTGAGCTCTGGATCTCGACCCTTTTAAAGCTCCAAAACTGTTTGGGGGTCTCAATAATCAGAAATCGGTGCATTTTTACGAGTGGTCATCTTACCTACATAAAGCTCAGCAAAAATGCATAGCATTCTACAGTGGAATCTTGACCATGCCTTGACTGTCATTATGATAAATGATGGAATATCTGCCGCACCAGGCATTTAATGTCCTTCCCTGGCCTGTGTATCCTCCTGATTTGTCACCCATCAAACACTCGTGGAATCAGCCTGGACACCGAGTATTAACACCACAGAACAGGCGGGAACTGATGGTGGCTTTGCAGGAGGAGTGGAGAAACATCCCACAGGACAACATATGGAGGTTCGTCAGATCTGTGCACAGATGATTTATGGGCTGCTTTAACTCAAATGGAAGTCATATTCCATCCTGAACTTTGTTTTTAGGATGGACATTTTGTTGTGATTTTGGAAAGAAGGGGAGCCTCAGTTTTGTTTAAAGTTGGTATATCTTGACACAAAGATTTTTGGTTGTTACTGATTAATACTGTTCAAATGATGCATGAAATTGATTTTAATAATTTATTTGACCATTTCAAGACAAAATGTTAAACATATAAAATTTATTCTAAATGTTTTCATTTGCAGTGAGTGTATATATAGATTCTTCATTGGTCTTGGAGCAGTTATCATTAGATTTGTTGCTTTGCCAAATCTGTTTTTTTTTTTTAATAAAGTATTTATTTATTTATTTTAACGAGCAGATGGACAAGCAGTGATATCAGCCACATGAAGCTGACAGTATTTTTCAGTTCACCTCATGTTGTGTGATGTTTTCTTCGTTCCATGAGGAAATTCTTCAAGACTATGCTTATGTAGGTTACACTGATGAAGTTAGAACGTAATGATTAATCTTGGTGCTTGTGTATGTTTATCTGTTGTTGATAATTAACTGTTTATTGTTCCTTTGTGTCTGTACATCTTGGTTGTAATTACTGTCTTTTAATTGCATGTACATTCTTGTCTACACCTGTTATGGTGTTATGCAGATTGACAGATCAGTATCTTGAGACAGGAAATGATGTTGAAACCAAAAAGAAAAGCTGTTTAATGTAAAACGATTGAAGTTTTGTCTCATTCTTGAACCTGCTTGGAAGTACAGCATTTTTGAGATCTGTCCAAGCACATCTGGACCGGTATGCTGAAATGGGTACAGACAGATGGGGAGAGCTGGAATTCAGGAAGGTCACAGCACAGTATTCAGGTTTGCTCATTATTACATGGCTCGTTTGAATACTTGATTCTCATCGGTCACTTGTATGCCAAACTGTGTAATCCTATCAGCCTATCAGCCCTCACTGGGCAAAGGCGGGAAAGTCCCGAACAGTTCCCAGGACCATTGCAGGGCAAAAACACACAACCATTCACACTCACACCTAGAGGCTATTTCGAGCATCCAGTTAGCCTAAAATAAATGTCTTTGGACTGTGGGAGGGAAACTGGATTACCCAGAGGAAACCCACACAAGCATGGGGAGAACATGTTAACTCCACACAGAAACGCCAGAGCACAGGACTTGAACCCAGAACCTTCTTGCTGTGAGACGGATGTGCTAACCACTACACCACTGTGCTCGTACTCGACAAGTTTTTCGATAAGTTGATAAGTTTTTTACTTATACAGCTGAACAGTTGGGGTGAAAGGCCTTGCTCAAGAGCCCAACATTGGCAGCTTGGTGGTACTGAACACCCATCCCTCAGATTAGTAACCCAGATCCTTAATCACTGAGCCAACACTGAGCCATTCCTCCCACAGTCCAAAGACATGCACATTAGACTTATTGGATATTCTCCATTGCCCCTAAGTGTGAATGAGTGTGAGTGCTTGTGTGTCTGTGTGTCCTGCAAAGGGCCCTGTCCATGGTGTAGCCCACCTTCACCTGAAGTCACCTGCAAAGGGCTCCAACCTCCATGCATCCCTAAAAGATAAACCGGTTTGGGCTCCCGAGTGGCCCATCGACAAGGTGCGCGACTATCAATCCGGAGATCGCAAGTTCGAATCTGGATTGATTCCATAGCCACCCGTGACTGGGAGTCCATGGGAGCGAATTGGCCGAGTTCTCACGGGAGGGAGGGATGGCATACGCTCACTTTCCTGTCACTTACAGCGAGCACCAGCCAATCACGGGCGTCTGTGAGCTCATTCGTATGAGGGGACGGATAGCGCTTTCCCTCCGAGTGTGTTAGGCTGCCCCCAAATACACATGCGCAGCAGTTCGTAAAGAGGCGAGTGGCAGCATCGCACGTCACAGAAGGGGCATGTGCTTGCTTACGCCCCTCCCTAGTTGGTGGTGTTCATGTGATAGGGAGACAAAAAGTTGATGGGTGGGAATTGGATACGACTAAAATTACGGGAGAAAGATAATAAACCGGTTTGGCAAATTAAATAAGATGTGTCAGGGTAATGTATAGAGCCAGTCCTCACAGCACAATAAACCACCTGAAGCTGGTTCAAGACTGCTGGGGTTTGTTTTACAATAATGAATGACTTGCTGTACATTTTCATTTAAAATGTTTGGGTTTCCTCATCACAAATATTACAGTTGTACAAGCATATTCACTAGAGTCTCTAGAAGTGTTTTTATAAAGGAGGAAACATCAGGAGGTTGTAAGACTTGGAGTGATAACATTTGATGAGGTTAGTCAAGTCCAGCACTATGTGTGGGCTTTGATGTCGATGCCTGGAGTGGATGAAGAATGAAAACAGGTGGGGATAGAGTGGAAAGAACACAGCAGGTGCAGATGTTTGAAATTTGCATTATGAACCGCTCTGGTGCAGTTTTGAAAAGAAGTAGAAGGTCCAGAAGAAAAAAATAAAAACTGCACACATCTGCAACCTGGCTCTCCTCTCCAAGCAATCTCATTTCATGTCATACTCGTGTTGTTTCTCCTGTATGCCGCATGCTGTTGTTCATGTGTGAATGTGACTGCACATATTTAATAAAATAGTGAGATCAGGTTGCCTTGCTAGGATCTCGGAATTTCCGCTTGGATACCTTCAGTCATTCCTTACATGTCAAGGGCATGCAGTCAGCATCTTTCATTCTTACTCTAACTGTAATTTGCATCTGAAGTCAAAATGCTAAATTCTTGCAACATTTGACCTGCTTGGTAGTAGTCCGGTTTTAACGTAAATCAGTTTTTGCTTGTCCGTTTTCCCCAGTAGTTTTTGTATAACAGTATAATAGTGCTGTTCTTTGCTTCACAATGCATGAGCCAATACCCAGAGGGCGTGCTTGGGATGGGCTGTGCTGTTTGACAGATCGTAATGCAATAAAAGAGACTGCTGATCAGCATTCATTCAAAGTGTTAAAACAACTTTGTCTTTTTCTATTAAATCCAAATCTCAGTGGGTAGTTCGTAATTCCTAATTCCCCAGGTCCGGCTATATGATTTCTCTATTCATTTGTAACACTGCCTCTGCTGCAGTGAATGATTCTCCCCAGCACTGTGGCTTCTTTAATGTTCTGTCTGTGGATAGAGTTTTTAATTAGCTTTTCCAGCAAGGCTGCAAGGGTGTTTTTAAAAGTCAATTCAGCAGTACCTTTATAAACCTTTAGTGGAGGAAAACTGACCTTGAGGAGTGTCATGATGGAGAAAAGTCCAGATCATTCTTTCAGGATGAGTTTCTCAGCTCATTTTTTCCTCCTATAACTTTCTGTCTTTAATAGCTTTACTGACTCATTTTTACTTTAAATGGTTACAGTCATGCACAATTTAACAGATTTTGACATTAAGCAATATTTGTGATTTGCAATTTGTGTGTTATTTTTTGCTTTAATCTTTAATGCATCTTTAAGCCATTAGCATCTTTTGGTTAAGAGTGTTTTGTAGGAGGTAATGAGGCAGAAAGCCTTTAGTGCAGCACAGTCGGATGGTTGATGGGGTGGGCACCTGTGCATTAGCTAAGGCAAACAGGAGGCCATTATTCTCCTGCTCTGCCAACAACACTGTCAAGCTGTCAACTAGAACTTTTTTACTAAAGTTTATAGACAATAAACAAATATAAAGACAATAACTGTCATTCAGCCTCGCAGGTTTAGTACAATCCATGGTATAAACCATTCTTTGAGGTGAAGGTGTCCCTTATTTGAATAATAAATGTGAAGTTGTTTCAAGTTGACGGACTGGGAAAATGCTCAGGCTGTACCCTGCCTCCAGTTCTTGGTTTCAGCTTTCCCTTGACCCTGACCTATAGGTCCTACAGATAATGGAAGTTGATGTTTCATTAGTCCATGTATACAGAGACCTTTTGAAATGTGCTACTTATTTAACTGTGGTTCTATGAACTTTGGATAACAGCCATGGTGAGAATCACCTGGTTAACTTGCTCTCTGCAGACATTTAGACTGCCAACAAAGTCATAGCATGACGTAGCAGTTGTAATAAACTATCACTATGATTCAACCATACACCCTTTTCTGGAACCCTTCTTACCAAGCTTTCCCTGTGTTGGTGCCTTTTCAAAATCACAAGGAACCCTGGTAGTTATCCAGGGTTCTCTGAACCACATTAGAATTAGAATTCTCTCACCACCAGGGGTGAGAAGAATCACCTAGCTAGCATATGGAACATCATGATTTCACTGGAATAGATTCATGTTCATGCTACATAGTTAATCTTGTAGAGCATAAAGGTGCATGGTGTTGCTCAGGCAGCAATTTTGTTTCTTGTGTATTAATGTGATGGTAGGGACCTGGCAGCTGGCCTGCTTAAAAGCTATGGAGATGATGTCCACCACCTATCAGAACAGTCTGGTTGGTCTGTAGATCATATGGTCACAGTTCGGATGACTGTAGATGAATCTTTATTGCTCAATTGCTAAGTCAAATAACTGGTTTAAAGATCTTGGCAATATGAAGTAATCTGGCCAAAAACAGATGCAAGAAAAGTGTATTACCAAACCATGCACATTACAACGCTTTGTTAAAGTGATCACTCACAAAAATGCAGTCTTTTTATCTTGGTATCCTATGTAGAATTTTAAGCAGTCTTACGAGATTCCATGCTGGACTCTTGGGGAGTCAAGGTGGATTGAGGTGCCTTGCCCCATTCAGAAAGGTTTACTAGTTTGAGCCTACAAAGACATACCATCAGTTCCTGCATGAGAAACTTGGTTGTCTCTATTAAAGTTTAAAGGCCAATTTGCACCAGAAACCTTTTTATTATTATTTTTTTATTTCAGTGATAATAGATGAGCAGAAAGTAGTCCCAATTTATTTCCAGTTTTTAATTTGCTGTCCCACTGTCTTATGCTATTGCTCTTTTTGGTTGTGTTGTAAATATTTATTTAAATATATATATAGTATTAATCAGGATCCAAACATGAACTGGAAAGTGTAGCAAAAAGTGATTTAGCCAAGGTTGATGGTGGCAGATTCATGCTGCAAAGTCACAAACTATTCCTGCGCTAACAGAGGAAGAGACAGGGCCTGTAATTAAAGGTCTATTTTAAATGACTCTTTAAATGGCTTGCCCTTTGAGGGATCCCTCACAACTAATAACACCTTAGTAAGCACCCAGGTCCCTCTGCTCTGTGGTGGATTCATGGGGACAAGGGTCCAATGATTCTCATTTATTTTGTCAGAGCAGTCAATCTGTTTTTACAGGGGTAGTTTTATTTATGTTGGTGTGAAAACCCTTCACATTTACTTTACATCTTCTATATGTAGTTCTAAAAAAAGATATTTAAAGTACTAAATTACATTTAAAGATTTTATTTCAAGTTGTACATTTATAACTGCATCTGCTTCTGCAAAATGCCTTGGAAAATGAGGTAAATTAGATGAGTCAAGAATGTGTGTGTGTGTGTGTGTGTGTGTGTGTGTGTGTGTGTGTGTGTGTGTGTGTGTGTGTGTGTGTAGTATGTATGTCAATATCTGGTGTGATGATACTTTGTTTTCAAAGTTTAGTAAAGTCTCAGATACAGTTTGTGCAGTTTTATAAGGTAATGAGCTTGTTTTACTGAGTATATTGCAGAACCAGGCATGGTTCTCCTGGAGATTTTGACTGGCGTATTTCTTTCTTTATTTGCACTCAGCAGCCTTCAGTCTGTTTTTATTTGAAAAGTGGTCTCTTGTGTAATATGCTGCCTTCTTTATTGACATATGAACATTTTTTTCCTGTAACATTTAATTTCGTGCTGGAAAACAAATGTTTGGAAATCTATATGTACGATTTATAAAATAAAAATCTGTATAAAAGTTTGCAATAAAAAACAGGATTTTGCACAGTACTGTATTTTACATGTCAATTCTATCCAATCAGATCAATACACCATATAATTTTCATGTCATTGTGTCTGGAGATTCAGTCCCCCAGGTATTCAAGATTACAGAATCAGTGTTCAAACTGATGCTGACAATACATAATTGTACTGTGTGTTTATCTACTGCAGCAAGTTATGCTGAAGCTCTGAACTCATTAACTGTTTATGTAGACAGTAAAATGGATGCAGTAGTTCTCAGCATGTCAAACCAAATGTAAACATATTTGATTCTCACCTTGACACTAAAACACATTTTTTTCCTATCAATAGTGATGAATGGATATTAATAGAAATATTGTCACACACATTACTAACAAATCATGTCCATTTAAAAAAACTGAAAATTACACATCTTTAAATTTTTAGATATTAGTTGTAGTGTTTTGATTTCACATGTTCATAGAACTTTAGACATTTTGTGGTTACAAGGTATACAGTATGTGGTTCATAAAGGACAGTTATAGTACCCCTTAGTTGTGCTTTATAGCTGTACTATATAGCATTTAATTTTTATACTAACATTTTTGCAGTTGTGAAATTACTTTAATTTATGGAGCACAAATAAAATTGTCAAAGTGCTGCACAGTAAAACTAATTTATTATGAATTTAGATTGAGCTTAAAATATATGTTTCCATAAACATTACATTATAAAAGATAATATAATCATATCCCACAGAAATTGCTCACATAAATCTATAATGACTAATTTAAATTAACTGTTTGTATACTTATATATTAGTAGTAATATTAACACTATGACATCTGAAAATAATTTGTTGGTTTCTAAAGTATTTCGCGAGTACAGTACAGTAGAGTTAATATCAAAATGAAACTGTCATTGTTCTAACTGACAGTGTGTGAAGTTTCATAGCACTATGCTATGCTAGCACTTTTTACTTAAAATCTACCCAACAATGAGTATTTCTTCCAAATTTCATTCTTGTATCATCAAATGAACGATTGTTTGGCTTATCTGCGCCATTATATCAGAATTTCCCTTTAACTGCTTGGTGTGAGAGTTCATTCATCATTCATCAGCTATCATTCATGATATTTTTTGTTTCTTTTTAGAAAATATTAGTATATGTGTCATGTTTAGGAATTACATCTTCCTCAATTGACGACTTAACGCCCTGCTTGAAGGCATCAGCGTGTTAATTTGTAATCAGCTCCCATCTGGAGATGATGCTCTTAAGAAGAACTTGTGTGTGCGATCTAGGTTTTGAAATTCGTTCCACTGTGTACCAAGTACTCCTTAAATCAAACCGCTTTCATCTGGCTCAACAGGAAAACTGATACTCTTTGCGAATGACAAACAGCAGCGCAGACTTGGAATTAAATGGAGAAAGTGAGCAGTGTGCTTGAGCTTGAATGGCACTGAGTTCAAGTTCCTCATCAGCAAGCAGTTAACTGTCATCTGAACAATGGCTGTAATCAAGTAGTTTTAGCTGACATTTCTGTTTTCTGGGAGCTGTATGGATCTGTTTGTGTAAAAATGAGTAGGTTTAAAGTGGGCTCTGTAGCATTCTTACCTTATTCTTAAAATTGCGCTTTAAGGCCAGGTGAGTGTATGCCTTTCGCTTGTGTCATGATCAGGATGCAGTGTAGAGCAATGATGGTAGATCTAGGATTACGTTTCTTAAAGATAAATACGTTAGATTTTCAGTCTCTCCAAATGAATCCATAGTCTCAAAATGTGGCCAGCTTCAATATTTCTATGTCTTGAGATATATACAATACAAATTAGGCTTTTAACAGCAATATATTTATTGCATAGAGATCCATAAAATAAAGTTACGGAAAATTAAAATATCGCCAAATTTCGGTCAAAATGTGCAAAATTGAAGGCCTCTGGGAGACCACGCAGATTTATTTTATAGGCTTGAGATTTTTGCTCTGTTATTTTATATTAAACCTCCTAAAATATGAGGGTGTGTGGGGAAAAAAAACAATTAATATTTTTCCATATAAAAATTGGCCACACTATTATATATGATTACATTGCTACTACTATTGTACATTGACTTCTTAATTGTGTAGTCTTAAAATATTTCAGTGTTGACATAAATAAATATTAAAATCAGGGAATATAGGCAAGTTGTCAGTAAGTTTCGTTATATTCACTGAATGTGCATCATATGGTGCTCAAGTGAGAGCAGCTGTAAGAGCTCAGAGCTTTTACTTTGTAGGCCTTTAGTTGGGTAATGTAATGAAGTTTTACTGCTGTCAATCAAAACTGCTGGCCCATTTTCTTATGAAAGCTCAAGTACTTGCGATAAACCAGCTTTATCTGTAATGGCTCTCGTTTTGGATGATGGAACGTGCTAAAAGTTTTTACCCTGCAGTCTTTTCAACTATGACTATGCCAACATTTATTCATTGTAAGGTAGGCTTTTTGGAAAGTCTCCTGGTGACACTGTAATGACTATTGAAATGGAAATGAAGATATGAGGTATAAAGCATTTTAGGAGGACACATCTGCATGACTGATTTACTCAAGTGTTTGTGAGGAGATTTTTAACCCAAATCCAGCTGTGCTTCAGCGATCTGTTGAGTGTTATAAGATGATGAACCTTGAGTGAATATTCAATCACAAAATCTTCCTAATGAAATCACAAGTGTCAAGTCTCTCATGGATATTAAAAGATGCTTAGAATCATACCTCTAATGTTGTTTGGCTGTTGCGTAACTGCTATTTGGATATTGATGGTGGATCATGTTGACACTGAGCTGGCCAAAATAACTGTGATTAACAGCAAATCTGTGAAATATGGCAATAGCACATTTGTCAGTCAAAACTGTTAAAGCTTACACAGGGTGAAAACAGTCTGCCATTCTTGAATGACGCACAATATATATATATGTATGTATGTATGTATGTATATGTGTGTGTGTGTGTGTGTATGTGTGTGTGTATGTATGTGTGTGTGTGTGTGTGT
>JAOUQZ010000002.1:17998799-18013231 GCA_028564935.1 Neosilurus hyrtlii
AACCACAAGTGTGCCTCTGTCCACCCAGCAGTATAAATGGGTACCAGTAAAAATACTGGGAAGGTAACCTGCAATGGTCTAGCACCCCATCCAGGAAGAGTTGAACTCCTAGTCACTTCACGGTACAGAAACTGGGGTTAAGCACTGGCTCTGATGAGCCACTAGGCTCGGGTGTAAAAAGCCCAACAGACGTACTAGCTGCTCATTGGTAAGCTCTTGTTCGGGAAGGGATTGGAAGCGAAACAAGCCAGAAGATACCAAAGCCTTCACAGACATGACTGAAGATGCCTTGTTCAGAAGCACACAGTCTCCTGTGAATATAAAAAGACAGTCATTTTAAAATGCTATATAATAAACTACTTATATATACTTCCAAAATGTAATAATGCAGTTTATACATATGAAAGTTAGTGGACACCTGACTTCCTTAAATTGTTGCCTCAAAGCTGGAATCACAGTTGTGCAGCATGTCTTTATATGATGTAGCATTATTATTACTAAGAGGGATGACAGTGCCCCTGTGCACATAGCAAGGTCAAGGAGGGAGACATGATTTACTGAGTTTGGAAAGGGTGTGTATAGAACCTTGACCTCAACTCCACTGAAAATATTTGGGATGAACTGGAACACTTGACGGCACCATAGAATTTCTCACCTGTCATGTGCCTGACTTAATTAATGCTCTTATGATTGCATGGGCAAAATCCCATAATCACGTACCAAAATTTTGTGAAAAACTTTAAAAGTTATTTTAAAACAAACACACACACGCACGCACACTCATGGATGTGATTGGTCAAGTGTTTGTGAACATTTGGCCATGTGTAGCTTATGTTTATATGCAGGTATTTTTTCCCTTTTTCAGTAAACAGGAAATCTTAAGGGGTTTTTTTAATATTTTTTTTTTCTGGTCCCCTGGCTACTATGAACACTCTGGATGTGATCCAAGGTCCCCCTGGGGTCTTCACCGCTGAGTTATAGTATATTTTTATATATTTCATATAATTTCTACACACATTTAAATTGCTCATATATCTCCTGCATTGATGAGACCATGATGTCACTACAAATGTACAGCAGGTTGGCGTGCTAGCCATCCTCCATTCAAGCAACTATCAAAACATAATGAAAAATAAATGACATTACCATGAAAGTATAATCTTTTAAACATATTAGTTATGTTTAATAACAACAGTTACAAATTCTTTTTATTGTACAGAAACAAATGCTTTTTGTATGCATACACTTTGTAAATACATACTCTTTGATGAATTAGGTTTTTTTAGTGATCTGTACACATATCCGTGGCCCCGGATAAGCAGAAGATGATGCTTTGCTATGCTATGCTATGCTGTTCACATATGTACTTTACTGCAGTTTCTTTTAGAAACTTGTCGCCGCGGGCTTGCTCATTACGGATGTGTAGGGTTTGTAGAAAATTTTTTAGATTCCTCCCTAATTGAATTTTACTATGTAAAGCTGCTTTGTGACAATGTCAATTGTAAAAAGCGCTATACAAATAAAACATCTGGAATGAGAAGCTGCTCTGAAATACACCAAGCACACATTTTACATCATGTATCCTATCACCAGTTTCTTAATGTACATATTAAAGAGACGGAGAACAGAGAAACGGCCCACCGAAAGAACTGTGAGATAAACGAGGCATATGTTTCCTATAACCTAAGTGAAAGCAGTCACTAAACAACCCGAATGGCCACAGATCATCATTTTATTCCTACTACGGAATATTAAAAGGTCCTTAGCTAAGAATAGAAGCAGGGTGTGCTATGACTTTATCAGTGCCTGTGCAGTTGGATTTAAAGCAGCCATGAAATTGAACAGTGTGAATAGTATGGACTACAATAATATATGATGGAGCTCCGCCTGCCATGTTTATATGTATGCTGGTGATTGCCACTATAAGAGGCAGCATTCCACAAATTTCCACACATGATGAGCGCCTTCTGTCAGACACAACGAGATGAGACTTCCCTTGCTGCACTCACTGATACTAGGCTGTAAATCCTATCTCCTCCTGCTCTTTTCCTTTCCATCCACTTATTGATCTCAGATTTTCATCAGACTGAAGTAGTGAGGAATCCCAAGCAGAATCCCAGTTAGTACATAAATTTCTGTACAAGTCTAGCTACGGTTATAATTCAGATGTGCTCAGCTTCTGTACATTCCAGTCTAACTGCAGTAAAGCATCCTGTTGGTCTATAAATCCAGCAACATGATGTGATGGATGGATTTTGATAGTGTTATTAATGCTGTACTGACTACTTAATCACCTTGTGCAGCTTATGCAATCTCCCACACCGTTTCTCTTGAAAACACACTCCCATTCTCCATCACCTTAACCCTGGTCTTGTTAACTAATGATTACCTTTATCTGTAGCTGCTAAAATATATAAGTCTCTTAGACACCAAATAAATAAACAAACAAATAAATAAATACAAATGATAAATAAATAAATACTGCACGGTGGCGCAGTGGTTAGCATATTCGCCTCGCAGCAAGAAGGTCCTGGTCTCAATTCCCAGGCAAGGGGCGTTTCTGTGTGGAGTTGGCATGTTCTCCCTGTGCTTGCATTGGTTTCCTTCCATAGTTCAAAAACATGCACAGTAGGCTGATTGACTGTTTCAAATTGCCGTCAGATGTGATTGTAAATGGTTGTGTGTGTGTGTGTTTGGGTGTGTGTATGCGCATGTGCGTGTGTGTGTGTGTTGCCCTGTGATGGCCGGGCGAGGTGTTCAGGGTGTACCCCACCCTCGCCCAGAGTCGGCTGAGATGAGCAAGGAATGATAAATAACTAGTTATAATAATAATAATAATAACAACAACACATAACACATGCACACTAATGTTGTAATGTGTACATGTTTTGTATAGCTTAGTGCAAAGACATATGAACATAATTAAGACACAGTTAAGTTTGTCTATGTGTGCATCTGAGTTCTGTGTGTAATTTTAAATATAATTAGAGAGTCCTGGCTCTTTGTAGTGCTGACATATGGGCCACTATAAGAGTTGCTTACTAAAGAAAGTGTCTTTCCTCATAGACCATTATGCCAAGTGAATCTGCTGAACTGACATGTATTATGTATAAGAAAAATAAAGGTTATTGTCATGTTACCCAGTGCAGGGATCTCAGTGATGTGCTAAAACATTCATGCTCTCTATAGTATAAACAGATATTTTAATGCTTTATAATGGCCTTCATATTATCAATCCCCCTGAGAGTCTGGCAGGTTGTAGCCCATCAGAGATGAGGGCAAATAATACACTCTTAAGCAGCACTTGTGCATTAAAATTGCCTTCATCGTTATTTCAGCAGATTCAGTGTCTGAAACTAATCTGTGTAGACAAATCTGAACGAGAGAATGACAGAGCATGGAGGTGTGAGTTGTGAAAATCATCTCTTGGCTTCACTATGAATTTATAATTCTAATTAACAGACAGCCACTGGCAATGAAAATCTAATCATCACCACACTATCACTCCGGAAAAACTGTTGAAAACAATCTACTAATAGCGGCCCTAGCTCTCACTGCACTCAAACCCGAGTGTTTTTTTTCTCACCAGAATCCAACTGACTTGCTAACAAGCCTCATAAGGTTAAAAGCATTTTATTAGAACCAGATAGACAGAATGTAGCACTTTATTTAATGCATGTTGAAGGGATATACAGGAATATTCAGACAGAGTTAGGTGTAAAATATGTGGGGGGGTCACTTTAAGATATACATGTGCATTTTTAAATATGCAGTTTATTAGAGGATTATTAATTCTTTATTGCACAGTATTGTGTTTGCAGCCCGATTTGTGAGATCTTCAACAGATCCACTTAGTCGTTCAGTTCTTATCCTTGAACCTTCCTTTATAATGTCGGATTCAATTAAATAGACAGTCAGTTTAACTACAGCTGGTCTCACTTTGTGACAGAGAATCGTACTGCACCACTTGTGCAGCATGCATCTATCATATGTACTACACAGTTGTTTGGATCAATGCACTAGGCGTAACCTAGTGAGTACTAAATACCTGCTGCAGTGCTTCCTTATTCATACTCTGTTTTATGTTTTATCTGAGCTGATTTAGTGCTTTGTACTTTACTGATTTCTAGATACAATACATTAAGACAGTAAGTGCGGTATTAGTGCAGATAAAACACTTCTGTATTTTGATCACATGGTGTTTTTGCTCTGTAAACACAGGCAGCTCTAATTTTCTGCAAGCACAAGCATCATTTGCATGTGAACAAAAAGTAGCACGTCACGCAAACCATGGATGTGCTTAGTTTTGTTGAGACAGTTTTTCCCTGCTCTTGCCCCGTTTGTGACAATAGTGTCACAAACAGTCCTCTCTGAAAATCTTCAAACTACAAGGCCAATTCATTTGTTTTTGTTTAACACCAAAGACATTTGGGTTTTGAGATCAAAAAGATGAATATGAGACAAAAGATCAAAATTTCAATTTTCATTCCCTGAACTTCTTATTCAACCTAGAATATAGCACCTTCAGACAATTTTATGTGAGCAAAAGTATTGGAACAGATAGTTTTAAAGAAAATAGAATTTATTACTTGGATGCATATCCACTGGCATCTCCAAACTGTTGCATTTTTCTTTTTTGATGCTTTTCCAGGTTTGTACCCCAGTTTCTCCCTTCAGTCTCCTCTTGAGGAGGTCAAATGCATGCTCATTTGGGTTAAAGTCTGGTGAGTGACTTAGCCAGTCTAAAACCTTCCACTTTTATCCACTCTGATGAAGTCCTTTTTTGTGTTAACACTGTATTTGTTTCATTGTCTTGTCCACAATGATATTCTTTCCACTTTCTAGATTACTAGATTAGATTCATTTTATGGTAAACTGGCAGAAACAGGTTTTTTGAGACTTCTGAATCAATTCTGCTGCTGGCATCATAAGTTACATTGTCAATAAAGATTAATGAATCCCTTCCAGAAACAGATGTGCAAGTTCAAGCCATGACATTACATACAGCTTACTTGAATAATGATCCTTCATTTCTTGAAACTTTGTTCTTTCCGTCCGTTTGATAGAAGCTGGATTTTAAAACCAGAACTTTTTTGTGGCTTTTTTCTTTTTGAATTCCAATTTGGCCTTCCTAATTTTAGTACTCTAGAATGGTTGCATCTTGTGGTATGACCTCTATAGTTCTGCTCTTAAAGTGTACCTGTGGTGAATTAGTGTTACTGGCTATTTAAGATTATCACGTATAACATCAGCAGTTCTTTCTGTCGACATGGCCAATTTCAAAGTGTGCGCAAGTGTTATGACATGTTACGACAATTTGCTTGGCCAACCAATTTGCTATGTCAACCCTGATTTACTTCCTTTTTCTTGTATTGGCCATGTCCGATGCTTGGACAAATGGCTCTGACTGATATTGAGCAAGCAGTAACAAAAAAAAGGAACAAACAAACAAAAAATATCTCATATAGACATTATGAAAAAGCACTTTTTGGGAACTTTGGGAGGAACCTGTGTGCATACTTTATACACAGTATTACTTATAAACCATCACTACATTTATACATTTTTAGATTTATATTTTATATTTTAATATTTATATTCGACCTTTAACTATTGGTATCCTTCAAATGGTTATTGTTATTTTTCTTTTTTTTCTTCTTCATATTAATAGTTTTTTATTCTTCAAATATAGGACAGTCGTAACAAGCATTTCACTACATATTGTACTGTGTTTGATTTTGAACATGACAATAAATTTGAATTTGATTCGAATTTGATTTGAACCTAATGGTAATTATATTTTGTCATATTTTTTCATTTCTTACAAAACCACAAATTCCACAGTAGGATGCAAGGACCCTGTGATTCATATCTGCCTTATAATAAAAAAATCACAGCCCAAACAGGTGAGGGAGGGAAGTGTATTTCTTAATGAAATATTTCTCTGTGTTACTGTGTGTACTGTTTTGTGTGTGCCAGAGAGGGACGCTGAATATATGCAGATATATTGTGGGTGTGTCTCTGTTCGTGTACAGCAATGAATTGTGTAAGTAATGAAGGTGTATTAGTCCCTTTAGTTATAGCCTCTCTGTGAAATTTACTGACAGTGTGACAAGTATGCTGATCTGCAAACAGGCCCATGATAAATGCACACGACACAAGGGACTCGTCTTTCACCTACAGCGCGCTGAAACATCTCAATTCACGTGTCAGCAGGTACCTGAGGGAAGCTGCTCTTGAACACATGCACTTACAAACATACTAATCCTACACTATTCTATATCTTTACATACAGCTAAATAGTCCAGGAATCAGAAATATTTCCTATAATAAAATTTATGTACTTCCATTGAATAAGTACACATGTTGACCTTTGTCTCAATTGACATGCCATTTCTGAATGTGTCATTGTCCATTCCGTCAGTTGGCGCGTCAGCTCTCGCTCTTTGAAGCTCCAGTCCTGAGAGGTCAGCTTAAAGGTAATCTGAGCCTTTCACTTTATAAATACATTGACATTGTGCTGTGGGAATTGCAAAGGTCGGGGATTTTGAGCATGCTTTTTGCTTTCACAAGTGACAGGTAATACTCCGTTAGGATGCTGGTTCCATCTGACACACCTTTGGGTTGTAGATGCCAGTGAAATGGGTGGCAGTGTAACACTCAGCTCAGCTTTTTAAAGGCACTGGCAGGTGCAATATTAAATAGAAAAAGTACCAGAGCATGTCCTCCTGTCTCCTCTCCTCCCTTCTCATTTTTCTGGGCTTAAGTCCCTAGAGAGCTGACTATGGAGATATACCAGGACAGGATGTAGACAAAATGTCTTATCTACCCTCTAAGGACCTTCCTTATCTCTTGTAAATTAACATTGACCCCATTAGTTGTTTGTCTGGCGGTATGTGCTTCTTTGGTCCGGACTGGATGTGGATCCAGGCTCATGTGTGTTGCAGGTAATAAGACATCCCATGGAGCAACTCTGTCTTCATTCTCATCCTGTCTCCTGCCTGTCCAGGCCAAGCTGTATAATACTGAGAGAGGGGAGAGTGAAGGTCAGCATTCCTCATTAAGAGCCAATAAATTCTTAATAAGGGTACCAAATGGCTCCAGAGTAATGGCAGTATCTTTCGCTCGGAATAGGAGGCAGGTTGCATGGTTTAGCAAAAAAAAAGTATATTAGTACAGCCTAGCACCCTCATTGGGAATATCAGCCAGTTTTTGGTATTTTTTCATGTCAGTGTACGAAGGAAGGGACAATTTCATTTAGGACAGCTACCATGTTTAATCTCAACAATAAATACCAGCATCCATATTTGCATTGTCTTTGTTCCATGTGAAAATCTGCATTGTTTACAATTTATACAAACAAATACATGAATAAATATGTATATATGTTTAATATTATTAAATGAGTTTGATACAAGGTGATGGACCAGTATTTAATGTACCAAGAGCTGCTTAGGAAGACAGTGTCATGAGAAAAGGCTAAGCACAGCATGGAAATTACGGGACTGCTCCAACACAAAGACTGATATAGATCAGTGTGTGCATGTGTGTTCTGGTTGATGTAGGCCTTTGGACTCGTTTTACTGGATTCAAATATTTGTATATTGATGTTGGATGGTGTGTGTGTGTGTTTGTGTGTTTGTGTGGTTACTGGATTGTCTCAGACATATCCTGGTAATGTGATTATGACACACAGGCAAAGCTGAGCACACAATCAATCACCATTCATACAGAATAAGCAAAATGAATGAATGGAAAATGAATGCTCTGTGCTCTTTCACATTGCTGCATGTAAATAGAAACAGGAATTCGTGTTTGTTTTTCTCTCTTCATAGTTCAGCAGGTGGAGAGAACAGTAGCTGGTACAAGAGAAGAGCCTCATTTGTATGCAGAGTTCAGTTTAAGGTGAAAATGAAGGAGGTGCCAATATGAAAGGAAGGCTTGTGATTGGACAGATGTGAAGCTCGAAAGAGCAGGAGAATGATTGATGTCAGGTCCTGGGGATTTACCTCGACTAGTGAACAGTGTTAGATTAAAGGGTTTATTTGTGCAGGCAGCTATAAATGAGAGCAGAAAGGTTTAGCTTGACATTGCCTCATCCTCCTTGTGTAATCCAGACACGTACTACAGCCTCGTGTCTGTACGTTCCGTCCTTCAAGAAAGTGCCCAAAGAACAATTGTTTCATTACAACCCTTTCATCTGGCAAATTCTCATGAACTTGTCTGTGAAGTTATATAGTTTTAACTATATCTGTCTATCTGTCTATCTATCTATCTATCTGTCTATCTATCTATCTGTCCATATTTCATTTATCTATCTGTGTATCTATCTATCTATCTATCTATCTATCTATCTATCTATCTATCTGTCTGTATGTCTATCCATATTACATATATCTATCTATCTATCTATCTGTCCATATTTCATCTATCTGTCTATCTATCTATCTATCTGTTTGTCTGGCTATACATATTTCATATATCTATCTATCTATCTATCTATCTATCTATCTATCTATCTATCTATCTGTCTGTCTGTCTGTCTGTCTATCCATATTTGAATTATCTATCTATCTATCTATCTATCTATCTATCTGTTTGTCTGTCTGTCTATCCATATTTGAATTATCCATCTATCTATCTATCTATCTATCTATCTATCTATCTATCTATCTATATATTTGTGTTAGCTCTGTACTTTTGACTGACCTACTGTGTGACCGAGTATAATCCTGCATTTCGAAGCACATTCCCACTTATACAAACGAGCAATCAGACAGTGTGGACAGAGCTGATGAGATGGAGAACACAGTGGAGTTTAGAGGAGCTCAGGGTGGGATGGTGAGATACTTGCAGGACATTGATGCTGGTCTGGCCTTTGATTCCCCTCCTCATTATGCATCCACACTCACTCATGCTGTCAGCCTCAAAGGCGGCCCGCAGTGCCATAGCAACTGGCTTGAATGAGGCTAAAGGAGAGGTAACACAGTGTTGACTGGCAGTGGAACACAGCTGGACCACACTGAAAACAGGCATCTGACTCATCCTGCATTGTTTAGGCACTCCAGGCCAGCAGTGCATGTTGTGGATAGAGGATTCTGGGTGTGGGGGTGTAAAAATAGGTGTTGTACCGAGCTGATGTTCAGCACAAGAGGAAATATCAGGCAGAAAGCTGTAGTGTGGCTGTTAATGAAACTGTAGCCATTCTTTAAAATTTGCACTTCTGAGACATGATGCAGCCCATCACTTCTGTCTTCAGATTTCACAGGCAGGCAGAGAGGGAAAGAGTATGCAGCCAAACACCCTTTATGTGCTTCCTGTTCACCTTTCATTCTGAAATGTGTAAGAAAACATGAACAGTTTACATTTATAAAACCCGGATTCATACCTCAGTTTAATTTAATGCTGAGTATTTTCATGTTATGAGCATATGGGTGTATAAATGTACTGCACATGAATAATTAAAGAGGAAAAAGCTACATCTCTGTGCAAGGTCAGCAAACAAGAAGGAGGAAAAGGTCGGTTCTCTCGCTCTCTCCCTCTGTGTGTGTGTGTCTGTGTGTGTGTGTGTGTGTGTGTGTGTGTGTGTGTGTGTGTGTGTGTGTGTGTATGTGTGTGTGATGTGTATGTGTATGGAATGCCTGTGTAAATTGGTCATTGTTGGTGAAAGGCTCATGGATAAAGCAGCTCATTATTCTCGTTGGCTCCATTAGAATGGTAGTGTGTTAGAGCTCAGGAGTTTGTTCTTGGGCGTGTCTTTGTACAACAGAGAGCTATGAATATTCATGGTTTCTCTGTGTGTATCTGTGTTGTACCTGTGAATTACAGGAATAAGGAATGTGAGGCCTGGAAGGCATCACTGAAGTGTCCTGTATAGTCCTGCTATACTCACACATGCACTGGGTATAAAAGTGAAAACCTATTAACGCTGGTGCTGGGGTCATGGAGCAGCACTTACTAATCTTTGGAGTTAAATCGGATTAACCATGAATGATATCTGTAACACAGATCCAAGCAGTTTAATGTTAAATTACTAACTGCTTCAAATACAGATACGTTTTAGATCATTCACAATTTAAATAGAAATAAAATATCCAATGTTAACAGCAAAAATAAATGCTCTCCTCTTTACTGACATGTAGGTTTGACTCTATATTTTATTATGACTCATAGATCTACCTCCAGTGATGATGTAATTTGGTTAATTACAGCATAATTACAGTAATGTCTTATTGTCTATGTACAGGACAGGCAGAACACACCCTTCTGTGAAATTGCATTCTGGGATGGGGGTCAAAGACATCATCTTACTAATGTGATACTTGACCATAAACAGTAAGAGAAATCTAAATTTTATATATATATATAATAACCGGGGTCGGGTTGCGGGGGCAGCAGCCTAAGCAGTAGCACTTCCTCCAGCTCTTCCGGGGGTGGGGGGAGGGATGAGGCGTTCCCAGAGCAGCCAAGAGACATAGTCCCTCCAGCGTGTTCTGGGTCAGCCCTGGGGTCTCTTTCTGGTTGGACATGCCTAAAACACCACACCAGGGAAGCGTTCAGGAGACATTCTAATCAGACGTACAAGGATGAAGTATATACATATTATATATGGCAGGATAATATATAAGGATACATTACGATGAACTGGCTTTTATATATATATATATATATGAATATATATGAATGTATATACCAACAGAAATAAACTAGACTTAGATCCAGATTCTTATTTGCTATTTCTTTGTACTCTTTAATTTAAGCACTATGGATTCAGGTTCTGTTGAATCTGATTTCACTCCATACTAATCAGTACAGAGATTAACCACAGCAAAAGCTTTGATTCTATTTTTAGCTCAGCTGAGAACGGAGTCTGACCGTAAAGTACCCTGCTTAAGCCATCAGACCAAGTGGGTCACGTCCCCACTTTACCCCCCACCCCGCACCTCTCCCCCTTCCCCAATGCATACACAAACCCTGTTAGGTTTTTACCCTATTAGGATTTCCTTAATTATATGCACTCTGTACTGTTGTGTGAATTGTATGACTGAAATACTTAGTTACACAGTGTGTTTATTTCACCATCGTGTCCATTTTGCTTTTCCATCTTCTCAGTGGATCATATATAGTATATCATAGGATCTTATACAGCCACTGATCATTTCAAGGTGACATTGAGGATATGGGAGAGATTGAACTCATTAAACGATTGCACAATGGTCATTGGAACATTTTCTATTATTAAAACATGTTTTTAAAAAAAATCCCAGTGTTTTTGACATGAAAGCATTAAACAGTGACAGGACAATGTTTTCCCCACAAGTACTCTGTAATGTCATGTAGATGTGAGATTCTTTATGTCAGTAGAGAACATGTCATGCTTTCTTGATGATCGGATACATTCATTCCTTTTCTGATGGATTAATTTGCACATTAGTACAGCTACTGCACCCTTGATTTATATGTCTATTCAGTAAATGAACCAAATTGCAAGACAGAAGCTGTATCAGTCTGATTTGCTTCTTCAGAACTGTCTCCAGAGTAACTATGTGTCATGTTGCCTCAGTGGTCATCTACTTGCATGCGACAGACTGTCTGAGATTGACGAATGTGGCTAAGGGCGTGTGAAGCTCAGTGTGGTTCTGGCACTTGTGCAACAAGGAGGGAGCATCAAAGTGTATCAATCTCAGCTCTGAGACAAGCCCTACCCCTGAGCTACATTCAATCTCCCCATCACTGATTAACACCAACAATGCAATCAAATGTCTAGCAAGGGTCTTTACTGGGTCACCTGGTAACTCAACCTGCACCTTTATACACATTTGCATGTCCTTCACAATGCAAATGGAAATCCATAACAGTTTTTGGGCTGTAAAAACCCTTGTTAATAATAGTAATAATAATAATAATAATAATAATAATAATAATAATAATAATAATAATAAATATAATAATAATAATAATAATAATAATAATAAATATAATGATAATAATAATAATAATAATAATAATAATAATTTGAAGTGTTCTTTATCACACGCAGCTTTTATTAGTTTTTCCCCCAAATATACAATAAATACTGCATTTCTACAGCTCTGTCCTTTCCCAGTTTATCAGCTTACATTGCCTAAAATGGGGGTATTTTTTTTTATCCACAAATAACATGTAATATGTTTACTTTCTTCACTTCAATCAATTCTGGGTTGAATTCTCACTACAGTAATTTTGCACGAAACTAGATTGAGACCACGTCTTCCAGATGACGCCTTTGGCCTTTGTCCTCATCTCATTTACCTAAGAACTTGGATATATATGCAGAGTAAAGTATATTTCAAATTGTAGAATCCATCATTGAATCATATTTGAAAGAGAACAGTTTAATTCACAGATTAGTTTTCTAGCATGTACTAAATACACTGTATAATTTTACCCCATACAAGGCCTGAGTTAATCTATCCATCTGCTGATTGATAAAAATGCTGTTAAAGTTTTCATTTGCATTTATATTTATGTAATTTGGCAGACACTTATCCAGAATGATTTATATTTTGTCTCCTTTATACAGTTGAGCAGTTTAGGGTTAAGGGTCTTGCTCATTCCCACAAACTAAGAGGGTCTAATCAGACTGCACTCGCATTCACATTTGGCTCAGTTCTGTTTGTGTGTTAATCACACTGAACACTAAAGTGTCGATTAGAGTGATGGCCAATGCTCGTAAACTGTGGCGATTGGACTGGTTAATGGATGAGTAAACCACTGGGAGAATTATGTGTGTCAGCAGTGGTGAGGCTAAAACAAAGATCTATCCGTCACCATGCTCACCCAGGCTTCAATAATTGGGCTAGGATAAATGGGCCGTGTTTTTCAAGCAAGAAAAATGAAGGAATGCTTGCCAAAGCAGAGAAAGAGAAATCCAGTTCTCAGAGACAAACTCATAGAATGATCTTTCTTTCTGTGCATTTTCCCCTGGGCCATGACACTAGCACTGTTTCTGTTTCACAATACAGTGCATGTTTCAAAAACCCTGATGAACTCAATACGTCAAATTTGAAATGTAATTATTTAGCGTAAATATATTTTGTAAATTGTTTAATCAATGAAAATAAATTGTATGGCACTGGTCTATCAGATTTGTATCTATTAACAATTAGGCCTCCAATGATTAGACCATGTTGATTTAAAAGAATGTTGGATTATTATGCTGGTGGTTTAGCACTGTTTGTGTGACTTCATGCATTGCATTCCTCTGCATTCCACATTAGCAGCCAACAAGAGCACTGATGACTGAAGTGAGGGCTTTTCCCAAGTGTGTTGATGCAAAGCTGCTGTTTGGAGGAGGCACTGATGGAAAACTCTACTGCAGTTACGCAGACACAGGGCTGGAAAGAAGAGAGGAGGAGGAGTGAAATGGGGCGGTCCTGCAGTACAAAATTGGAGCAATGGGATGAGTGTGGAAAAGTGAGACTGCAGATGTTAAAGTAAGCCAGCTGGAGACGGCAAAGAAATACATAAAGGGAATGTGTGCTGTATTACAATGAAGCCATTCTCCTCCTCCTTCCTGTAGTTCTGGCGTCTATTTGTTCCTTGCTTAAGCTATAGCTTTATCCTCTCACTCCTCTCCTAATATACCACTCTCGGCAGTATGACTGTCAGCCAGACTCCTCCTGAAGCCAAACTGATGAAAGCTGGAGTGGAGTGTCTCCACAGGAGTGTGTGCTGCAGTCATTTCAGGTACACCCAGCACTCTGCCGCAGAATTGACTGCATGTGGGAACACCTGCCACACCCTTCTGCAGCCTTACTTCATAAATTTCTGTGCCATACCTTATGACTCATCTCTTCAAATTTAAATTCTTTCCTAAACTACACATTGATGAGGACTTTTAATGAATGAGCTCAACAAATGTGGACTAGAAATTGTTTATTTCTGACATTTTAAAATTTTGCCACAATCAGCTCGGTCATCCCAAGTCCACCAAGTTCCCTCAAGATCATCACGATTTGATCCCACAACCCCCCACGCTCATTACGATTCTCTCAAATCGTGGAGATCGTGGACATTGTGCCCCAGTGTAAACCCAGGGTTAGTATGTGGCTGTAACCCAGGGTTAGTATGTGGTAGTAAGAGGGATGACAGAATTTGCATAAGGGTCTTAATCACTCTGTTATGGTTCATTTCCTGATAATGGCTGCACATCATCCCTTACATATCAAACAGTGGAAGATAGAAAGGGGGAATACAGAGTGGACTACAGTTTGGCTAGTTTCATGTCTATCGTGTACGCTGGAAATTCTGCTTTTCAGAGTTCAATATAGAGTCTAAAACAGCTTTGAGCAAGCTACCGCACTGCCTGATGACTGCATTTTGTTTATAATATATATATATATATATATATATATATATATATATATATATATATATATATATATATATAT
>JAOUQZ010000002.1:18024766-18059719 GCA_028564935.1 Neosilurus hyrtlii
TGTATTCTGCACTATTCTATTCTTCACTTTTCGATGTTGTGTGTTCTACTCTACACTTTTCTATTCTACACTGTTCTATTCTTTACTATTCTATTCTATGATATTCTATTCTGCACTATTCTATTCTTCACTACTCTATTCTGCAAGTTCTATTTTACACTATTCCATTCTGCACTATTGTAGTCTACACTATTCTATTCTGCACTATTCTATTCTTCACTCTTCTAATCTGCACTATTCTATTCTGTACCATTGTATTCTGCATGTTCTATTCTACACTATTCTATTCTGCACTGTTCTATTCTACACTATTATATTCTGCGCTGTTCTATTCAGCACTATTCTATTCTGCACATTCTACTCTGCACCGTTCTACTCTACTCTGCTATTTTGCACTGTTTTATTCTGCACTGTTCTATTCTTCACTATTCTATTCTGCATGTTCTACTCTGCACCGTTCTACTGTACACCATTCTGTTCTTCACCATTCTACTCTGCACTATTCTATTCTGCACTGTTCCATTCTGCACTATTCCATTCTGCAGTGTTTTATTCTGCAGTGTTTTATTCTGCAGTGTTCTATTCTGCACCATTTTATTCTGCAGTATTTTGTTCTGCAGTGTTCTATTCTGCAGTGTTCTAATCTACAGCAATCTATTCTGCCTATACTGTAAATTGTATATTACATTGTGCCTTTTGCATTTTTGCAATATTTCCTTACAGTTTATTTCTTCACTTTATATGTATCCTTATTTGCCTAAATTCTTGTATAAGCCTACTATTTTTTGAATAGTGACCGAAGATAACCCAGAGTCAAATTTCTTGTTTGCCTGGCCAATAAAACTGATACTGTTTCTGATACTGATATTCTTTCCATCACTAAAATAGGATTTATTTTGTGTGGTTGCATTATGAAGAATAAAGAAGCAAAAAAAAATTTTCCACAAATAAATAAATAAACATATGATATTAAATTTGCTTTTCATTGTTCACTTTATATAACTGCAGAAAACTTACCAGTCGGAAGTCTTCAGAGGAAGAGAGAGAGGGAGTCTGGCTACTGTGTTGCCAGTTTTAGATGGCAGATTATCTTAATTGATTTATAAGACTTTCTCTTGATGAATATAACTGCTTAATAGAGGAATGAGGTGACAAAAGTTGAGTATCGAGTTTATTCAATACTCATGATAAACACACTGCAGTTTATCTGTGGCTGCATTTTGCAATGTGAGCAGGTGATGAGCTGTAGTGCTCAAGATGTGACTAAACCTTAAAAAAACTAATTTGATCACGTCTGGCTTTGAGGCTCAAAAGGAGAATTGAGCATTTTTTTTTGCATCTGCATGTTTCCTTTCAATAAGGAAGCAGAGTGAAGACTCTTCTGTACATTATTTCTTTTAAACAAGACATATAAGTTAAATTCTTCCACACAGTAACTGAGCAACTGGGAAGAAATCAGTTTTTAAATACTGAATTTGTCAAATGATGGATTACCATGAATACACATGAGAATACTTAAACAGTAGGCATTTAACAATTTTCATCATATTCTCTTATATTACGGTAATATTTGAGGTACGAGCAAATTGGTACTGATTGGAAAGCGATGTTTTTGACACCCTCCAATTTCTGCTGCTTTAAACAATTATTACACGTATTTTATTATATGATAATAATAATAATAATATTTTATGTTAAGCAAGACTTGTGTAACTAAGTTGCACTTTTGCTGTTATTATGTCTTTTAGATGAGAAATGACCTTTGATAATGTTTCAATTGCATTTCAGGTTTTAAAACAAATTCTGTCTTAAGCCTCAGCATCTTGTTATGTCATATTAATTTAATATAATACAAATTTAAAAAAATACAATTTACTGCTGTCTTAAATTTATTTTTATATAATATCTGTAGTATTTATGGACAATTTGGGCATTGACTACAAAATTGTTCTGCGAAAAAAGTAGAAAACTTGTAAAAAGATTAGTTACATGTTCATGTGTTGTTTAATGTTTCTCTTGCATGGAATAATACATGTGACATGTTATCATCCATGCCCTTACAAGTAAGTCACTGGATTATTTGTATTTCATTTTTGAGCCATAAACAACAACTGAACTAAAAACTAAAGCCATCATGTTTTAAGAATAGTGAAGAGTAGAATTAAGAATAGAGAATAAATGAGCAAGTAGGAAGATGGAAGAGTGCACAGATTTATATAAGGGTGTGGTTGTGGAAAGATATTAAAGGAGCGAGAGAGAGAGAGAGAGAGAGAGAGAGAGAGAGAGAGATTTCATGTTTTTATACCTAGAAAATTCAAATAAAGCTGAAGCATATGTTTGGAAAAGATGATGTTTTACGATGTTTGTATCTTTTAATTTTCTCTTGTTTGATGATCTTCTCTGTACTTCTATGTGATGCAGAAAAGCAGGGTAGCATAAGTCCTGTATATGTAGCCAGAATGAATATTGCCGCAATCTTACCAGAGAACAGACACAAAGAGGGAGGGAGGAAGGGTAAGGTTTGGGAGGGAGAGGGAGAGAGGGAGAGAGAGAGAGAGTGTGTGTGTTTGTGTGTGTGTGTGTGTGTGGGGGGGGGGGTGATATGCTCAGGTATTTAGATATTTTCACATTCAGCAGGGAAGATTTTTTATTAAAGCTTTTTTTTCTGTTGGATTGCATACACAATCACAATGTGCTCAGTTCAGTGACATCTCGATTTAGAGGTGTGTGGGCTCTCACAACAGTTTATCAGGAAAGTCTGTGTGTATCTCACTGATTCAAGATGAATGCAGTCTTGGAATGTTGGTCATAGGACAGAAAGGGAGGAGAGAAAAAGGCTGAGTGTTGCATTGCACTGTCCGGCCGACCAGGCACATTGCACTTTTTGTCCTTGTAGCATTGCTTATTAGTTAGTTACCGAGCTTTGGAAACATGAAACATCTCATTGGGGTTGAAGATTGATGCGAGAGTTAATAGCTCCTCCTTCAGTCTTGCATTGCAGGGTCATTATGGCAGATGCTGCAGTGAGCGAGTCCCCAGATCATCCTTGATTCTCAGTCCACACACTGCGGGCAACTTTTACTTAAATTATTCTATTTTCTTCTGATCTTCAGGAAAAATGAATGTCTGAAGAAACAACATTGCACAATATTTCTTACACAACAAAGAAAGACAGGAACAGAAAGGGGGAAAAGACCAACTCCCAAGCAAAAGCAGCTGAGACCCTGCAATACCTACAACAACCTATGCTCTCTAATATGCTTTCTTAAACATGCAGCTCTTTACTTGACCTTAGAATTATAAAAAGTCCTTATAACTGGAAAATACTGGGTGTGAAATTTTGAATAGACTCAATCAAAATATTTTTCAGGTCACATTTATGAAGCGCATTCGAAATAGATGGAAACAAACATTATTTAAATATTTGAAATCCCTAACATTACTGACAAGGGTGAGATTTCAATCAAATCGGTTTTCATACCTCATACTGACACTTAATGCAGCACATTTCTTCCTTAGTGCCTGAGATAGGCGCATGCCAGGTCACAGAGAGATGCAGAGAAAGCCTCAGAGCTCCAGACGCCTGTGGTGTGGATTTATTTCACGTATTTGTTCTGATGAAAATTATTTTCCTTACGTTTCTGGGTTACACAGACAGCTGATAGGTGGAAAAAATGTAGCAGCAGAGAAAGTTCTCATTGTCCATATCTGATTTTCCATTATATAATATATAATTTCTTATAAAATATGTGTGCTATCATTTTTTGTGATCATTTGTTATGGCGAATAAAGAGATTACTGTGTAGAAAAAACACCAGCACTTTGTATTCTTCGGTCGTTTTTTTTTTTCGGTTTCAAGTTAAAAGAAAAAAATTCCGGACATTTTTTTCCCATTTAAATCACAACGAATAGATTTCAAGCAAACCTGGGTGGTGTTTAGCAATCCGAGCAGGGAATTCATTTTCATAATGTCTATAATAATAAATATTATTATTAGAGATTTTATATATATATATATATATATATCTGTATGTATACATATGCATCTTATGTACAAGTATGGCACTTAATTACACGAAAGAAATAAAAAACACTTGACAAATGAAAGCCGTGGGCGCTTTGGTGGGTTTTAAATTAAGGTAAGCGTTTGCAGCAAATCCACTAAAGCTCTGGAATGGTTACATGTATTAAGGTCAGCGGTGCAACAGGCAACACAAAAGAAAACATATTTTAGGCTATACATATTCTGTGGATAAAAAGACTCCCTCCTCACAGACTATTCAATCTCATTTTATAGGCTGGATGAGGATTTATTCAACTGCTGTGCGTTATAGCTAAAATGTAATGATATGAAGGGAAAAGCCGGTGGAAAATCGCATAAAAACACCGTGATCTGCACAATGAAAGATGTGCGTGGCCCGGGTTTTATTGTTTTTTAGTGCAAAACGCATTTACTCTCTTCAAGTACAACTAAGCGGCCCACATGAGAGTAAATGCGCGGTGTACTCTGTCCTTGTGCTCCAAACGGCACGGAGAAAAGTCGCATCAGCGCGAACGTGTCAGTGATCCTCCACGCCGTCCTTACAGGACTACAGAACAGAAAAAAATGACCCACTCCTTTAACTGATGACACGTTATAGCGGCGAGCAGAGTCGTCCGTCTCGTCCATGTGTGCTGGATTCTTGGATATACAGAGCTACACGTAGGCAGAGTCACTGGACTGAGTGCGGCCGAAATTCGGTACGCTCAGACGAGGCAAGTCCTTGTTTCTGATCTCGTAGATTGACTTTTTGCGGGCCTGCACTCCCCTGACAGCCGTTTTGATTTTTCTCCAGCCCAGATGATTGAGCTCGGCCAGATTGAGTATCACGCAGAAGCCACTGACAGCAAACATGAAGACAAGGAAGACGGTTTTTTCCGTAGGCCTGGACACGTAGCACTCTACCTCCTTGATACACGGGTACCGGTCGCACTCGTACACGGCCGGCACATTGAATCCGTAAAGAAAGTACTGGCCCACAAGGAAACCGATTTCCAGGGCGTTTCTAAAAACCACTTGGATGATGTAATATCTGGAGATGCCCTCCTGGCGCCTCATTTTGGACTTGGCAGTCCGCAAACTCGCGTTGGGCGTTTCTTTGACCTCCAGGCAGTCGGGTTCGGCCTCTTTGGTTGAGTTCTCAGCGTTCTGCAGAACTCCGTTCCCAATCGTGTTCTTTATCTTTTTGCTGTCCTCCAACTTCAGTGAGTCCTGGTCCTTATCCACGGTGAGATACACGGTGGAGTAGCGGCGGTCCTTCTGTTTTGCAGACTGATGAACCGAGTAGGTGATGAAGCAAAGGCTCGGGGTGCAGACCATGATAATTTGAAACACCCAGTATCTTATGTGTGAGATTGGAAAGGCCTTATCGTAGCATGCTTGATTACAGCCCGGCTGTAAAGCGTTACAGACAAACATTGTTTGTTCGTCGTCGTAAACTGTCTCTCCAACTATGGCTACGATTAGAATCCGGAAGATCACCACCACTGTTAATAGGATCCTAAAAGCATACAAGCAGATAAAGAAATAGGAAATGTTTAAGTCTCTGAATTTTTATGATTTATTTAAACTGAGTGTTATTAGTGACGAAATCAAAGTGATTTGAAAAAGCAGACACAGAGGAGCAGGAGGGTGGGAGCTGTCCAGTGCTGAAACTCCAGCGCTGTGCCTACCGTGCGCCTAAATCTCACTGATCTGATCTGCTCGCTAAAATAGATCACTTTAGGAATCACTCACACAGCATGTGCTATAGTCATGCATTTTACTTTCAAAGGAGTGAAACGGGCTGTAGCGCCATTCTTTGCTCACGCCCAAAGATGAAGAATACCTATTATACCTGCTCCCAAAATCTAGAACGATTTTACAAGAAATAATTTTAGAAATCAAAAAAAAAAGAAAACAAAATTATATAGTTGACGTTTGGCTTACCTTCCTATCATAGTAGAGTGCTGCTGGACAGCAGCCTCTAGGAGCCTCTCGAGTATGGTCCATTCCCCCATTTCTGTTCATTCGGAGACGAGAGCGCACAGCACTTCGCACTCAATCCTCTGGAAAAAAAAAACACTGAAGTATTTTTTTTAATGTCCCATAAACCCGATTTTATCTACCGAAATCATTGATCACGGTCCTTTCCAGCTCTGTGAACAGCTGCTCTGCCAGGGGATCACCGGGCGATCCTACTTTTACTTGTCTTCCAGTCAGATGTGCTGATTAATATATGAGCCCTCCTATTTTCGATCCTCAGATCAAGTTGATAGGTCGCGCGGTGTGTGACTGGTGAGAGGTTGGATTTAATGCCTAGCCACTGATAATCTCCTTTAAGTAGTTCTTCATGCGTCACGGGGCACATAGGTTTTCGAAAGGCTGTCCAAATACAAACCAGTTGTTATTTGCAGTTATTTTGTAGAGGATGAAGCGCAGGGAGGAAGACACGCACTGGGCTCTGCAGAAGCACCGGCTAGAAGAACAGTTTTGCAGAGTGGTGCTGAAACTAAATAGAGTCACGGATGCAGAGGGGGTGGCCAGTGAACTGTTATTGGCTTAAACACAGGATGTGTCCGATTTTTTTCCTCCAAGTCATACTTGTTGCTATCACGGCCACCAGAGCGCCTTCCCTGAGGAATTCTCCGTCCTCCAGGATTGTAGTTTTCTAAGCTGTTCTTTTTCTTTCCACTGCGATCATGTGTAATATTTTAAGCAGCTACCGCAAGCAGTTCAACGCGAAGAGCTCTGAGACTCTAATCGCTTTATCGCCATGATGTGGATA
Organism: Neosilurus hyrtlii; assembly: GCA_028564935.1. Taxonomy (NCBI): domain Eukaryota; kingdom Metazoa; phylum Chordata; class Actinopteri; order Siluriformes; family Plotosidae; genus Neosilurus; species Neosilurus hyrtlii. The sequence continues at coordinate 18,031,573 of JAOUQZ010000002.1, forward strand.
AAAATAGGAACGTCATCTCCGGCCCCGCCCTCTGTCTCGCCAGTCTGCGCGATCACACCCATATTCAATGAATCATTTTAAAGACTAGATTGAAGGTATTTTGGGTCGAAAATCGCCCAAGATGTATAACTATACCTAGTCTTGTCACTGGAATGAAGGTACATATTTTTGTTCTTTTAATCTGTTTCTGTAGATATATTAAGTACAGAAAGTGCATGTAACGCTTTAGTTTAAAAAATGATAATCTTTGAATGATTAAAGAATGATAATCTATTTATGTAATCTTTTTAAAGATAGATCTCAGCCCATTTCCCTAAGGGTAGCACCCCAGCGACCTGACAAGGCTCAGTTCAGCACAGCTTTTTAAGAGTGTAGAATTTAACTGAAGGTGTTTCACGTTTATCCCAGGTTCATTAGAGTAAGAAGCTTTATACTGAGAAATTCGTTTTTTTGTTGTTGTTGATTTTTTTGTGATGCTCTTCATTAAGGCATACTGTATGCAAACAGCCCTGACTGCACTCCTGAATATGATCATATAGAAACTACTTCTGTCTGAATGTGATATCAGGACAGTATGACTGTAAATGAAGATAGCTGTTTACTGGGAATTGGTTTCCCTTTCCAGTGAGTGCTCTGCATGTTAGAATTTTGTTTCATTTTTAATAAAAGAATGAATGTATTGGAAATGCCCTCCTAATTCTTACAGATTTTATTTCAAACACATCCAGATCTTTGTTTATTAGGGAGCCTGTACCTGCAAATCCAGCACAACATGAAATGTCAGCTGTGTCTATAAATAATACATTTGTGAAAAAGTGTGAAGGTGGTTGATTGTAGCAATGGAGGTGGTCAATGCAGTAATGATTAAAAGCACTTTCCGTGTGCAATGGAGCATCCAGCCTAATCATACTAATGTTTACTGATCCACATCTATTGTAAGGTGGAAAGGGGGGGAGGCCAAGAGGGAGGCCAAGATGGTGCCTCCAATCCAAATAGAGTACTTAAGCTCAGGAGAAGCAATGATCTAAAACAAACAGAAGAGTCAAATATATACAACCCATACAGTAGAGTAGAATAGAATAGAATACAAAAGAATAGAATGAAATAATTACCATAACTTACATTGTGTTAAGGGAAAAGTTTGTGATCTCCTTCTGCATCTGGTCAGCAATATATGGTGGTGCTACATTTGAGAACAGTGTTCACATAAAGATCCTTGTGGATGTCAATATCACATTTCATTATGCTGTTGGATGTTGTTTCATGAATTCCGGCAGATTCCACACCTAAAAATGAAACAGTTTGGTGATTATACACAAAATAAATCATTTTTTCATTACCAGTCAGTTTAAGGGACACAGCAAGGAAAAGGAGCATACTGTTCTTCCAGTTGGCCAGGTTGAGGCTCAGCAACATAATATAACAATAAAATGAAGTCAGCTGACAATCTGAATGCACTGAATGATTAGGTTATCCCATCCATGGACTTTTTTCTTCCTAGTGGAAGGATATAATCTTCCTATAAATTTTCCCACACCACTCCCCTGCTATGATCTCTCCACTGGCTTCCTGTAGCTGCTCGCATTATATTCAAATCACTAATGCTGGCCTACAAAGCCAAAAATGGACCCGCACCTTCCTACCTCAAAGCACTTATCACACCCTGCACAGCACCGCGTTCTCTCAGATCCTCTAGCACTGCTCGACTGGTCCCTCCTTCTACCAAGGGTCAAGGGAGAAGTACATCTAAACTCTTCTCTGTTTTGGCTCCAAGGTGGTGGAATGAACTTCCTCTGGATGCACACAACACCTATCCACTGAGCTCTATACTTAGTCTGTGTCCTGATGAACCAGTATAAGAATATATTCACGGATAGTGACTCTAAAGCACTTCTGTAAGTTGCTCTGGATAAGAGCGTCTGCTAAATGCTGTAAATGTAAATGTAATCTCTGGGTCAAGCAGTGAAAGAGGAGTTTAGAGACCATGAGGGATCATTTTCACACATGAACTGTCACCTCAAAGTCCAGACCTCAATCCTATTGAAAGTCTTTGAGATGCTGAAGAAAACTTTATGGAGTGGTTCATTTTTTCTGTCATTAATTTAAGATGTCGAGGCAAAATGAACACAACTCTAAAAGGAAATAAATGTTGTGATGTTTCTTAAGTTTGTATAAACTATGCTACAGCAATTACACACTGTAATCAAGGCAGTAATCAAGGCAAACTACAAGAATGGATGACTATTTTTATTTTACTTTTGGCCAGGCTGTGTATTTGGCAACATAACTTTAAAATTACATCATCATTGTTTGTTTCTGGTGATTACTCATATTATTACAGCTTATAAAGAGGGGGAGGCAGCTGTAGCCATCCTGCTTCCAAAGTCCAATTAATACAATGGAAGCAGCAATACACTAATGTGAAGACTTGACAGGTCACTTATAATATGACTTTGCACCAACAAAGTTTGATTTGTAACATTCTGTGCACTCTAAAATTTTACTAGGTTATGCAGTTTGGAAACCTATAGACAGATCTTGCCTGGGTTAGGATGCTGAGCGGATATTTTTTAAGCTAATGTTGCAGGGAATTAGTTACTGTGTGTGGGGCAATCCTCACAGCAAGAAGTCCCATGGTTCGAGCTCATGTTTGGTAAGGGCATTTCTGTGCGTAGTTTGCATGTTCTCCCTGTGCTTGTGTGGGTTTCCTCTGGGTGCTCTGGTTTCCCAAGGTATACTATTCCACACAGTGAATGTGAATTAATGTTCAATAATAATAATAATAGGTTGGAACAGGGCCAACACAGACACAACCATTCACACCTAGGGGCAATCGAGAATACTGTCAACCTTATGTGCATGTCTTTGGACATTGAGGGAAAAAAATCCACGCAAACATGAAAACTACACAAACACCCTCACTTATCATAGGGCTTGAATCCAGGCCATCCTTGCTGTAAGGTGGAAAAGCTAACCACCATGCCTGCCTGACTACTAATATAATTTGCAATTATTTATGTATCACAGGCTGTTTCACTCTATTTTACACACACACACACACACACACACACACACACACACACACACACACACACAGAGGGAGTAAATCCCTTTTGAAGGCAGTATGTTGACTCACATATGTACTTACTCCACTGTCTGGTGCTGCAGTCAGTCCTGCGATTCCCTGAGCCAGCAGTAAAGTAGCGTCCACTCCCTGTCCAGTGTGAGAGCCAAATTAGAAACACGGTATGGGGTTAATTGGATGCTCGGCATTCCATATCCTCTCTGCAAATCCCCCACATATCAGCTCAGCAAGACAGGCGGCCCTGTTTCCTCTCTCGATCTCACACTCAAATAGAATATTTCCAGCCTGGGTCCAATCTCAGCCCATGTCACACATGCATCCTCCATGTCCTGCTGTGTCCTCTCTGCCAGGCTTGTCCTCTGCCAGCTTTGCTTTACAGTCAGGGAAACAGTAAGACATGCACAAGAACAAGACTGAAATTAAACTAGACTTTGGCTATATGGCCTTCACTCAACATCTTTTTAAAAAGATTTGTGCCTGAACACGTGTAGACTTACGAAGTCTCGTTTTACAGTCTCATAAATATTGCATTTGAAGTTTTGTGAAACAACTATCTGTTTTCCTCAAAGATCAGGGCTTACTGTTCCACTTGAAAGAATTACTGTCACTGTCAAGGGTGAGGAAAAATGAGGTTAAACAGCACTTTGGAATGATCATGAAATATGCATGAATCAAACTGAATGGTTTAATCTACAAATGTCAAGTGGTGCTCATACTGTATTTGTTGCTTTATATTCTAGGAGATCCTGAATAAGTCAGAATAGGGATATGGAAGCTAGGTAGCTGTAAGTGTCTCACAGTAATAGGTCCGTCATAACATGCGAACTTTACTTTTATTTACTTTTATTTAACTTTTTAACTGAAGTATTTAAATGGCTTTAACTGTGGACATAATCAAAGTATATCTGCATCTGGATGATGGATAACAGCAGTCAGAAAGCTCTTTCATGTAAAAAAAAAAATAAAAATTTAGGAAATCTCACATATTTTGATACAAACCTTGCATAAGTCACCCAATACTGCTTTTCAAAAGATTCATGCAGTGCTTAAGCTTATTAGTAGGTGCGCATCAAATAACATGTTAATAAGTCATGTGATCAACTGAAGATGGACTGTTTTGAACCAGTGGCTGAATAGTGAGAGCTGTTGTGATGTTAAAATGTCCCATTAGATCCTCCTGCCCTCTCCCTGGCAAGCCTTCTACCCTCAGCCTCTAGCGGGTGTGAGTGTGCACACTTAGCTAGACACACATTCACAGTGCCTTCATACATTCATTAATTCTTTTTCTAAGCTGCTTAATCCCCATTGGGGTCACAGGGACTCTGTGTGAAGGCAAGGTACACCCTGGACAGCTCACCAGGCCATCGCAGGGCAAATCCTGCAGAACCCAGGACCTTGCTGTGATGTAGGCGTGCTAACCACGATGCCACCGTGCAGGCAGCACAGTGCCTTCAGTAAGAATAAAATAAGTAACAAAATAATTAAAATTCATTCATCCATTCATTTTCTGAACCATTTAATCCTAATTAGGGTCGGGGGAGGTTGGCGCCCATCTCAGCCGACACTGGGCGAGGGCAAAGTATAATGTGTTTAAACAGCTCACCAGGCCATCGCAGGGCAAAAATATGCTGACTGTAACCCAATGGCCTACTCTTTTTAAATGACAGCAAGGGTTCTTTTACATGCCTCTCGCCACAGACAGTAGTGAGACATGGCTGTCCTTTGACAACCCAGTTAGCTGCACTGGGAGAACAGCAGTGACAACTTGGTGATATTGATAGACCTTCAGATCAGTAAGCCAGCACCCTACCACCGGGCCACCACTGCTCCAAAACTTAAAATGTTCACAGAAATTCATCTCATGTATTACAGCTGAGCCTGAGATTTAAAAAAAGAAAAAAAAAAAAAAAGGTGAAAAAAATCTTTATGAGAACTCAGTATTTCAACACCTCAGTTTGGGACAAGGGTGGCATGGTGGTGTAGTGGTTAGCATGTCCACCTCACAGCAATGATATCCTGGGTTCGATTCCCAGGCTTGGGTGCTTCTGTGTGGAGTTTGCATGCTTTCCCCATGCTTACGTGGGTTTTCTCAGAGCACTCTGGTTTCCTCCCACAGCTCAAAGACATGCACATTAGGCTAATTGGCTGTTCTAAATTGAACCTAGTTGTGAGTGTGAATGGATGTCTGTGTGTCTCTGCGATGGTCTGATGAGCTGCTCAGGGTGAACCCTACCTTCTGAGTCTCTTGTAGGATTAAGTGGTTCAGCAAGGGAGTGTGAGTTTGAGAGGAGAATTGTTCAGTTATTACTTAGGAGTAATCCTCACTCATTTTCCAAATTGCTTACACCCCTATTATGGTCATGGGGAGGCTGGAGTCTATGTCAGCCAACATTGGCTGAAGAAGGGGTACACCCTGAACAGCTCATCAGACCATCATCAGACCTAGAAGCAATTTGACACGCTCAATTAGCCTGATGTGCATGTTGTTGAACTGTGGAAGGAAACTGGAGTACCCAGAGGAAACTCACACAAACGCTACACAGAATTGCCCGAGCCTCAAACCCAGGAACTTCTTGCTGTGAGGTGGACGTGCTATAACCACACCACTATTCCACCCAGGGATAATCTTTAGATTCATAAGGTGCAGTGGCCGCTCAGTGTTTAAGACACTGGGTTATTGATCACAAGGTCAGAGGTTCAAAGCCATATCCTAGTACCACCAATCTTTTGTTGGACCCTTGTGCAAGGCCCTCAACTGCTTGGTTGTATAAATTAGATAAAAATGTAAGTCGCTCTGGATGAGGGCATCTGCTAAATGCCATAAATGTGAAAAGTTGCAGCCTCTTTTTCTGTCCTCTGCCTTATTTCCTTTTATCTTACTACTTTTTTCTTAGAAGAAACTCTAAAAGAATGTGATAGTTGTACTTAAAATGTAGGTCAACAGATAAAGTGGAAAAAAAATAAATAAAAGGGGAAAAGCTTTAGGGGAAAAAAACCCCAAAGGATTCTCAGTGATTATTTAGATTTTAAAAATGTTGCTACTTTCATATGAACTCTGTTAAAACAGGAGATTTAGAATTCTATATGTACATCTAATCTTCACGGGTCACTCAGTAGAGATGAAAATTTTATTTCAGAATTTCACAAGGAAGGAGTTTACAATTATTACCAAAAAACCTCAAAAAAAAAAATCCTAAATGGAGTGACATTTTCTGAGTATATTTATTAACTTAAAACTAAGTGGGTAGTTGATTATATAAAGTAAACAAAGTGGAATAATTACACTATTGTAATAATTCCTGTTAAAATTAATTATAGTATAATACAAAATTAAGCCATTAAACAAATTTAATCTCAACTAGAAGTTAAAAACAGGAAAATATGAGTGAGAATGCTACATCTTCAGCACATGGGTGTGCCATGTCTCATGTTCTGAGCACACGTCCTTCCCAGGTTGGCTCCTGCCATCAGGAGATCTGTTAGACGGTCAAAGCCGAGGCAGGCAGTCAGGGGGGCGAAGAGGCCATACAGCCCTCCAAGGAAGATACTGAGAGGCCAACCAATCACTAGCAGCACGATCAGCCATACTAGTGCCCAAAAACAGGAGCTTGCCATCCTGAACAGTAAGGAGAAAGATATTTATTATGGATGTGCTGAAAACCATTTATAATCATACAAGTGTGGGCTGAAAAGGTCAGAGGCTGTCTAAGAGGGAGTAACTTTTTTGACCATCAGGATAAGAGCTTTTTTATTAAGGTGATCCAAGCACTTACACAGTGATAGAAAAAGTGTGTCGACCCCACGGGAGACTATGATCTTTTCAGCACACCCTTAATGTTATGTTCAATGTTCATCTTCATGACTCCACTAAGATGTTCCTTGCTTTTCCCTGATTATTTTTAATCAGCAATTCAAGGTTAGGACTACATAGAGGTAAAGTGTGGTAAAGGTAAAATATCTGGTGAATTATCAAAACATACTTGAATAGCAAATATGCTGGCAACCAGTAGACTAACATAGAACAATTGCCTAATGCTGGAATGATATGAGCCTTGATTTGCAATGTGTATAACAAACAGCTAATAGGTATTCTGGACAAATCAGGTAAGATAAACTGACACGGTAAGAAATATAATCCCACATCTCCCACAACACAATTCAGGTGATTAAAATGTTTAGGTTACCAAGGTTTGTAATATTTTATAACAAAAACATTACGCTACCGAAGCTGACGTTCTCAATGTTATTTCAATAGCCTGGTTAAGGATGTTCTATGGCTCCAAAGACAAAAACCTACCCCATCGCTTTCAAATACACATGCCAGCCAAAATTAATAATAATAAATGAAATAAATGAAAAATAAAAAATTCATACACTAATATTTTCATGTATCGTATTTAGCCTTGATCACAGCATGTAATCTCCTGTGCATTATTACTCCAGTTGGTTAGGTCGAGGCTCAGCAACATGAATGTGATGTTCTGGAGAAGACTTTTATGGAGTGGTACAATTTTTCCCATCATTAATTCAAGATAATGGTGAGAAATCAAGCAAACACTACTCAAATAAATATTGTTACTTTAGTGTTTTGAAACAATGGCATGATGATTATGTGCTGTAAGCATGGCCAAAGGTGGAACTGCAACATATCCCTGTGACTTTTTTTTGGCCGGTCAGTGTATATGCAGTTTTATTTTGTTAAGTTCAATGGTACTCTCCATCATAAGCACAATAATTATAACTCCACAGCTTGGCTGTGTTATTAATATTACAGTCTCTGTGGTGCAAAAGCCATATGTGGGAGAAGAATGCGCATGCAGTGTTCATAATCAAATTGTGTATCAACATTGCCTGAGGGTGGTGAGGCCTTGGATTGTTTTCCCCTCCCTTATCCACTTACTTTCCTTCCATGTTTGGGCTGAGACGGTCAATCCATACTTTCCTATCCCTGGTTGCACCTTCCAACTCCTCATAGACATTTCAAAGCTAACTGATATATCTTCAGTATGGTCCTGGGTCTGCACTTAGTGGGACATGTGATACTGTTCCACTAGTGCCCAAACAACCTTAAATCAATGGCAATTCACAGTATGCTGAAGTCCAGCAACCCTGCAGAGGAACATAATTTTCACCATATATACTTGTGACCTTATTTTCTTTTTGGTACAACTGTAACACTGCTGCTGCTGAACCAATCAGTTAGGTAGTCTTGCGCTCCCTTTTGTGATTACACCTCACACAGCTGTGTGTGTACTATATTATTGGGTTGAAGAAGCTATGCAGGCTATACCACTGTGGTATAAAAGGAATCAATCCCTTTCATTATTGGGGGACTCAAGCAAAACATAATACTCTGATCTGTCCAATGAGTAGCACTGCTATAATAAACAGCATGTGGTAATCAGCTGATTTTCTTTGACTATGCTGTTTTGTCAGCAGAAGTTTTGCAAGAGACTGTAGTCTTGCGGTTCTCGTGTTTTTCTGTCATGTGCATTTGTTAACCCACCCCATCCGCTCCTCAAAAAATTATTAAAGCACTAGACTATATTCATGGATACGCTTCATGTTTAACAACCGTCAGTAACCTCTAACGTTTATGTAATAAACTGGCAGCAGGAAATTAACTTTATATTTTAACCAGGTGCATGTAAATGTGCAACACTAACAGGAGAAAGTAAAAATATATATAATAATAAAATAATAATAATAGTAGTAGTACATACCTCTTTGAAAGTCTCTCTTGGGTTAGGCCTTCTTGTGTTACAGGATTTTATGATGTACTTGTGTTTGGAGGAAAAGTAATTCCTGCAAGTTAAAGACTGAGCCCTGTCTCACAGCCACTGCTAACAAATGGCTGACTGGCTCAGTGTACATGAACACTAGCAACAAATTCCTTCTGCGTAACACTAATTTCTAGGAAGTGGACATGCACTTGGGGAGGAGTGAAGAGCAAAATATCATGAAGAAGGAAGACTATAGGGGAAGTGACACAAGGCATGCATTTATACACCGACATTAATGGCAACGATGCGATAAATATACACCCAAGCAGGAAGTTTATAAAGAGAAGTAGGCTGCATGGATGAGGATTCAAAGAAAAAAATACAAAACCCACACTGTCATTTTTTGCAGTCCTAGTCCCTCTCCCGCTCTCTCTCTCTCGCACACACACAAAACTCCACGTCTACTGGCTGTAGATTTAGGTTGAATTTTATTACAAAATGATGTTACAAATATTTTCTTACAAAAGGCAATTATTTTAAAGAAAACAAACCAATTGAGAGAAAAGAAAAAATTAATCCCATCCTGGTGGCAGTCGGTTCAGTGGACCCTGGCTAACATGTGCAGTGAGTGGGTGGATTTGCTTTAGGGCTCATCCTCCTCACTGTCCCCGCTGTCACTGTCTCTACCTGGATGTTCAGGCATTTTAGCATGCTCCTCTGTGTGCTGCTCTTCCACAGCAGACTCCTGCTCCATCTTCACTTCAGACTCTTCCTGTTCAGTTTTATCTGCTTTTCCACCTTCATTGCTCTCTCCTTCAGGGTGACTGTCTTTTTGCTCTTCCTTTTCCATCATATTCACATCAGACTCTTCCTCTTCCCTCATATTCACGTCAGACTCTTCCTCTGTCGTGATCTGACGTGGAGGTGGGAGAATCTGCTGTTGCACAAGACAAAATAAATACATCACTATTTGAAAGTTTATTTGACAGGAAGCGATTCTCGTATACAGCAAATAAATGTATATCTATATCTCTCTCACTGTGTACACACACACACACACACACACATATATATATATACACACACACACACACATACACACATATATCGTATGGCACTCAGTAAAGTAGTCTAGACCTAGTTATGCAGCTCTTAACCTGCTTTCAGATCCTTTTCCAATAAGTCTGAATACAAGTCTGCATTATGTTTAAATTGTTTCACAAGAAAATTTGTCTTAGACCAAGTGTGACCATATGAGGTTCAGCAAAACAAATTGTTTAAATAGAATTGCAGAAGGGGGACAAGCCAAAAAAATAAAATAAAATTTGCCCATAAACCTAACTGGCTATGCAAACATAAATAAATTAATTAAAAGAAAAATAAAAATAAAAATGAATGAATAAACGAAGAACACACACACAAATGAAAAAAATCATTGGAAGACACATAACATACATTATGGTGTAGTTATTACTTTAAGTGCGTTCATACAGACTAAGGCCATGACCACACTAATCCAGGTAAACTTGAAAACACAGCTATCTTTGTTTAGCTCTTCCATCAGCGTTTTCCCCACTGAAATGCTACTTTATCATTATAGCAGTTATATTTTGCATTATAATCTCAACAGAGGAAAATAAAAGCTTCAGAAACAATGACTTATGGTTATGTTGACCCTGCACTTCAGACATCAAAACAAACCTGACAGGGGTATTAAGATTGTTAATCGATCTTCATTCACAGATCATAAGACCGTACAGTGCACATGTACTTCTTGTTGGCATCCGTCTGTCTCAGAAGACAATGTAGTTTTGCAGCAAGGTTCAGTCTTTAGTAAAGTTACAGCCCCTGCTGTGGCTGGGCAGTTCACTCCTGGATTGGCAGGCCCTGTTGCAGTTGATACTGGTGAAATCCAAGCCTGGCTCTGTAAGTGCTAATGCTACACTCTGCTGTCTGTGCACTCTCCTTCCACTGTTCTTCTCTCCTCTGAATGGCAATCTTCACAGTTGCTCACCAGGTTCTGCGGTCAGCAGCTGCATTCTAGGTCAATGTTGCCTGCCCTCATGTCTCTTTTTCAGACATCCTTGTAGCGAAGGACAGGCCTTCAGCTGGGTCTGGCAAGCTCACTGTACAAGGTGTCTTTGGGTATTTGCCCATCATTCATTCACCTGACATTCTTGTTTGGTACATGGTCTTGCCAAGTGATGTCCAGAATTCTCCTGAGATTGCGCAGATGGAAGGTGTTCAGTCTGCGCTCCTGATGGGAGTAAAGGAACCATGTCTCGCTGCCGAAATGCACTGTGTTGAGCACACAGGCAGAGTACACCTGCATCTTAATATTATTGGTTAACATTGGATTGTCCCAAGATTAAAAATTTATATTTGTCTGTTTAAGAGATCGAAAAGAACAGCAGTGGTGGTTCCAACCCTCCCTGGAGCACTAATTCTAGATGGAACTTGGTGTTTGAGAGCAGAGGGCTGATAGGATCTTTAGCTTCCTCCACACTTTAGCACAGCAGGCCTTCATTAGCAGCAACTGATCTCTCATTTAAAACGCTGCACTCATGCACACTGCTTAAGTTTCAACATGCAGAACTGAAATGACTATTATAGCTGATCTAACAGTGGTCTCCAACTAAAAAGAAGGCAGATGGCTTTGTGATGAATAATAAATAATAGTGTGTTTGGAAAAGGAAAGGGGAAAGTAAAGTGCTTACCTGTCTGTACTGATGGGTTCTCTGTAGCATATTCATGTACATACTGTAGACTAGGCTGGCCATCTCTGGCATGTTCTTTATTACCTGATCAGGCTCGTTCGAGCGTGCCTCAGTCTGGAAGGAGACAGAGACGACAATTTTTTTACTTCACTTTCCATGAAATTGTCCACTAATATTTGACCACTTCCTGTCTATTCTCAGTACAGGAAAGGGATTTAATAGAGCCAAACAGGTAAAATGAATATTCTCACATCTCTACATATTCACTACAGAGGTACAGAAAACGAGCGTTCACATTCATCTTTCTAAATGTGGTGTTAGTGTATATGAATGATCACTGCACATCTGTTTGAATTGGCCGATTTATCTCTAAAAAAAGCTTGCAGGCTGCACGTGGGTGGAACAAGGCCTGAAGATCCCTCTCACACACTGCTACAAAGAATATAATAAGCTTTATTGAATTTTTTTTGCTATGAATCAGATGAGACGCTGTTTATGACATGCAGCTAGATGGTTATAAGTTTTTCGTCTCAATATTTTTTTCCTGAATAAAGATCCATTTATACAATTTCTCTTGAACTTTGTTGGTTTCAGAAGCACATTAAATATGAAGAAAGAACTTGGTGATTTATCTTGATATCTGCTTTTAGACTGATAAGGTTGGGCCTCTAAAAATTGATTCCTGTCACAACCTCAAAAAACATCATCAACAAAACAGTAGAGTTTGGATTTATTATAATTATTTTCCTGAAAATAAATACTGTTATTCTGTCAATGTTTAGAGTAATAAAACAGAATCACATTTTGACATGATGTTTTAATTATTGAAATATCACCTGTGGGGAAAGCTTTGTGAAATGCACAGGTAAAGCGACCAGTCAAATGTAAAACGTGAAGCCAATAAAGGCTGTATATTTAGCTACATATTAATTTGAAGTTGCAGAAGTGTAATTTTTGTGGATGAAGCTGCTTTTCAGAGTCTTCAAGCCAAATTTCATATTCCATTTCAGTATTTCATTATAAGACATGATGCCACTGTATCATATACAAGTTTAATTTCAGTTCTCCCATCAAATTTTTATATGTATGTGCTCACATTGACCAGGCTGTATACCTGCTGTTATAACAGTGGCCTTACTTTCACTTGACCTTTGATTGAAGCTATATATTCAGGCTATATAATACACTGTACATGTGCTGGGTTATAGTAAGAGTGAATAATGTTACATTTTTAAATTCTGCTCATTTTATTTGTATTGCACTTTAAACTATATAGATGGTCACTAAACAGCTTCTGATTAAGATTTCGAACACTACGGAGTGAACCAGAGGCAAGAGGGGCAAGAGTGACTCACAATGGAACCTGTCCTATTTTGGGTCTGATATTGGGAATGTATCATTACTATTGCACAACTGTATACTATAAAGTTATTCAGTACTGGGTGTGTTAAGCTGGTGTTCTAGATGAGTGGACTGTCAGTAAAGCTCAATTACAGCATTTGATTTAATGACACGCTAAAATACTTTAACTCTCTGGTTACATCATGCTAAAATGTTAGCATGGCTGTCTCTGTTATTATTTGTACACGTGAAGGTGTGTGTACTCACAGAAGTGTAGTACTCTTGAGGTCGAATGTGAAGTTGCAGTGGTTGTGCGGTCAGCTGATTGAAGGCAGGCGTCAGCTCAAAGCAGTTCTGGAATAGGGAGACCCGAGCAAAGATGTAGAGGCCCAGCCTGGCTCTGGACATAGCTACCACTAAACGCCGCACATCTCTGCACACACAAGGTAAAGATGGAAGAAACCAAAGGAAAGACCAATGATGAGAAGAAGGAAAGAGAGAAAAGACAGAAAATTAGAAGGTGCAATATTTTCCACTGGATGAGGAGAGGGGTCTAGGGGGAATCCATATTAATGAAACCAATCTGATCAGGCACTTGGTACTTAAATGAGTAAAACTGAAAACCTGTAAATCTTTTATCACCCCAAAATATTCTTTTCTTCAGTACTAGTACAGTTCTGCATCTCTTCATGCCCCCCACGCAAAGAGAGTATTAAAAAAATTTAAAAATTAATCAGACTGTTATCAAATCTTATGCTGTCCACTCAGTAGCAAACATTATCAATGAAATAACTTTAATTACAAGCAAAACCTGATAAAGATCAGATGTTGCATGCATGTGCATATCAGTACAGGATCCACTTCTGGCAGGCATTAGCGCTATCTTTTCTCTATCTTGTTTCTAGTGTTCTACAGTGTCTGTCAATGGAATGGAGCACAAATCAGTGCTTTTCAATTATTAATAGATGACTGGAGGAAACAGAACGAATGAATCAAATGGAGAACATTGAACAAAGACTTCATAAAAGACAATCAAAATTAAAACCGCAGTAACTTTCAATGTTACTAATTTTCCTTGACTAAAATAATGAGGGGAGGGGGGGGGTCTCTCTTTCCTTCAGTATGTCTGCAGGTCCATCTATACAAACTACAGAAAATAAATAAATAAAACAAAAATACAATAAAATAAAAAAGGCACTACACCAGACTTTAAATAAAAACCCAAAAGATGGATTGAATTAGGCCAAAAAAAAAAAAAAAACAAGGATCAGAGGAAAAGCAGTGCTGCAAGAACTGGCAATAAATGGTCTTACTTCAACTCGGCATGTTTCTAAAGACGATTATAGTCTTCTAGTGCTTTTAAGGATATTAAGCTAGCAGAGCACAGATACAAAGCCATAACTTATTTATTAGACTAAAACTCAATTTCTAGACTGCAGGTTCAGCGTGCTGTGCTGAGCCTTTCTTAATGCTCACAGTAAACACACCAAGAGATGGCAAAATTCTTCCAGTGGAAAAAAATAATACTGGGCTGAGATTTATGAAATATACAATATATCAAAATAGGAGTCATGAATATTACAAAAATGCATGTAAATCAGAGGGATTTTCTTTCACTCAATCACATATACACACCCACACCCTAATCAAACTGACGTAGATAATAAGGGGCATTCAGAGCTAGGGCTTTGATCATGAAGGCTTGCCCCAATCATTCAGTACATGTACCCCACACTCATTCTGCCCATACAAGCCTCTCCTGGAACACTTCTGACTCTGCAGAAGGTAACATGTGGAAGGAGAACGAACATTGTTCTCTTCTTGCTTTATTGTGCGGCGGGGGGTGACGTGGGGGGTCCACATGACAACATTAATATAGTCAGCTGTACACAACTGTGTACAAAACCAAAATGCTTACCTCAAATGTCCTACAGCTTTGGTGCGCACCAGCGAGAGGATGATGTAGTCATTCTGCTGACCCTGAAACCTGTCCACTGTTGTTACCTAAAAAAAATAATCACAGGTTTTTTTTTTTAATACAAGGCTGTGTTGTTCCTGCTTAGCTGTTTTTTTAGTTGCTAAATAGAATTAAGTTATTTTGGGTTTTTTTCTTAGAAAATGGCTGGGGCTTGCAGCTATAGGTGTGCTAAGACAGAAAAAGACAAAATGAGGCATGCAAGAACCATAGACGATTATTTATCTACATGTGCACCTGAAATTTTCATGAACAGATATACAGTGCAATCATGAAAATGTGCTTTGGGAAATTAAGGTAACAGACAGAAGAAACCTGGCAGGTAAAGTAATCATCTTTTTATAAAACTCTAAAAAGAAGCACATTTTAAACACAATTCTATGTACAGTAATGCTGCAAGCTGCACAGGTTCTCTCACTCTCTCTCTCTCACACACACACACACGATGAGAGAGAAGCTGCTGCAGGCTGATAAAATCATTGTAAGTTATCAGAGTGCAGTAGTGCTGGCTGCTTCTGTCTGATCAGGGCATGATAAACAGAAAAATGAGACCCCCACTAACGTGCTCCCTGACAAATAGGTACCACCTTTAAATAAATCTCAGCCTTGAACTATTTCCAGACATCCAGTCCACCGAGGCAATCTACTGCTAAGCCCTTTTGGTGGACAAAAGAACAGAAAACCAGGGAAAAAAGAAAGGGCCATCTATTTACAGCTCTCTGTTGCTATACAGAACAGGTGCAGCACCGCGAGCAACAATATGCCACTTTACAAAAGCAGCTTCAGTGAGATCTGTAGGTTTAGACAGGCAATTTCAGCACTCTGTGGCTCCTTTTTCAAACACTGCCTCAAATGCCCTGCTTTTGCGAACCATCAACCACAGAGCTTGGCTCCGACAGCTATGGCCTTGCCCTGAGGACCAGCCTTCAGAAAGATGATGGACTAGATATGCCATGTGGTTATGTCCAAAATGCTGTGCCCTGCTTTTCTCCAGCTGGTGCAGCATGGCAGGGCATTTTATTATTCACCTTCAGTGAGTTTTCCAACACTGTATACTGTATTCTGCTCAAGGGCTAGGGGAATCCATGACTTACATCAAAGTGAAAGTGGAATTAAACCCAAACTTAATCAAAGCTTACATGGACAGTTTATGTCATTTCCTATCAAAACGTGCCACTGTACTGCGAAAAGTGTGATGTTCCAAATGTGGAAGAAACAGCAAACATGGAAGTGCTTTGCATTAGAAAGCACTGGGGTATATGCCATTTGTCATTGTCTGATGTATGTAAATGTAAGGTGTTATGCGTAGACATGCCTGGTATTATTTGATACAAATGTTCACTAGAGTATATCTAATTTGCAAGTTTAATATCTGTATATTGTTGTTTTTACCATCATACTGCGTTATATGAACATATCCTCAAGATTTCATGTACTCATGAAAATGAAATGGACTCCAAACAGCAGCCTTTTTAAACAGGCTAATGCATCTATTAAATGGATTTTAGCAGATTGCTACTTGATAATGAAAAATACACATTTTTAGTATAACAGGACAGGTTGGAAGGCTTTTTTTTCATTTCACTAAGGCAGAACATGATGGGTCAAAGTACAACAGCACAGAGCCTCAGCTTGATCAGAATCTGCTGATCAGGATACATGCTCCTTTCTCTCATTAGCACCCTCAGTCTGGAACTGAATTGGGAAATGCCTCTCAGCAGATGGTCACTGAAGCGAAACATTTATTGGCAGGTCTCCAGCAGCGACAGAGTCTGCTTCTGCCTGTCGAATTTATGATGTGCTTAAGATTATTCAAAAATCATTAAATACATAATTTTAGCAAACTTAAATTTGACAGTATCTGAAAAGAGGTGCTATTCATCCAAATTAGGTGTCTCTGTTCTATTCTTGACTACGTAAACTTTATACCTACCTTACTGCTGGCTGTGTATGTCACTTGTGTGTGTGGAGTTCTAAATCTACTTTTGCACCAATATTAGTGATTTATTTAAAAAAAAAAAGCCCCTTAACAAAGTAAGCACATAAGTAGTCAAGGGGAAATCATGGATATTAAAATAAAAATCCTCCCAGCAGTAAGCAGCTGACAGCCATATACATGTTTCTCCACACTCTGAGCATCTATATGTAAATGTGATGTTTTCCTCTAAAGCTACATGCAGTATGTGTGTGTGCCCTCAGTGCTCCTAGCTTCTCTAGAGCATGTCCAGAGTTTAATAAGAATCTGATTTGCAAAATTATGTGTTTGTTATTCCCTTTCTTCTTGTCTCTAATTAGAGTGCTTGCAACAGACTCCTGAAGTGACATTTGTTTTGTTTTAGCAATTCTGACAAATTGTCAGCAGCGTTCTGCCAGACCTAAACTCAGTGACCTTTCAGAAGTTCAGCACATTCTCGTCGCTGATCTATTTCAATAAACCCGCATCTGCTGGCACCCGAGAGAGACAATTTTCTGTGACTTTACTGCCTTCCTGTTAAATATAGAACTGAGTTTAGTTTTTAATTACTGGATGGATGTTTACGATACAACTTCTGTAATCCCTATTCATTGACTGTTAAACCAAATATGCATGCTACGTAAATGTCTCAATCTCTTTGTCAATCTCACACGCATCAAATCCAATTTAATAAGTTATTTAACCGAACGCTGAACTCTGGGTTCTGTTCAACTCAGTCATGAGAAAACATATTTACACTTACAGTATCTTGATAGCATTGTTAAAGAGACAGTTTCTTATTTTGTTTCCCTAAACACAAAGTCATGTTATCTTTATGCATGGTAAGTATATAAGCATTCAGCAGAGACAAACGTATTTGAGAACTTGGTATTACTTTGTTGGGCGGGCCGAAGAAGGGGTTGTTGCCACACCGCTGGTTGATGACATCTCGGATTAAGTGCTTCTGGCCATTGTAAGTAGTGAGGATGCTGATGCGCTCTGCCGGGTAACCCAACAGACGCATGTACATGTACAGAGCCACAGAATATTCTGCCTCAGCAAGGTTCTGCATACAGAAAAGAAACACAACAGAACACTTGAAGAAAAAGGTGACAAACTGCATGAGAAACTTGCAGAACTTTAGGTATAACAGTAAACTAATGTTTACTAATGTGACATTCAGTGAAACATTTCTGGAATTTATAAGCAGCACAGAAAACAATGATTACTTGTCTCATTTAGTCTACCAGTAAACGTTATAATTTAAGACACAGTGCACTGAAAACTCTAAATCTGAATAAGACTTGGGTTTGGTCAGGTTTTGAGTCAGTGAGTAAGGGAAACGAAGGATGTACCTTCATTGTAAGCTCAATGACCTTCTGCTAAACCATGCATTGAAATAAAACCATGCATTTCCCATTGACAACGCAGAATGAGGAACAAGGCTGGTAAAGTCTCAATGATGGGAAGTTTCAGTCAGTTCTTTTTCTCAGAGTGATCATCTGGCCTCTCAACAGTGAACAGCTGCCAACAATGCAACAATCCTCAATGTGAATGAGTTGAGCTGTGGCATTATTTTTGGAAAGCTGAAATACTTCATTAAAAATAGATTTAATAAGGAGCCATAGGGCAGCTATTAAACCTTCAGACAATTACAAATAAATAGGAATCTTGCCTCTCCGACAATTTTTCAACAATCGGACACTCATTGTACACACTGTACATGTACACATCATAACCTCTGCACTACAGCTACTACAGTACTTTTTTAAGTACTCCGTATTTATCCTACTTCTATATTTTTTCAACTTCAATATTTTAGTTTTATATTCTATTTCTTTTATTTATATAGTTTTCTTTTTTTACTTTATATTTTATATAAATGTTAGTTTATGTGCAATAATTTGTTCTCATGTGCAATAATTTGTTCTCATGTGCAATATTCAGGGGCTCTGAGTCCAAGAATTTCATTGCCGTTACTGATGTTTTATTGTTACCTGTATATTACAACAAAATGTAAAATTTGACCCCATATCCATGAAAATGGCGACTCCCAAGACCCAGTTTATCCATTATAATGGTGTTGTAATTACAAACATGCTGTAGATGTAACTGTAAACAGAAACCCACACTGTTGCACTGCTAAGTGACAGATATTGACAGATATAGATCTTTTGACCCAGTTGACAAGTGAAAATAGACAGAAATACCATCTTTCATTAATTGCTCCAAGTCTTACACTGTGTTTCTGCTAAGGTCAGACAAAGGTTTTATATATGCCACTGAATTACATGTCTGCTTTTCTACTTTCCAACAAAATGTCACTGACTTCTGAGGTAAGGCAAGTCTGTTGGGCTTTTACACCCGAGCCTAGTGGCTCATCAGGCCGGAGCTCAAACCCCTGGTTTCCACAGCGTAAAGGGATTTGAACCCACGACCTCTCAATCATGAGCTCAGCACCCTAACCACTACACCACCGGCCCCAACTGACTTCTGAGCCCAAGATTAAATCCCTCTATCTGGACAATAACATTGTATCTCTTGTGTACAAGCACAGCTGTTTCCCAAAGCGTTTTCACCTCCAGAGCATGTACAAAAGAGTTAGCGTGTACACTGAAAGACAAACACACTTGAGGTTTTTATAGAAATGTGATCTAGTCTGCTGTAATTGAAGAGGCCCCAGTAACCATGGCAACAGCATAGCTTCAAACCGACGACACAGTGTGAGAGCAGTTTGAGAACTGGCACGTGTGACAGAGAGATTCTTATAATGCAAGTCACATTTTTGGCATCATCAACACACAAAGGAATTCAGAAATCAAGAAGCAAAGAGAAAACAAAGCTACATGTGTTCCTACTCACAGACACAAACCACATACACACGCATTCCATACTTACTCTGAATAATAGTCCCAACCTTAATAACATTAACCTTCAATGACCCTGTAACTAAGCAGTCTCACCAATTAACTTGCCACAAAAAAAAAAAATCTATATCTCACATTAGTGGTGGTTAAGTGGCATCATAAGCCTTGTTTAAAACGTGTCATTTACAAGCCTATGAGTCTCATACTGCATCTGACGTGCTGAATCTAGAGCCATTGAGGGTAAGCGAGGTGGAGCATTAGTGTAAAAGTACTTTGACTAATGAGCTGGAACTAATGTATATTAGAATAGTGGCTGGCTCATTGGCGGAACGCTGCTGTGGCCAGAGTTCCATGGAGGCCTGATGGACGTTTGCTCAGCTGCTACAGGGACCGAGCGTACAAACAGAAGCTTCGTAATTGCTCCTCAAGTGATCCGTCTATAATTTTACAGCTGTCTAAATATGTATGTGCAATATTTGGAACAAAGATTCCCTCAAAATGGTTGGAAAGTAATGAGCTTTGTGCAGCTGATTATACCATGTCTCAAGCATGTGACCGCTTTTCACTAGAGTACAATGAGAACAGTCATTCAGCACATAGTCATGCATACAAAATAAGTAAATAAATAATAATAAATATAATCATAATAAACTAGAGGGACACCCAGAGTGCAAAGTACCTCCATCATGCAGCATGGAAATAGGATCTTTTTTTGTACCGACTTTAATTACCCATATACTCATTTTACAACATGTTCTATAGTACGTGGACTTTCGGCACCCGTTTCGAAGTTATAAGCGATTTATTGCTAAAGATCTGTGACCTTGGTCTGACCTTTACCTTTGACATTCCAAAATCAAATTATGTCTGGAACTCGGATGTGGTTAGGATTTTATTCACAAAAACACAAATGCCTGTGATTATAATACCCCCACCAAAGCTCTGGTAAAAATGAAGAGTGACAGCTTCTCAGAGGAAAAATTCAACTCACAGCTATAGGAGCTTTCAGAGTTTTACTTTTATACGGTCCTTAAGTAAATAATATAAATTTTCTACATACACATCATATGTTAATGGAAATCAGTGTGATGGACACTGAGGCCACCACTGACCTGGTAGAAGTAAGGATTGGGTTCAGACTCCCCGATTCCATTGAAATTCTCTACGTTGATGAGCTGGAAGTCGTAGGTGAAACCTGGGTTGGGGGCCTGAAACTCAGGCTGACTCTGAACATGAGGCAGGTCTCCAAGCTTCTTATAGCGCCAGTTATACAGATTACACAGACTGCAAGCACACACAGAGGGGAAAGATGAATATTCATACACAGCACAAACTATGCCGCATACATATGTAACTGTACTCAAAGTGAAATCAGGAGGAATGGACTGTAGCAAATAGTATTAGAATTGGTAAAAAGAAAAGCAGCAAGCAAACCTGGCACGAGCTCGGCCCTGGGCGTCAAGGTCCACTGTGGGCACTCCTAATCTCACAAAGCGTGTAAACAGAGACTGTTCCATGTTGGAATATTTTTGGAAGGCCATATTCTTAATGACAGGAGGAAGCTGGTGATGATCACCAATCATGATCCAGCGCTTCAGACGACTGTAGCCATCCTCGGGGTTCTGTGACAAAAAGAGAAATGAGAACGTTCTCACTTAAAACTTCATTTTGAAGACATTTGGTCTGTATGATAGAAACTTTACACCGATTATATAGTTGTACAATCTTGTTACAGTGCCTTAAGAACAAGTTAATAAAACAGTACTCAAGTTGAGGTCCGAAAACACATTGTGTAGTAAACTTTCTCTGACACACCTGGCTTAATCATTCACAATTACAGAATTTGGCCGACGCCATTATCCAGAGAAGCTTACATTTTTATCTCACTTATGAAAACCTGCGCAGGAGCCCTACATTGGCATCTTGGTGACATCTTAGGGCTTGAAACCCCGACCTTCTGAACAGTAAACCGGAGCCTTAACCAAGGAGTCACCATTGATATTAAAAAAATACAAATCAGGGAAACACTCAATGGCACCAAGAACCACCATCCTTAAAGCTGCACCATGTAGGATTCAGTTGATTGCAACCAAACTAATGCCTCTGCCTAACCCCTCCTCTTCCAAGCACACATTACAATGATTTAGAGCTGCAGGTAATTATCCATCCATTTGCCGAACTGCTTAGCCTTATTAGGGTTGTGGCGAGGCTGGTGCCTATCTCAGTTCACTCTGGACGAAAGTGATACACACCCTGAACAGCTCAACAGTCCATTTAAAGGGCCAACACACACACACAATCATTCAAACTCACATTCTCACCTAGGGGCAATTTGCATGTCTTTGGAGTGTGTGCGAGGAAACCTAAAGGAACCACAGGTAAGCACAGGAAATACATAAAAAAAAATCCTAAAACCCAGGACTTTCTTACTGTGAGGTGGGCATGCTGACCACTACACCACCGTGCTGCCCCTACAGGTAATTATACAAAGATTGAATCAATATTTATAAATACCATGTCCCATGTTCAACTCATTTTTTGTTATTAGATCCCCCTAAACCTTAAAAAGCTGATTTTTAAACAGGTGCTTTATGCCAGCTCTTTGTGCCCGCCCTTCTCACCAGCCTTTGTAATTTGGTGCGCAACATTAAACTGAATCTTGTGGTCTCAGGAGCATTCACTGAGTGCAGGGACCGGTGGCAGGGTAGTGAGTGGAGTATGGTTGTGACAGCACCGAGCAGTGTGGGTGAGCATTTATGCCTTCATATGTGCTGCTTTCTAACAAACAAAGCCCTGTCCAAGAGCAGCTACACACTCCAGCCACACTCCCAAAATCATCATGCTTGCTAAGCAGCAACAATTTTACAGGCAGACTCGTATTTCAAGCCCCTGTCAATGGCACATCTGTGTTTACTCACTGCTCTGCTACTGGGGGCTGATTTAGTAACCTTAAAATAAACTGTCTGAGCCCTTTATGGCACATGCAAGAGGTCTGTACTTATAGAGATTACAGCAGTAATACAGGCTGTTGCAGCACAGAAGCTCTTAATCAGGAGTTAAACTCAGGGGTCAAGCATTACCCAATCAACGACTGAAAAGCAACGCTGGGGAAAATTAGCAGACAGCACATTCTTCATTAGGGAAGAACATGCCAGACATGTAAGAGAAAATCAGATTTCCAGCTATGATGAGTTAACCAACAGGATTCTGCCTCGCCGTCTGGCTGAAATAAAGTGCCAGAGGTTGAAAGCTGAACATGAGAGAAAGTTATACCTGCAGTAAGAGTGGAATGAAAGTTTCAATCTCCAGGATCTGGGCTGCTTCTTCCATCAGGATGTTGTCATACTGGAACAAAGGAACATACAACAAACTTTGGATATATTTTTCTCCTCAAAATATGACATGACTTTCCATCTACACTTAAAGCAGGGGTTGGTAATCAGGAAAGATGGCAACTCCTTGCAAAGTAGCATCTTTTCAGGGCTCTGACTAAACCCTTTACTCTTCTCAGAGGCCCTTCCAAAGCCACTCCCCCCTCCACACACACTCTGACTGCAGGTTTGTGCACAGTACGGTCACAAATGAACAGGGAGATATGGGAGCATTTGATTGCATATTTTCCAGTGGACTGTGAGGCAATGATTGGTGAGTGTTTTTACAGGATTGCACTGGCCACAGATGACAATTTTTCAGACCTCATAAATTATTGATTGTTGTTGGGGTGTAAACATTCTGTCAACCAATACAACACTTGGTCATACAGATAAAAAGCTACCAACCCCAGCTTAAGGATGTTGTGTATCATTCAGTTCTGCAAAAAATGGCTACTCCTTACTATCGGTTTTGAAGTCCTTAAGATGGACTCTATTACCTGAGGAACTGCTTATGGTTTAGCTTGTATTAAATTATAATCTCTATTTTTACCATGGTATATAACAATTATATAAACTGGGGACAGATTGTGTTCAGTGCCTAAACAAAAAAGACTAAACATAAGGAATAAAACTGTGTGAACATACAATCATCCATACAAGCATAAAACCCACAAATTACATGGAAGCCACTTTACCATGATAACAACCTCTACCCCAAAAACATACACCGAATTAACAATAAGATCAATATGTCTGCCCAGGGAGACATTTAATCCATTTGTAATTTAATAATCATTGAAGCGTTACTGGGTGGAAATCAGTGTTTTCATCCTGATTGAAGGTTTACCTTGAAGCCAAGCTCCACCAGGTCATGGCGTTTGAGAGCAGCATGCGTGCAAGTCATGGCAATGATTTTCGCCTCTTTCACCAGCAGGTATTTTGATCTGTCTAGTCCACTGCGCAGCAGCTCAAAGGCTCGGAACTCCTGTACAAAAAAACCCACAATGCAGTCAGTACTAAACATTCTCACATTTAAAACTAGATAACCTTGTGTGTGAGATAGCAAACATTTGCTGTCTATCATGAATAAGTGTTGTTGGATAACAGTTATATGATTTTATTATGCACAAATGATTTTTGTCTTGTAGCTGATTGTTTTGATCGGTAACACTGAGCTGCTATCACAGATACAAGGAAAAAAGCAAACCCATGAAGTAGTGCTGGACACTAGCAGTTCACAGCATCATAAATGTTTGATGTGTTATTATTTGAAGTTTAATATTAAACTGATGGAATCGTGCTATATTAATGAGGATGTTTTTAACCCTGGCCCATCAATGGGGGACAAACAGCAGACGAATTGCTTCCTGTGCTGAGGCTGAGATGTCAGAAACAAAATGAGACAAGAACTGCAGCAGACCAGCTGTAGCATGTTGATGAAATACAAGAGCCAGACATCTATAACAGCCATGTCTCCTTGTCAGCAGCCGCCTTATCAAAGAAAGGGAATGTAACTGGCAATTTGGTCTCTCTTATTGTGCTCTGAAAGAAAAGCACAGCTAGAACTTAAAAAAAAGAAAAAAAAAAAAAAGAAAGCATGTCGGTGCAGTGCTCTAGTATGAGCTCTGGGAAATGAACACCTGCTGAGGCAGAGAGATTACTTCAAACCAATAAATTGGTTATTGCTTTTTTGAGACCAGTTTTCCCATAAGAGAGGAATAGTACTGTTATCTCTGTATAAAACCAGGCCAGTCAAAGAGGATAACATATGAAGAGAGATTGGGGAACGGGAGACATATCAATGGTTACCAGACTAAAGACATGAAAAATTGATATTGTAATGTTCTAATATATGCCTTAAAGATCAGACATCAAACCCATTTTCTGACGTTTATTTTTCATTTTGAACACCAATAGAGCACCAAAGTATGATTTCTAATCCAAAAAACTTCACAGTTCTTCAAGAAGCCTTTTCTCCACCTCCCCCTAAAATGCTAATTTTGAGTGTGATGGGCCAGTTTGCCTTCCTCCTCCCATTTATTGTCTGTCTGTTCTCTGTGCTTACTCTGCACTGACTGGTCACGTGCTATGACATCATAACACTCGCATGCACTATAAAATACGGCGTGGACTGTTATACGTGATTGTTTTAAATAGCTAGTAACGCTAATTCATAACAGGTACGCTTTAAGCATTTTCTTTAACACTCTGGCATCATGTAATATGGCTTTTCAATATTTAACAATATTAATAGGTTAAAAAAAGACTAATATCTCCCTTTTAACTTCTCACTGCTCATGTCCTCACATCTCCTGCTTTTCAAAAACCTAGTGTCTGTCAAACGCCCCAACACACACACACACACTTACTTCCAGCTGAGTGAAGATCTTGCGGATGTGGCGGTAGCAGCCTTCTGCTATGTCCATGTCCTCCTGGTAGCTCTGTCCCTTAAAGACAGGCTGGGGTGCATTTGAGAAGTACTTATGGAAAGGGAAGTGTGCAGCTACTTCCTGTACGTTCACCTCCCGGGCAGGTTTGGGCTTGACCTTGCTCATGTATTCCTCCCAGCGTGACACCACCTGCAGGAAAGAGAGTGTGTGTTTATTTGTGTGTTATTTAATTGCCTGTGTCTTTCACATTCACATGCACTGCTAAACTAGCAGAAATCAACCAAATAGCCACATGATACCTAGCGTTATCCATAGCATGTATGACTGACTGCAGTACAGATTAGCTTAGACCATCACTGTGAGAATATGTATCTCATATCACCTGATCTAAGCACTGAGAATTGAAAGATGGAAGAATACAGAATCAGTGAAAACTGAGGAGGAAAGGACCAGAAAAAAAGAAGTAAATAAAAGCTCTGTATAAAGGACACGAGCATGCTGACACTCACATCTTGGATTTAGATATCTGAAACCTGATCAGGCTTAGCTATAGAAAGGCACACAGTATTTACTGTACTTTCATCCTCTGAAAAACTGCATCCCTGTGTGTGCAGCATGTCCTTCACCTCTAAATCTGCTTTTTTCCACTATTCATCCACACTGAGTCGGATTTTCAGCAGCCTCTCCATATGACTGCTTGTTGACTTTGTTTCTGCCCAGCAAGGAAGAACTATTCTCGGCTCTGATGCTGACTCAAACTGAAATGAAGGCTAGGCACATTTGCCACTTTTCTTTTCATGCTTACATGCAGCTCAATTAAACAGGCATTTTAGCACATTTGAAAATGTTATTTTTTTCCTTGTGGACATGAGGAATTTTGAACTCTTCAGAGATGCACATACCTGATAAAGGTAAAAATGGCCGGCTGTTTCACAGGTGTAGGACACATCACCTGGGACACCGAGACTCTCCTGCAAGCGAGCCACCTCTCTGAGAAGCTCCAGTCTTCGAGCCAGCACATAGTTCACTCTTCCATATCTGAGAAGGAAATCAGTAGGTTGTTAGGGCACTGATAAACGGATCTGAGTTTCAGATCTGAAGTCAGATTCCCAGCACAGAAAACCAGGGGTAGTTCACTAAACCCCAACTTCAAAAGTTAAGATGGCTGCTCAAAGAATCAAAAGAAGAAAAGCTGTAAAAATATACTGTTTATTAGCACTTCTGTCTCAGTTGCATCTAATTACAGCACAATCCAACCTCCATCTGTGAACATATGGTGTTTATATGCACAAAATACTAATAAAATATTGTAAATATTATCAACTGGTATTGCTAACAATGGCTAACCTAGAAATTGCTGGCATTGTACTTTGTTTCAGTTATTGTTGTTCCATACTGGAACATGGTCAACTTGGTTGTGACTTCGTTTCCAGCTACAACTTCCGAGGTGAATAGAACACAGCAATAACAGCAAACAAATGATAGTAATAGCAAATAGATAAACAAATGGAGATGAAGCTACCTACCATCTTGCCAATCGACAACATGGAAAAGATGGGAAACACAATGAAATCTAACAGTAGTTAGGAATAACCTCAGGACATTTTCTGTCTACTCACAACAATACAGACCAGATACTTAATGCGCTGGTGTTTTCTTTAGGGGTCATTGACGCTGTGTATGAGCTAAGAGGAAATGTCAGTGGTATGAAGCATTACTAAACTGAAGCCAAACATGTGACGTCACAGCCTGACTCTTTTATTAATCATTCAGCCTCCTCAGTACAGCTCATGGTATGGCATACATCTCACCAGGAAAAAACTAAACAAAACACTACATACACAAATAAGAGTTTACATGTTGCTTGTGTGGGTTTCCTCTGTGTGCTCCAGTTTCCTCCCAAAATCCAAAGCCCTGCAGATTAGAACATTTGGCTACTCTAAATGTGCCCATAGTGGTAAATGTGTTTGTGAATGGTTGGTTGCGTCTGTGTAGCCCTTTGATGAATTGGCGATCTGTTCATGGTGTGCAATGTTTCCTGCACAAGTCAGGTTGTATTGACTCCAACTTCCCCTGGCAATCCTGATGGATAAGCAGTATAGATAATGGATGGATGGATGGGTGATTGGATGTTCCCAAAAGTTTCCATCATTGCATTTACAAGGGTCTTTCATACATCATGATCTGCACTGTTGATTAAATTGCTTGCCTTCGCTGCCCTCTTGCCATTGCATTGGAAACTCAGTGGAATTTAAATGTTGTTATCCCTCGTCCTCTGCATCTGTCTGGCTTCTCATGCAATCTGCATAATGTAATCGTGCTACCCAGAGCACATGCAGTCACATTTATCATTGCTGATCTTGCACCAACAGGCCCTTATTCCTTCAATAACAAAACCAATTATAATCCAAGTCTTACCCTGTCTTCGGTGGATAATTTTACCTGAATTTTGTACACTTGCGCCCAGGATCTTCAACTGTAGTCAGGAAGCCTGTCCTGCGCTTACCGAATGACTCATTCAAAATACACTAGTACTGAACCCCCTTTCAGCACACTCAGTTCTGTCTGAGTTTATGATATACTGTATTCATATATCTGTAGAAAAATTATATGAATTATAAATCAATCAGATTTTTCCAGAAGAGAAAAGGTTTCCCTGTGATGGCCTGGTGAGCTGTCCAGGGTGTACTCTGCCCTCGCCCAGAGTCGGCTGAGACGGGC
>JAOUQZ010000002.1:18059884-18071939 GCA_028564935.1 Neosilurus hyrtlii
CACACACACATATATATATATATATATATAAATAGTGCTTTTCGTATGTGTATCCATTTCAAAAACATGAACTCCTGAATATAAATAATACACTCACATTCAGTTGTATGCCAACTTCCTACATGCATTTGTAAACAAAATCTCAACCATCTATCCTAAATATTTAATATTATCATCGATATAACACATGGAACCCACAGACAATTAGATATGTCAGTGCTGCCACATGGAACAAGGACTGAGTCATTTTAAGTTATTTAAATGAGTGACAGCAGGAGTCCGGGTTGTGTATAACCCAGCACAGACCACACTCAGGGCACTAATTAGGAGCTCTAATTACAACATCAAACACTCCATAAAGAAGCTGCTGCCTTCATTAAGAGAGCAAGAATGAAGACAAAGATGGTGCTGGAGGGACAAGGTGGTGCTGAGTGGTCTCAAAGTTTATAAGCTTTGATCTGTTATTTGGCCAGCTGGGGTTTAATATCCTGCCTACACATCTCACCTGCTGAAATCCTTCTCTGTCTCCAGCTCCTCCTCTCCATGACCCAGACGTAGGAGGTGCCGCTCATCAATGTCCAGGGCCATGATCTTCTCAAACAGTTGGTTCAGTGCCTGGTTGGGAGAGGAAAATAAAAATAAAAATACAAAATCTGGATTTAGCACTGTGCAATTTTAGTGACTTTCATTCAGTAAACTGCCCCTAATGCAATTTTTTTTGATAGCCGCAAACACACAGTTTTAAATGTATATTGTATATTATATGCACACACATATATATATATATATATATATATATGTATATATATATATTCTGTTTTACTCAGGCTCAAATATTTCTGGGTATGGAATGATTATTTTCTACAGCTGCCATTTCAGTTCCAATCATGTGCAGATTATAACTAAGGGATGCTCAACCACCAGAGGCAAAAAAGCAGAGCTTTACCTGATTGGAATGAGTCACTATGAGAGTCCTCTGCTCAGGGAAGTTGTGGTACACATTTGAGATGATCTGCACAGCTACATCTGTTTTGCCTGTACCTGGGGGACCTACAACCTAGAGATGGTAAAAAAGGAAGGGTATTTAAATAACAAATACAAAACAGAACATGAAAAAAGTCTAGCATAAAAAACTGAATTAACCTGAAAACAACAACTACTGTTTTTTGATCTTGTCTTATCCATTGTTAGTTATCGCTGTTGCCTCTTGTAAAGGATGTATGGCACTTGGCACGGTCATGCAGTCTGACTGATGCAGGTGAATATATGTATATATATATAAAATGTTATATATAACAAACATTTGCAGTTAAGATTTAAAGTTTTCCAGGGCAGGCCTCAATTTGTTCTTGAAAAACTGAAATTTATAAATGCATACCGTTATGTCTGTAAAATCTAACAAACGCAGGGGGTGTGTACTGCAAGTACTGCGAGGTGAAATTTTGTTAATTGCTTAACCACAGCTGTGGTTTATATCTAACATGTAAAGGGTGTAGAATTTGAAAATGACTCCTTTTATTCCTTGACTATTTTTTTGTTACAAAAAAAATACCTGTTCAGCATATTGTGACTGTTTTATCATTCATATTTACATATTTTAAACATGACATGACATTTAACCAGGCAGTTTTGGTGAGCTCTGCATTTGGAGCTAGCCAATAGCTCCGTGTAGCTAATGGTGTCTGTCCTGTTCACCCTAGCTCATTCAGAAACGAAAGGAAACTGTGCCCCCTAAGGGTTTTTTAGTATATATAACACGATCACAATAAAAGCAAACAAAAATTAGATTTTTATGGTTTACAGTATTTTACCATTTTCAAGCATGATTACACGACAGGCTCCAAGTAACCGAGACATACTCTGAGTGTAATTTTGATTTAAGCATTACCCATTCCGAATAACGAAATAACAAAGCAATCAAATCATGCCGTTTCCTTGTAGTATATATTAAATACTTTTACTGTAGTACTGCAGTTATTGTCACATGACAGTAAGCTCATGTGGTACTGAAAGGTGATAAATATTTGATATGCATCTCTGTAATGAGTCCTAACAGTCAGATCAGAATTTATGTAACTGTGACCGAGAAAGAAGAAACATACCTTAGCTGTCACCTCTAACCTTCACGATTGGCTGTTAATATACAAACAAACTTCACCACAAACTGCTGTTAAAAAGAGATTGCTAGTGTAGCCTCAATTTTGTTTGTTTATTTCTGGATAGATTTGACTGAAAGAGTATTGTTATTCTGTGCATGGAGGTCATATATTGCCATAAACAGGACACATGATAAAAATAAATGAATAAAAATAGCCCTGCACCATTATTTTGAATAGAAAAAGAGGAATTGTGCACTGTAGGCTTGCAGTGTGCACAATATAATATCCAGCCAATGCATCAACCAACAGGCAGGTGGCATAAACAATTATTTAATTGTAGTACCATGCAGAAAATATCAAAACACACTGACCAATTAAATTTTTTATCAAGCCTTTTTGGATGCAATCCAGGATGGCATGAAGCAAACAGCATTTTCCAAATGTGAAATAGCTTCTTTGTGAGACTCAGGATCAAGTCTATGAAAGGACCTAATCTATGAAAATGTAATATACAACAAACACTAAACTCATGTTTAGTACTATGCAGTAAAGGGTAGGGGAATCCAAGGCCTGTTGCTTGGCTGTGAATGAGTCCCCACATGCCAGCAGTTAGTGGAGGTGGAGAGAGACAGGCATACGGGATGACTTGGTTAATAACTCTGTGGACAGCCCTTTTGCCATATTCACTTCCAGCCAAATGCACGACAAAGAACAGCCAACAGCCCTGCCAACAACCAATCAGCAGTTTGAGGACGCCTCTCAATCAGCACTCTGTGGCCAACAAGGACACCATGGCTCATTTACCGAAGTCCTCTTACAGCCATTATTCACTATCGTCATTCCGCCCACATTTACAGAAATGATGAGCATATTGATTAGAAATAGCTTTAATACTAAGTTACAACATCCGGACAAGAAACTGATTCAAATGAAACAGCTGAGTGACACTGGAAATAAACATGCTGCAATTAACAACCCTAGACAGGAAGGGGCTGAAAGTGACTGCGAGGAGTAAAATAAAAATAAGGTATTGCTCTTACCATGGTGAGACCTGGCTGCATGCCAGCACGAATAGCCTCAATCTGAGTTGGGGTAAACGGGATGTTGTTCCTGTTGAAACATATAGCAAAAAGTTTTAGGAGTCTTGTGCCGACACTTCAGTGGGTTGCATTAATTCATTTCAATTTCAAAGAAAAGCTGGGAGGGGAGGTATAATATTGAGATTGCCTGAAGAAGAGGATAATTAAAATTTCTTTGATGATGATGAATTTTAAGGGCAACAAACAACATCTTGCCATTATGTACATAACTGTTGTTGCTCAGGATAAAAGTAACGCAGGAACCTGACAGACATTGGACTTTACAAAACAAAAATGTGAATAGAAACAAATATTAGATTTAGGGCAAGGTACCTCCACCCCACAGAACGGACAAAATAGCAAAAAAGCCTTATACTGATTTTAATTACCCAAGTGCTCATCCTACAATATGTTTCATAGTACCTGGATGTGACCAAACCACAATAAACAAACAAACAAATAAACAAACGCTTTATCTCCAAAACATTGTGACCTTGCTTTGACCCTTCAGTATTCTGCTTCACCCAGACATTCCAAAATCACATCAACTATGGGACTCCATGGGACCTATGGGTGAGTAGTGTCTCCTGCACATTTAGTGAAAATCTGTGCATGAGTGTGGTCAGGATTTTATTCTCAACCTCAAAAGAATGTGGGTTGCACATGCACAACAGCTGCGTCTTAAAGGGGCTACAAGGAGGAATGCAGCGATATTTCAAAAACTAGGTGGTGATATCCTGGGCCATAGATATTAAACACTTCAATTTAAGATATTTCACAAAGGTATCTATATTTTAAATTCTTTTCACGTCATTATTTCTTTGTAAAAACCTGAGTTGGCCTCAACTGTCTTGCAGGCAACTATGACATACAGAATAGCTTCCATGAATTACACGTGACTGAAGAAATATTTTGAGATCGGCTACAAAGAGATCAACAAGAATTTGCGAAGATGATGCTACACTGTGTGACAACAGAGGTCAGAGATCCAGGCACAGACGACAAACAGTAGCATAGAGGTGAGAAAAAAACATCACTGACATTGTAAAAGCTCGGTATACATCTAGCTGAGGGTGCACAGAGTTAGCCTGAAATTCTGAGTTGAAGTTTTTTTAATTTACATTTTTTCATGAACATGTCGGTCTTGAATTAAAATGTTGACAGTTTCCTCCACTACCCACAATACCATCTGTCTTCAGTAGCATTGGAGATTTTGCTCCTGATTATCTCAACCTGAAGATGCAGTAATGCACTAGCACTCAATCCATAAATCTATCTATACTATCACCTCCTCATCTGTATATTCTGCTTTAACATGTCAGGCTCTGAAACTTCGTGTGGTTTGGTAACGAAGTCTTAGCACTAATTCGGTGCAGTTGTTAGAATGCTGCACTGCATTCTGAAACTGGGTCTTTCGGACATCCCCACTACTCTACATAATTGTAGGTGAGAGACGAATCTATTGTTCTTATGTTTTAGACTGGTTAATATATTTTTGCTCTAAATTAAAAGTCAAACTGATTTCAACCAGACAGAAACCTGCTTCACACAGGAATCACAAACAGTGGTGCGCACATCTTTAAATGTACACCGTTTTAATATTTATCTCATGGTGATTTTGTCTTATCGTCTGATGTGCACAGTTGATCTTCTCTCACCGTTTGGGTTGGTTGTAGGGATACGGTCCCCGGTTTGGAATCACATGCGGCTCCACTATCAGTGTTTTATCTTCTTCGGTTTTCTCTTCCACCTCATCTGCTTTCCGTTTCTTCCCTTTGACATTCTGTACAGGGAACTTGATTCTGAATGGGGAAAAAAAAAAGAGTACAGACCTCATTTAAAATTTGCAAATGAAAACTGAATCTGAAGTAACAACATTTTGGCTTCAGCTTCTGAAGGCACTTCAAAAAGTTTTAGTGTAATTTCTATCTTTTTAAGAGTTAAGCAGCAGTGAGAGCATAGCAGGAAGAATGTGTTCCTGACCTGAATGGAGGGACCTGTTTGGCTGGATCTTCCTCTGTGACCTTTAGGGTGTAACCAGGGAAACAGGACTTAAGGTGATCAATAGACAGGAAGGTGTCATTGAAATCCAGGGATGAGATCTGATTGGCCATTTTAGAGTAATGGGCACTCCCAGGGTCACCATACCCAAGGATGATGTCATGCAGCCAATCAGGGACAACACACTCAGTGTTCATCAGGTGACGTATCGTCTCTAGCACGGCCTACAAAGGTAAACATAGTTTGGTGACCGCAACATACAATAAAATGAGAAATTTACTGATCATAAAACCTGGGTAAAAGAGAACTATAAAATCAATCAAGAGAAATTGACATTGATTTTGCCTTGACACACTGTATTACGTATTTAATTATATGTATAATAAACATATTCTATATCCCAATCTCTTAACTGACAACTGAGGTGGGACTAAAACTGAGCAACTAACCTTGAAATTGTTCTCCTTCGGCTTACGTCTCATGATGATATTGAAAGTCTCGTATGGATCCTCAGCACCAGTCTGGATGCTGTTGGTCATGTCCTGCTGGTATTGATTTGGGTCCAGCCACACGCGGAATGTTCTTGCGTCTCCTCTCAGTTTAGGCTTTGGATCAGGACCTTGAGTCAAACACAGAGAAGATTCATTATATGTACACTATATGAACTATTATACCCGTATGTGCTTGCTGCACATGCCATTCCAAAGTTGGCTTCCCTTTTGTGACTACAACAGCCTTGAGTATTATGGGAAGATGAGGTTGGGCACTGGAGTCAGATGAGAAGGCCTGTAGCACAGTCTGCAATTCAATTCATTCAAATAGCGTTCAGTGGGATTGAGGTAAGGACTCTGTGATTGCCACTCAAGTTCTAACCATGATTTTTAATTTACCTTGTTTTGTGCACAGGGACATGGTGATGCATGAACATGTTTGGGTTACGCTTTGGGTCTTTGCATTGAGAGGAATCCTAAAGCTATAGCATACAAAGACATTCCCAACAGTGGTGTTAATGTAACTTTCTGGGAATGATTTGGGGAAGGAACACACACACAGGCATGATGGTCAGGTGTCCGCATACTTTTGGCCTTACATGCTGAATTTAGCTTAGTTACAATGAGGTCATTTTGCAGCCAAAGACAAATTTATAAACAAATCAAAAACATAAAATAAATATATTTTACATAAAGACAGACATGCAGCTGAAAGCAGTTTCTATTTTTTTCATGCATACTGTGTACCTTCACTGATATTTCATTGTTTAGAACAACAGGATCGTGCCATCTTTCAACTAGTCCCATCTAATGCAATTTCACCTCTGTACTGCTGTTAACCTGGGGCTATAAGTGTGGCTTCAGTTTATTACAAGGGGCATAAAAAACCCCAGCAGAGGTGAGATTAAATTTACCTTCCTCAATGACCCGGCCTTTATCATCCAGCATGCCTTGCACCTCACAGCCCCTCACGTACACCAGTCCTGTCTGGTCTCCAAAAGGCTGGCGCCGGTCAAAGCGTGTGCCGTAAGGCAGGGTGGGTCGCACCGTGATTAGAAAACAAACATCATGCTTACGCAACCCTGAAGAGAAATGAAGAGGGCGTGAGGAAGAAAGGGATAGAGACAAGAAACAGCTCTGTCAGCACACGCTGATCTTTTATACATAGAGCCTGTAATGATACCACCTCACTGCCACCCCGCAGCACAAAGAGAAAGGGAGAGCACAACAGTAACAGGGAAATAAATAAATAAACAAATAAATACAAATAAAAAGAATGTGCAATAGCACCACTAGCAAAAGCTGTGCACCAGAATTTCAGTTTCTGTTTCAACTCACTGCAGTTGAGATTGGAGCTACACTACACTGTATTATTCAGTGAAATGTGAACTCCATGCCTGATATGCAAATAAACATAATCAGATAGAAATCTTTATTTATACAGGGATGAGAACAGGCTTAGAAGAAAAAGGAGGAAAATGGGCAGCGGTCAAGGGTGTTTTTTTTGTTTTTTTTTTTACATATTTTACAATAAAATACACATAATTACATATATATAAGTAAATAAATATAGATAAACGCAATAATTTAAGAAAATGACATCTAATAAAATAAAATATCTGAGACAATATTAACAATAATTTGAAGTCCAAAATCCAGTATTTTAGTTATTTTCCTGCACTGAAATCAACGTATGCATTAATACACAAACACATTTACAAAGCAGCTCCATATACAACTTTTTTTAAAGCATTTGCTGCCTTAATACACAATATAATCTAATTTTAATATTATTAATATTTTAATAGTATTTAGGAAACACAAACATCATGCCTGCATTAACAGACAAATATAGAAAACCATCAGGTGTGTGAGTGTGTGTGTGGGGTCTGCAGCACACATCCCTAATAAAACACAATCACATACATCATTGATAAAACGTATCAAAAAGGCAGACCAACAGAGTCCCACACCTAACAAATGGGTCTACATGCTAACATTAGCTCTTAATATCGAGGCGAAATTCGACAATAACTCCGTCAGAAGCTTACAAACTTATGCAGGATAGAACAAAGATTTTACTGAAAAACTATGAATACTATCTTTGTTACAGGAGAATCACCATATAAGCTGCTCATTGTTGGGCAATATGTTTGACATCGTTTCTCAACAACCAATCGTCGCTTTTCTGTTTGCTTCAGCATCAAAATTCACCAGGTGCTGCTCACTTCTGTTGATAATGTGACCTTTGCTTGCTATGCCACAGCAAGATGACCAGACTGATGACGGCGCTCCTGTCGATGCCCCAGTGTGTGATTATTTACACAAGACTTCTGATGCGTTATATTAATAAATTGTTACCCATCATCCATAATGGTGTTTTAGTGTACACTATGTTCATAGTGTATACTATGTGGAAAAAAAGAAAAGAAACTACATTTTCATGGTTTATTTTTTTTTTGTTTTAATGCACAATGAAGCCACTTGCTCCAACTGACCACGATAAACTGAAAGTGTCGATAATTTTTATTCCAGCATTATCTACTCTGAATAATGTTTAATGACCCAAAATAGAAGACCAATCAGATTGCATCATTCCTGAGTAGTATATATTAAAAGTGTGTTTTCTATAACATTACCGTCTCCCTTGAACTGACTATAAATAAACACGGCAAGGATTGAGGACTACAGTTTTTTTCCCAGCTGGTTTGTGTTCTGATCCTAACATTTGCATCACTGTAATGTTAATGAGTAATGTCAATAAGATCAAAATAAACGAAAACATGCGCAAACCAGGATTTACATTAACAATCCATTACATTCATATTGAACACAGATTTACTGGACATATGTGAACGTGCAGAAGAGAACAGACCAACCTTCCCACTCAGTTTTGATGTGGTTCTGCACATTGAGATTTAGAGTGATGTCCGCACGGACTCGAGCAGGCCAGTTCTCTCCAATGTTAGGCTTTGCCACTTCAACAATGGAGAAAGACACAATGGGCTGTGCCATTCTGGCCCATCCACCAAACACCACTCCCCCATATTCAGACTGCCTACAGCAGACAAACAGCAGTTTTAGCGAGACTTGTTCTATGTACTACATAATGGGCATGAAAACACTGTTCATTATTTACCATGGCTTCATTCGCAACACAATGTCTTCGATGTCCTGTCGGATCTCATATGTCGACTCCAGGCGGAAGAGGTTAAAGTTTCTCAACAGGTAATCATGAAGAGTCAGGAACTGTAGATTAAGCTTTGGTAGAGCTAAACATCCTGTACAACAATCACATGAGATTAATAATGTAATTGATTCATATTTTATTGTGTTATACTGTGAAAGAGTAGAAAAAAAAAGATATAAACCTTCGCCAGAGTAGTACTCGGTGGGGACGATATTCTCATCCCAGATAATCTTCTCGGTTGGATAAAGAGGCATCTGGTTAAGTTGCTCAATCTGCGAGATTCGCCGTTCATGACGCGACACCTGTGCATGCAAAAGAGAAACAAATTAGGTTCATTAAAGTAAAAACAGAAAAATATCTTTTCAGTGTTGATCTTTTACACTCAGAATAACACATCCCTTAATATAAGACCCTGTTCAGGGTAGGGCTGCACCAAATATGCTTTTTCCAAGCTATTAGTATGCAAAAAGCAGTATGTACATTTAATAGTAACAAACAGTATGCGGATGATCGATTACGTCCATAGCATGCAGAGTAGGGCTCTTAAAAACTTTCATCAGGGTGACACTAATTTCTATGATAATTCTGGAATAGTACATTCAGTCTCAGACAGAAGGAGCAGTGAGAAGGGTACACGTCATCCCCTCCCAACCTGGAGAACAACAAAGTGTGTGAAAAGAAGTGAGAAATATGGAAGTGTGAAGCTGTCTGCTGTGTGTCATGAAAAGGTACCCAGTCATCAGGATTCTCTTCACACAGCGTTTCTCATCTCTACATTGTGCTTTAAAAAAATAAAATAAAAAATTTGCAGCAATTGGGGTAACAATATTCCAAATGAAAACCAAACACGGATTTCCATAAGCATATACAGGGAACATGGTGCTGTTTATCTTAAAAATAAAAATACTGTGTGGAAGTAACACTTTAAAAATGTTTGACGCAAACAAGGGTGGCAAGGTGACAGTGGTTAGCATGTCCGCCTCACTTGCAAGCATCCTGGGCCTTAGGTGTGAGTGTGTGTCTGAGTTGTGATTTGGACCAGTGAGCTGTTCAGGGTGTACCCCGCCTTTGTTCAGAGACGGCGGAGACAGGGTCCAGCCTCCCGGCGACCCTTGTAGGATTAAGCGGTTCAGTAAATAACAAAAAAATCCTAAAACCTCCCATGTTTGCTGTATGAATACCTGCAACAGGTAAAAACAGTTTTTGCCGTTTCTTTGAGAACAACATGTAGGAAAGTTCTTTTTCACATGCATAACCGGCAATACACATAATAATGGCCTCTTCATTGAGATTTGAATTGCCAGGGGCAACACAGGCCACTTAAATTACTGGCCTGACAAAGGGTCAAACAAGACAAAGGGTTAATTATGGTAAAGTGTCTCCTGAATCTCTGGAGGACAGCCTGAGAGCATAATTATGAATGAAGCAGAACAGGAGGTGCTATGCTGATGAAGGCGGTGAAAAAGGCTTCTTATGTGAGTGTGTGTGGAGCTGAAGGGGAAGTTTAGGGGCAATCAGAAAAGGCCTGTGAGAAACATCCCGTCATTTACCGCCACTCTCCACGTAGAGCTCTTATTGACCACTAATCTAAGAACAAACTGTAATTGGATTTCAAAAACGAGGAGCCAAAAGAAGAGAGGGAGCCTAATCTTTCAAGGTCAACATCAACAATTAATTTCACTGTGCACACAAAAACTATACTGAGTTTTGAATAAGCAAATGACGTGATTGTAAATGAATTAGGACTAAATTATATAAAATTGATTTTAAACCTACCAGTAGTTCTAAAAGCATCTCTTTGTCATAGGATGTGTCTTTTCCTTCTGGAAGCGCAGGTAAAAGGCACAGGTATGACGCCACCTGGTGAAGGGTGCTGGAACTGCAGGAAATCAGGGAGAAGATGAACACTTAGGAGGCAAATCTGAGTAAACCGGACACGAGGAAACCTACTACTGGCAAAACTGCAAGATCAGATAAGAAACTGTTAAAAATAATTTTAATAAATAAATACGCTGTGAAGAATTAAGCTGCAGCTATCTCACTAGCTTTTCAGTTTTATTAGCAGCAATGGGTAACAGCTAAGTTTGGTAAACAGATACACTGCAAAAAAAAAAAAAAACAACTAAAAAATATCTTGAATAGTCAAAATGATCTTGTAGTTTCTATGGAAGGAGCATTTCATGCAAGAATGAAAATCTAAAATTGCAATTTGCAAAAGTACTTTTTCCCACTTGACTGAAGTATAGCGAACAAAGCCCACTCAGTACACATGCTTAGATTACTTGTAAGTAAACAAGAAAACAATGTGCACACATGTGTGGAATGATGGGATCACTAAGAGTAATAATAGCACAAGTTATGATTTGCCACAAATGAAAAAGTTGAAATGGATTCTGAATTCTTTTGCCGAATATGCACTAAAAAGACATCGATCAGCGCAATAAAGGGGTAGGAAATTTTATTGAGAAATTTACAATACACTTTTACAATAAATATTACAATGAAACTAAATGTAAGAGACTACTGCTAGACATATTTTAGCAATTTACACCTTTATTTTTTATAATTATACTTTTATAGGAAATATTTTTATTATTATATTGGACCTCAATTTTCTAGAACTCTACTTATTAGGGCAAGTGATCTGTGTATGTATTAAAGTGGAATATCGGGGGAACTTCATTACCGATTGAATAACAGATGATGTCGATGACATATATAGACAGTGCTGTGCACTATATGGCCAAGCTAATATCTTGACAATATTTCTTTATGGTCTGATGATGACACGATGTAGACTAATTTGAAAAAGGCTTATTGTTTGTTCCAAATCAACCCTTGGTGTGAGTGTGAGTGTGTATGGCTATGTGTCTGTGTTGGCCCTGATTTGGGCTGGTGAGCTGTTCAGGGTGTACCCTGACCTTGCCCAGTGTCAGCTGAGATGGGCACCAGCCTCCCTGTGACTATAGTAGAGTATTAAGCTGTTCAGCAAATGATAGAGTGAGTGAAAGTGTGATTAATCATTTATGCATTTATTTATCTGATCAGTTAATAAATACACTGTGTGCACAATTATTAGGCAAGTGATCATTTTATCCATAATTTCCAACTCCAAGCAGTATAAACTTGAATGCTTATTGGGTTTAATGCATATCAGGTGATGTGTATTTGTGTAACGAGGGAGGGTGTGGCCTA
>JAOUQZ010000002.1:18073410-18084388 GCA_028564935.1 Neosilurus hyrtlii
CAAGAGCACTGTATAGTTGTACAATATCAATTAATCCTCAAAAATACAACTTGCCTAATAATTGTGCACACAGTGTATGTAAATAATGAATTCTGAAAATCTGATCCAAGCTGGCTCTCTTTCAGCAAAAGAAAAATCTCCAACACCACCACCAAAACATTGATCATTCTTTTTCTCTCCTTTACCTGCATTCACACACATGGTTAATAGATAGCAGACATTACAGTGTGCCAGAGTTATTATGGTCTGATAAATGCAGCTATTAAAAGACTTTATTGTCAGGCTGTCACAAATCGATTAAATTAATGAGGCACAGCTTCCCATCTAGTTGCAATGAGCCCGTGTTCAACGACCCAAGTCTTGTCACTTAGCAAGCCACTAAACAGATGTAATTCTACATGCAACGTGGCCATTTTTACTCTCTGAGCAAACATATACAGGAATAGGTGCAAGGCTACAAAACCAATGCTGCATTCACTTCCAGAGACTTCTTATTTGAAAAATAATAATAATTTAAAGGAAAAAAAAAAAAAAAACAACCCAAACATACATATACAGTCATTATATACTAAACCAAAATATATTTGAGTGGAGTAATAATGGCAGTCAGTGCCCTGAGAGGGTAAATAAAACACCTTTCTACATACAGACACAATGTAAATTGCTTAAAGGGAACCTGTGGTGAATTTGTATTACTAGCTCTTTAAAGCAATCACGTATGGAATCAGCACTTCCATCAGGCAATGTCAGTCCTTGCCCCATGTCAAGTATTACTACTACTATTAGGTGTGCGCCATTATACCACTATTACTATTAGGTATGTGCCATGTTGCCTTCTTTGTTGGCTGTTGTTGGCAGACCAGGTACTTTTTGTTTTGTCCTATTGGCGGGTCTGCATGCAGCGGACACCAGTCAAAGACAACACATTATCGCCCAGCGCTGAGCTGTGTTGCCTAAAATGGTGGACTGCAAAGCATACAACTGCACAAACAACAAGCGCAGAAATCGTGGAAAACATAACACCGGCACAGGCCATACTCTAAAAACATTTCTTTTCAAATGCAATTCTGTAGTCTGCAAAGACCACTTCAAGCTGACCTGTTATCGGAGTGACCTCCAGGCAGAAATACTTAAGCTTGAGCTAAACGTCTAAAACTGCACGCTGTTCCTATAGAATTCCAGACAACAGACAGGAGCAGTGCCCCGCCAAAAGGAACCAGTAAAAGGTAACAGCCTGTAGTATGTGGGGAGTTTTATCACAGAAATGTCGCTCGCTGAATAGATCTGCTTGTTTACTTGCGCTGGACAACCCTGGCCCAATGTGTTCACAACCAGGAAAAAATGGTTGTCTCACACTGGTTCAGCCCTCGCTATTAATAGTGCTTTTTATGGTCATTTATGTAAAAAATAAACTCAGTATCTCTTAACCGTAATAGACTACACACATATTATGCTGTAGGGATGACCAATACTGGTACTCTATAACCGAGAGCGAGATCTGTACAGAGAAGTTTTAGACAGAGGTCTGAAAGCATAGACCAAGCAATCAGACAGAGGTCTGTTTAAAAAAAAAAAACAAAAGTCCTCAGGAAGGTACATGGAGACCCATGATGTACTGTCACCGCCAGATAAGTCTTTCAGTGAAGCATAAATCTAACACTATCCCTGAAATTGTTACAGCACCACAAATCACTAGTATACAAACTTTATTTATTTATTTTACCTGAGATGGCCGAAATGTTTGGTAAGAGACTCCCGGGTGTCCACAGCTGCTACATTAGACAGAGCAAAGTCCTGTAACTCAGGAAAGTGTGCGAAAGCAGCTGTCTGTAAAAGAATAATGCAACGTGACATGATACATCATTTATAATACACAAAAAATTGAACATGCTGTGATGAATTGCAGGAACAGGTTCTATGTAGGACTTTTTAGGAAGCCACATGATACAGCATCAAATCACTTTACACTCAAAAGCCACCAAGCTTAAATGAAATGCTCTCAAGTATGACTGTTTAAGCAGCCTTTACACAATAACGAATTGAAGAAATGAACTTAAACAAATAGCAAAAGTTCAAATATTCAATATTTACAATCAATTCGTGATGAATTCATTCCCGAGGGCTGACAATAAATTAAACAAAATCAAAACAGTTTGATTAGTTATCATTAACAAACCAGAGCAAAATGCTGAACAAATATTAACGGATGTTTTAATAAATGGATAATGTGGCGTGAGTGCGTTCTCCGCATGGCTCACGAATATCAACCAATCACGTCATGTT
Organism: Neosilurus hyrtlii; assembly: GCA_028564935.1. Taxonomy (NCBI): domain Eukaryota; kingdom Metazoa; phylum Chordata; class Actinopteri; order Siluriformes; family Plotosidae; genus Neosilurus; species Neosilurus hyrtlii. Next base: position 18,075,694 of record JAOUQZ010000002.1, read on the forward strand.
TGTATGCAGTTATAAAACATTTGCACACTGACATATCAAATTTTCTTCCCCGTCGTATTACGGACGTTCTGAAGATGCCCAAAAAGTTCGGGGATTGGTAACGGATGCCCCAGCCATTCCTCAGGTAAACATGCAAGGCTCCGCCTCCACCACCCACACCTTCACCTGAAGAAGCAGCTGCATCCCAAAAAGCCTCACGATCCAGATCTCCCAGTCCCAACTTTTCACCATTCAGTGTCTCAACTGCCTCCACATCAACAGTACTAGCAGGGAAGCCCAAGAAGCCCAGAGCCATGAAGAAAGAGTTCAAGCTCTGGAGAGCGAGTGGATGATGAGCAAGAAGTCAGATTAGAAATGAACTCGCTTGAGGTGGACGAATGAGGCCTTACTGGTAACTAGCTGCAATCTTGCTTCCGATGAACAAAGCATTCCCCTAGCGCATACAAAGCTTTCTCACTGATGAAATTTTTATGCATATATAAACATTTCTGACGAATGGAACAATCAGTGTACGGGAACTAATTACAACAAATAACAGTGAAATCAAAACGAACTTCAGTGAATGGCAACAGATGGCTAAAATTGTCCATACGTTGGTCCAATTCGTCATAGTATAAAAGCCACTTTAAAGAAGACAAGTATGTCAAAGAAATTATATAAAAGGAAAAATAATTAAAAAATATATCATAATAATAATAAACACATTATTTACCTGTAGTGAAGTTATCCGATCATAGTGGAGCGTGGTCATCTCCTTCTCTGTGAGGGCGTTGCCAGTTTGGTCATTGATCTCGAAGCCTGTGTAGAACTTCAACATGTCCAGCAGCTACACAAATGCAAACATCATTACAACACAGCTGAACAGTTCTTCCTAAAGTTGCAGCATGAACTCTGAGCTATTAATAACTTAGAGCTTACTGATGAAAACATAAGATTTAAGATAAAAAAAATGAGATTTTAAATTTGTGAATTGGATCATAAGTGGATCACAAACTCTTCAAAGGAAGTAGGGTTTAACCTGGCAGAAGAGGTGACCTTCTTTCTCTCGCTGTGTGAGTCCGGACAGGTGGCAGCTGACCACCAGGTGAGAGTCGTCCAGCACGGTGTTAAACCAGCGGCGCGTTGGGAGAAGAGCCTGAAAAAACAAAAGGAGGTTTAGGGTCTCATGGACCTAAACACCTTTCAAAGCTACTAGCCACTCCATCCAACCCCATATAGTGACAAGCATCTGAGGATCTAAAAGTGTTATGAGCTGCTAAACACACACACACATGGGGAAGCATACCATAACTTGTGGTTTACATGGTATATATAACTCAAACTGGTTCATGTTCATCATAATGCAGCAGTCCCTGCTTTTCTTTGGATGTTTTCTCAAACTCCAGTCATGAAAAGATGAAACAGTGCAGACTTCAGCTGGCTCCTCATCAGCTATCACCTTGAATATGAAGTGCTAGAGCAGGATGTGCAGCACTCTAATCCCCAAAGATTTCAATCTGAGAGCTTTGCTTTTGGGTTGGGATTGAAACAGAGCAAATAAGGACTGAGATATTCAAAACTCCCAACTTTCTCCCAGTTATGACATTCACAAGGATTGCTCTAGTGATAATATCCCAGACACGCATGACTCAAAGGTTATAAAAAAATACAGTAGAAGAACAGTAAATATCATTTAGACCCTGCCACATTGCTGACCTGAGGGCAATAAAGGGTACCTGTGGTGAATTGGTGTTACTAGCTATCTAAAATGATCACATTCCTTCTGGAAGCATCAGATAATGCTTGACTTTAAAGTGCGTGTGAGTGTTACGACTCTAGGGATGCTCACAGACATGTAACTGTTCTGATTGGCTGTTCCAGATTAGTAGCGACAAGAATTATTGGCCAGAGCTGAGCGACACAAACAACAAGCGCAGAAATCGAGGAAAACATTTCTTTTTGTTCCTAAACCAATTGACGACAAGAAAGCTGAGTTGGCAAAACGTTAGCTGCATAAGCTATTTTAGATTTACTGTCACGCACATCTCTGGCAGCATTCTCATCCTCAGAGTCACTAGAATAGAAGGTCTCACTGTCACCACAAGAGATGTCATCCCCGTCCCAATGTGTTGACTTCTGGGGAAAAACGACTGCTAACCCCTGCAGTTCATCTCCCGCTAGTAATCCACGAGATCAAATGACCAGTTTCGTGATTTTTTTTTTATGGTCACTTACGTTAAAAGAAGCATCTGTATAGCTCTTACATATTACATATGCACAGGTTATGCTGTAAGGATGACCAATACTGATACTCTTTAAAAATTACAATAACTCCGATTTCTAAATAGGTAGGTTGACAGATGGACGGATTGATGGATGACAGTTGCTGGGAACTGATACATTACATATTAGTTTGAAAACAATTTAAGAAACACTGCAAGCTGCATGGCAATTACATAAAATTACAACACTGGTCAAAAGTGAGTAACATACAAACATGGAGGAACCTGAAGCTGAATCAGCTGATCAGCTCAACAAGCTTACCAGTTCCAGTATTTCATACAGCTCGAAGTTCATCCCACTTTATTCATAACCGATTCATCACACTAAAGCACTAATAAAGCTTCTCCAACAGATGTGCTGGACTGTCACCATGACAACCCTCTTACCTCCAAGTCAATCATGAGCTCGACGAATCTCTCGCAGTAGTGCACCTTCTCCATGGAGATGGGGCCTAAAACAGGAAAGGAAAAAAACTGAGTCAGGGAGCGCAAAGAAGACTTGAGTGTACTGCACAGCCAGCAACTCCATATAGAGCAGAGAGAGTGTCTGACAAGAAGGATTAAGACTGAATAATCATGCACTGGACAGAGCAGTGTCTCTATCGTGCACACCATACGGTTCACCCTGTGGTGTCAGCTTGAATTAGGCAGCTAGTGAAAGCACCACCTGCACCAAAAAACTGCCAGAGGATGGCGAAAAACCTGTGGAGCATAAAAAAGAGCTCCACTCTAAAGGAATGAAGAAATCAGTGTAGCCACACTGTATAAAGCAGAATATTCATAATGAAACATAATCAGATTATCTATCGAGGGGGGGCTGGGTGTCATGCGGCAAAACCTGAAGCCAGCCTGGTACCATCTTGTTATAATGTGTACTGTTATACTCAAATAACATACAAAAAGGTGAAGAAAATGGAAAGACTTACATCCAAGGTGTACATTTCATTTTAAAACATTTTAACAGCCATTTTGAGATTCTAAACAAGGTGGTCTCACCAAGGTGGCTGCCACCTGGCTTCAAATTGAAACACTAATGTGCATTCTAGTTTTTTTTCTTTTCTTTTTTTATTAAATCAGTGATTGAAACAGGTGGAAGTTTGGCTACTTCTTGGTTGAAAAGAAAACCTGCACCCACACCGGCCCTTTGGGGAAAAGTTTGGACACCCCTGTTCTAGAGAAATGCTCTTCGTGGGTAAGCAATAAATGTTTTTTTTCCCGACTACACTATCTGTGACACCCAGTTGCACAGGAGAGCAGGAACCTTATTTTTGGATAAGCAGCTCTCTGGGAAACCTGAAAAACCTATTTGGATTCCAAAAACCCTTTGCTTTATTGCAGTGTGTTTGGTGCTATAGAGTTTTAGCCATCAAAACGTACATAAACAATTCATTCAGATGTGTATGTGATCATATAAATAGGATGAAACCTGTAATAAGAATTAACAAAATTATAAACACACAACACTCTTAAAGATTCCGGTGACTTAGAACATTTACCAAAATCGGCTGTACTTAAGGGAAGAAAAAAACCCCACAATAACACAACCACCTATTGCCTTTCAATTAATTTATACTTACTCACTCATTTACTGAACCGCTTAATCCCACTACTAGGGTCACAGCGAGGCAGGAGCCTAACTGGGCGAAGGCAAAGTATACCCTGAACATCTCACCAGACCACAACAGGGCAAACACACATACAGAACCACTAGCACTCACACCTAGGGGCAATCTGAAATAGCCAACTTGCCTAAGGTGCATATATTTGAACTGTGGGAAAGAAGAGCACCCAGACTCAAGCAAGCACAGGAAAAACATGCAAACTCCACATAGAAACACCCAAGCCCTATAAGCATTATTTGGTATCCTTATGTGGAAGTCATGTTTCATGCCTTTGGGGCTCCGCCATTATCACTATCCTATTCCACACCCATAATCCTTTTGGACACTTAAGTTTCTTAATGTATGTTTTAATCTGAGAGAAAGAGGCAATTAGTCTAATGCCTAAAGTTCATGTCTTCTGATTGTGGACTATATGGACACACCTCCACACTGTAGTGTGACGCAACTTCCTACTGAAACTGTAGCATCTTCTTACTCTTTCTCAATCTCACCGCCTGCTGCATGCCTCACATCAACTGAGGGAAGAATCAATTGTAGGTAGAAGGGCACTTTTAACTTTTTTTTTTTTTTATTTAAGTGATGGCTTAGTTGTGGTACATGGATCAAGAACATGCAGGTATATGGAAACACTGACATAATACAGCAAAAGTCCAACACAAAGTCAATACCTTTACATTCATTAGTTTGTATTAGTACATTAATTCACGGTTAAACAGGCTTCTTGGCAAGCAAATTATAAGACTGAGCAGGACACTAGAGATAACACTTTCCAGTAGTCTAACTAATGAATTCATCCTTAGCTTACGCGTGAATCGACATCATGAGTTATCTGCTGACCAAAATAGAAAGAATGCTGTATAAGATCCAGGATGCTTACCTGATGCTGGGATGGATATCAGAACATTAAGGAACTTCTTTATGAGTGCAGAGAGAAAGGTCCGCTCCCTCTTGGCTCTGTCATAATAAAAGTTGTGTGATCAGAACTGCATTTCATTAGAACTGTAAAAATCTGTTAACAGAAGACCATCTGAAATTAAGATTAAAAAAAATCATCATACTGTTCAGCAGCCTTCGGATCCATTTTATCATAGTTCTTCTTTATAAGGTTCCAGAATTTCTGCAGTTTGGGGACTTTTTTCAGTTCGTGTTGGAGTCGTGACTGTAAAACATTACGAGAGTAGATAAAAGATATCGAAGACACTGTCTTAATCAAAAACAGAAAATACTGATGCATGACATCCAAGCAAGCATCATGGTTTCATGGGTTTTCATGTAAATAAAAATAAAAAAATTTAATATTTCTTTCTGCGTTTACAGCAAAGACTGTTCACAAAGAGTAGAGGTCACTGAAAGTTTGTTGATGTGGAATACACTGCTATCTCTGTACGAATCATGAGCGTAATGCTGCAGTGCTTACCGGCAGGAGGCACATCCACATGGGGAGAGAAATGAGCTGCTGCACCTGTTCTCGGATTATATCTACCTCCTGAGACAAAAACACACCCATCAGGATCAAGACAAAAACACACCCCTCTTAAAATAGAAAGCGTCCCACTGTTACAGCTCACAGGATCATTACAAATCACAAATGTTTCATTACAGTTTACAAAGGCTTATTATGCTGTAGCACAACACTGCCATCTAGTGGACATCTTTAAAAAATAGCAGCCATTTTGACAGGGTACAGCACTGCACTTTACTGTAAGCAGTTACATGATTTTAAAAAGTTATTAAAACAAACCAGACTGTTGAAGCAGTGATCAAGGAAAAGCAGCAGAACTGTCTGTTCCCGTAGCAATAGGCCAAGTTCTTCTCCAGTTAAACAGGCCTCCATTACACACTTAAAAAAGTAGGGGAAGTGAGTAGGCTCCTTTTTAAAAACCTGACAAGAGAGAAAGAAGGGATGAAGCTGAAGAGTGGCTGCCCCTTTGCTCTGAAATGTAATTCACCATCCACACTTTTCATAGAAACTAAATTCTTAAATCAAGAGCTGATCCTGAAGAACTGACCCTGACCAACCAGCTATTATATGGCCGTACTGCATGGCCTTAATTTTAATGGCAAGTGAGAGAGAAGCTGTATATAACTGGAAATGACTACTAACCCTATTAAATTAATAATACCTACAAAACTGATGCTTTTAGATTTCATTCATTTAATCACCACACTGTTTTAAAGGGTACCTGTGGTCAATTAGTGTTACTAGTTATTTAAAATGATCATGTATAACATCAGCGGTTCCTTCTGACATCAGTCCTGCCTGTTTTCAAAGTGCGTGAGAGAGTAAAAACTTCAAGCATGGTCAGAGACATGTTGCCTTTCTGATTGGCTGTTCCAGCCTGGTTGTTGGATTGGCTGGGCTGCATCACTGACCTGTGTAGAATAACACATTATTGGCCAGAGCTGAGCTGCACAAACAAGCACAGCTTTTTGTTCCTAAGCCCACTGACGTCAGGAAAGCCGAGTTGTCAAAACGTTCGTTAGTTAGTTTAACTCCTTAAAGTATTACAGCTGTAGGGAGGCTGGAGCCTATCTCAGCCAAATCTGGGCCAAACTGGGGTACACCCAGAAAACCTTGCCAGTACATAGCAGAGCCAACACTCACATCTAATCATACTCACATTCACACCTAGGGGCAATTAGAAACAGCCAATTAGAGTAATGTGCATGTCCATGCACCAGAGTAAACCCACACAAGCACAGGGAGACAGGCATGGGCAAACCATACAGTAACACCCTCGCCATGTCCGGGACTCGAACCCATGACCTCCTTGCTGTGAGGCAGACGTGCTAAGCATTACACTGTCCTGTGTAACCGAGAGAACTAAGTGATGGATATTACAGAGTATTGATTTGGTGGGTACTAGTCTGCTACAACCCTCAATTGCTCAGTTGTATAAAAATGACCAAATAATGTAAATGTTAATGTTTGGTGTGCTTCAAGTTTTGGGCAGTAGTGGCTTAGTGGTTAAGTCGATGGGTTACTGATCCGAAGGTCAGCGGTTCAATCCCCACTATCACCACTGTTGGGCCCTCGAGCAAGGCCCTTAACCCTCAATTGCTCAGTTGTGTAAAAATGATAATTGTAAGTCCAAATGCTGTAAATGTACAACATTAATCAATTCAACAAGTTCGTCTCTCAGATACACTCAAACTACACAGAAGATGTACAGTGATAGCCCTCTGCATACCCTTCTCCTCATATCCAAACAAAAACAATGTATCTGAGAGAAAGAGAGCACATGATATCAATAGGTGGTGTTATTACAGTTTCCGTGGTTACAGCAGCAGCATCAATCATTGGTGGTTTTAGACAAAGATCCAGACATTTTCATGTCTAGAATCAGACTAGTTACGTCAATATTCTTTCCACACAACAAATAAGACGCCATGCAAAAGAACACAGGATAAAAAACATGACTATCACAGTATTGAAAGAATTCAGTTTTTGGCATTTACCTCCCAAGCAGGAACATTTTCCCTGAACTTTTCATTAACTATACAGCAGATGGACATCAGATAGCCGTTACTGGACACATCTGGGCTGTAGTTAATCCACAAATAATTCTCAAGGTACTGGCTAAAAAAAAAATAATAAAATACAGAAATGAATAAAACATTAAGGAATTAAATAAAATCAGACATACAATTTAAAATAAAGAAAAAAATCCCACCTAAATTCCAGCAACATGATTTTTCTGATTGCAAACCTAAATGAAAAATGAGAGACATGGTTTTATTCAAAATCAAAAACATACAACAGAAACATTAGTTTTGTCAAATATATATATATTCTATACAAAATTGTGTGTGGTACACATAACCCAGCTATATGGAGAGAATTGCGGTCTTACTTTGATTTGAGAATCTCATTCTGATAAACGTCTTCAACAACCTGAAGGGAATACATGACATTAAATGATATTAAAAGACATAAATGATTATTTCACTTTGGACCTCACTGCTTAGGCTGCTGCCCCCGCGACCCGTTCCCAGAACCAGGGGGATAAGATGAAGAAGAAGAAGAATACAGTACATGGAAATGGCACAATCTGATTGATTCATTATGTTGGGATAATAAAAATTATCCACCCTGTAAACCCTGATAATGTTTAAATCAAAATGAGAGAGAGCGAGAGAGCGAGAGAGAGAGAGCGAGAAAGAGAGAGAGAGACAGAGAGCGAGAGAACGAGAGAGAGAGAGAGAGAAAGAACCAGAGAGAGAGAGAGAGCCAGAAAGAGAGAGAGACAGAGAGAGAGAGAGACAGAGAGAGAGAGACAGAGAGAAGAGAGAGAGAGAGAGAATGAGAGAGACAGAGAGAACGCGAGAGAGAGAGAGAGAATGAGAGCGAGAGCGAAAGAGAGCGAGAGAGAGAGCGAGAGAGAGAGCGAAAGAGAGCGAGAGAGCGAGAAAGAGCCAGAGCGAAAGAGAGCGAGAGAGAGAGCCAGAGAGAGAGCCAGAGAGAGAGCCAGAGAGAGAGCCAGAGAGAGAGCGAGAAAGAGCCAGAGAGAGAGAGAGAGAGAGCGCGAACGAGAGAGAGAGAGAACGAGAGAGAGAGAACGAGAGAGAGAGAGAGGGACAGAGAGAGAGAGAACGAGACAGAGAGAGAGAGCGAGAGAAAGAGCGAGAACCAGAGAGCAAGAACCAGAGAGCGAGAGAGAGAGTGAGAGAGAACCAGAGAGAGAGCGAGAGAGAGACAGAGAGAACGAGAGAGAGAGCGAGAGAGAGAGAGAGAGAGAGAGAGAAAGAACCAGAGAAAGAGAGAGAGCCAGAGAGAGAGAGAGAGAACGAGAGAGAGAAAGAGAACGAGAG
>JAOUQZ010000002.1:18091985-18118990 GCA_028564935.1 Neosilurus hyrtlii
TATCTATCTATCTATATGTGTGTGTGTGTGTGTGTGTGTGTGTGTGTGTGTGTGTGTGTGTGTGTGTGTGTGTGTGTGAAAAAATAAAAAGACAACTTTTCCATTCCGTCAAGCCTGTTTCGTGGTTGCCCACTCATCAGGGGATTTATATACGAATATTATAATAATATAATAATAATACAATATAATATATAATAATATTTATATTACATACTATATAGAGTAGTTTCCTTGTCTTTTCTTTTCTTTTTTGCATCTAGATACCCCAAAAGTTAATCATTTATTTGCAAAACCACTTAATCCTTCGCTTGGCAAAAGTGGGTTACATATTAAATAGCTCACCAGTCCATCGTAGGGCCAACACACAAACACAACCTTTCACACTCACACCAAGGGACAATTTAGGACAACCAAATATCCTAATGTGCATGTCTTTGGACTATCTGAGGAAACCGGAATATCCGGAAGACACACATGCAAGTACAGGGAGAACATGCAAACTCCACACAGAAGTGCCCTTGCAGAGCCTGGGACTCAAACCCAAAACCTTTGTGCTGTAAGGAGGACATGCCAACCACTACATCACCATGCCACCACTGTCTCTTTACATTTACTACCTAATCTACTTACTGAGGGAAAAAGCATTACTGTCAAATCTGACAGAATTTTCAACACTAAAAGAATTCTATCAGCATCATCCACATCAGACTCTGTCTCATCACCATCATAGCACTTAATTACAATCGTCTCTTCATTCGGTTGATTACTATTCACTGATCATGACTAGCATCAGTGGGGAAATGATCGCAAACTCATTCAGTTCTTTTAAAAATTTATTCGAGAGTTTAACACTTTTCAGATTTGTGCTTTTCACTGGTTTGAGAAGCAGGAGTATAATGGACAATATGAGAGTCCAGAGCGTGAGAAAATCACACTTTTGCTAGAATTGATTAGTAACAATACTGCCGGGTTTCACCACACATTTCTCTTTATCATGAACCACGTAAAGGAGCTGTGTCACGATTTTTACCTAAACTAACTTTTCGTATAAATATGACATGACTGTCCAAAACGATACAATCTATTTCATCCATCCGTCTATTTATTCTTTCATTTATCTATCCATCCATCCATCCACCCATCCATCCACCCACCCATCCATTCATCTGTCCATTTCATGCCATCCATCCATCTATCCATCCATCCATTTATCTATCTATCCATCCATTTATTTATCTATCCATTTCATGCCATCCATCCATCTATCTATTTATCAAGCCATCCATCCATTTATTATTTATTTATCTATCCATCCATCTATCTATCCATCCATCCATCCATCTGTAGAGCATGTGAGAGGACCATATGAGAGGGCATGTGAAAGGTCCATCCATCTGTAGAGCATGTGAGAGGTCCATCCATCTGTAGAGCATGTGAGAGGGCCGTATCCAAATTAGTAACCAAACTAGCTGCAAGGTAAATGCATCCATGAATTCCATCATGCTATGCAAGGGATGTGCCAAAAAATGTGAGTGCAGGCCAACAGGGGTGTGGGGAACAGGGGTGTGGGGCACTCTTGTATGTTACAAGGCAACCATACCAAGTGTGAGAACACCATAAGATAACTCTTTACTGCTGGCAACAGAACAAACACTTTACCCACTGTATTCCAAGTGAAACACTACAAACTGTCATACCATTTTGGCATTAATGATCATTTCTCTCCCAGAAGATTTGGATAGAGAATTTCTAAACAGTAGACAGGTGGCTGACTGAACAACTTGAATGATTCACTTGATGTCCATCTAACACAAACCCTCATTCAGTCACTCCTCTATTCCAGTGAGCAACCTGTTGGGACGTGCTTCTTTCCCCTCAGCACTCAGGCCTGTCATCATTTCAAACTTGTGGGTTGAGGTCAGCACGGAGGCCAACAGAGGGCTAAACGTGGTGACAGTACATCCTTTATTTAAAGCTCCCTTTTCCAGCTCCCTTAGCACCACTGATTACTGGAGGAGGAGCAGCCAAGAGCATGAGCCTGCAGCCTTTATTAGCCATGTGGAGGTGGGGATCGCAGAGGGAGCAGGGGGGGGTAAGATAAGCTGCTCTGAGGTTTCAGCGATGCTCCAAAAAAGGGACCAGGGATTAAGCAGGCTCTAAGGAAGACATCTGTCTTGGAGCCAGATTCTGTATTATCAAAGACATCAGCGTTTCCCACAGCATCAACTTTTCATGAGCGTTCATTCTGGTAAATATCAGCAACTTCTGCCTCCTCTTTCAGCGGGGTGGCACAGAGGGATGGCAAATTCCTTCAGAAAGATGGATTTAACCTTGTTGCCACCCCCACCCTCCCACACAGATACAATAAAGTGTGTGAAGGCTTAAGCCATTCTGATTTTATATATGATGTGCAATTGCCAGTTTATTAGGTATACCTGTGGGCCTGTTTGAATATGCTGGTATGCTTTGTGTACTACACATACTGTCATATCCCGTTAAAAATTATTCAACAATCAAAAGATACTTGGCTAGTGGTAGTCTTATGGTGGTTGCTTTACAGTGCTGAGTGGCAAATGATGTGCTACAGTTAATAATTACCTACAAAGTGTACTGGTCATAAACTGGTCAGTGAGCATAGATACAGAGTTCTACACATGCACTCTATCCACATTGTTGACTTTCATTAGAAAATAAACAGGTATAAATAAACAAATATGCTGAGGCATTGGACAAGAAAGATGGCTAGATTCTGGAGATGATCCGAATCAAATATGGGATCTTGAAATTTTTTCAAGGATTCTTTAACATTGATTATTTTGAAAGTGTCGCATGGCAGCAGTCGCAATGTAGTTCAAATTATTTGTAAAAAAGTTATGTGCAGATTTTTAAGAAGTTTTTAACAGAGGTGGGACTTTGGAAAAGGAGACGCCATTTGACTTTGGAGATGATCCAGACCAAATCTTGATCCAGGAATTTTTCAAAGGATTTTTTAACATTGTGAGATTTTTTGACATTTCGGTTCATATGGGGAATTTCTGGGCTTGGTGGAGGCTTACAATCTCCAAGTGCTCTTGTTTAATTGATGTTAGTTCAAAATACACCAGCATTGAGTAAAATTAATTGAACAACTCAGCAGGAACAAGTGGAGAAATGTAACAGCACCCCACATGATGCTCACCTGCTCTTGACCGCACTGTATCTTATCGTGCCACACCTTCCTGATGGCTGGTGTGTGTGTAATGTCTGTGATATAGCAGTGTGCCTGCAGTGCGTGTCCCAAAGTGAGAATGGAACTCATGGCACGCAGCACTTTCTCCATGTGGCTGTAACACAGCTGGGCCTGTGAGCCTGGACCCTCTTTTAGCAGCTGCATGGTGCAGGGAACCAGAGCGATCTGACCTGCACAGAACACAGCTTCATCCACCTGCAACACATACCATCATAAAAATCATTCAGTGTTTATGGAGATAACCATAGACAATTCAGTATGTACACCACATACAACAAGCCATAACCTAAAGCAAATCAACAGAGATCTGCCTGAAGCTGAGTCATCTACTAGATTCGTGAAAATGATTGGCTATTAGAATGCAAACTTCACAAGTTATAATGAATATATGGCCAATTACTATCCATTTTACACTGTTATTTTACCAAGTGTGGTGTATTCTTGTTGGATACTAAATAGAAAAAGAATGACTTTTGCACATTTAAGATCTTTTTTCAAATTTTTTTCATCCAAATGTTCTCAGTTCTGCATACTGAATTCTCAACTCTGAGTGGTCAGAAGGCAATTCATATTCCATAACACCATAGCTCTAAGAGTAGTAATTAATACAATTAATCTACGACAATACATTATCTTTTCTATATCAACCACTTACACATCAGTGTTTACTGCAGACCCTGTATGACAGTTCCTCCTCAAAACAACAACAGCAATTTGCAAGTGGTGATATTGCTAAATAAGAAGACATTTATTAAGCATTTTTAAAACACTAATTTTTTAGACATAGAATAGTATTGAGTATGATGACAAAGACAGTTTCCTTGATATAGTACCAGCTGTATTTATTTCCTCCCTAATTTTTTTTTAGCCAATTCCAACCCAAATGGTACTTCGCATTTTTCAAACTGCTGACCATGCATAGACACGCCTAACACACAAAAAACGCTATCTGTCCTCTCATATGCATGAGCTCACCGACGTCCATAATTGGAGAGTGTTGCGTGTGAATGGCAGGGAAGACAGCGTATGTCAGCCCTTCCTCCCTGAGAGCTTGGACAATTGACTCTCCCATGGGCTTCCAGGTGGCTACATGAACATGCAAAATCTCAGGTGGTGATATCGCACCTTGTCCCTGCGCCACTCGGGAGCTTAAGCAAGCGTCAGGTTAACTTCAAGTTAATGAAATGCATGGTCGGAGAACAACAGTTTATTGCTGCTAAAACAACCTTTGATTGATGCATATTCTGCAACAATAACACTTGCAACATGTTTTATTCCTTGTATAAATAATAACAATGTTGACTGGACCTTAAAATTCATTTTACACCAACATGCATGGTTTAAGCATGGTTACAGCCTCCCTCCCATCTGAAAGTGCTGTTGCTCTTAAAGCAGGTTATACACTTCCCTGCCAAAAAAATAAAAAATAAAATAAAAATTGCACACACGAATATGTTGTTGTTCCACCTTTAGCCTTGCTTACAGTACGTAATCATCATGCAATTATTTCAACAATCTTAAGCAACATAACATTTATTTCCATCCAGAGTTGGGTTCATTTTTCTCTGATGTCTTGAATTGATGATGGAATAACTGAACTACTTCATAAAGGCTCCACAATATCTCAAAGGTCAGGGACTCTGGGGTGCCAATACATAGGTGAAAATGATTCCTCATGCTCCCTGAACCACTCTTTTATTATTTGAGTACCCATTTTATATCCGTGCCATCAGGGAAGAAAAAGTCTATTGATGTGATAACCTGCTCATTAGTACATTCAGATTGCCACATTAATGTTGCTGAGCCTCAACCTCACCAACTGGACCAACAATGCCATGGAGATTAAATGCTGTGATCAAGGCTAAACACTAGAACCAGACACTGCACAAGGCTTGTATATGCCATCTAATTAAACCAGTAGCTCTCTAACCACATCTGAACCTTTTAAACTTGAAGTGTTATAAATTAAACATGAGTGATTGGGGACATTACTAAAAAGGTGTGTTGGAATAGCATAACATCAATTACCACATCACACCCTGAATGCTACTTTAACACCAACAATGCACGTTTCACACCATCTAAACATCAGTCTATCTGTGTGTACACTTGATAAACGCAATTAGAAGCATGATAATTAGCTGAGAAGCCGAGAGAAACTTTGACGAAGGAAGTTCCTTGGATCAGTAATCTTGGCTGTAAAAATCCATGCAATCAATGCTATCAGGTATGCAAGAGCAGTAGAGAGGTCAGGCCCTGAGAGACGTATACGATGAACAAATGAAACGCAGGCTTGAGCATAATGGTCAGGGTAAATAGCTGAAGGTGACATGGTGTTAATTGGAGCTTGGGGAAAGTATTTATCAGTGTGTGGGACCTCGAGGAGAATGGTGACCTCTGAAAGGATCATAGAAGACCAAATCAATTGATGCATCATGTGAATCGAGGTCTTTAGCTGATTATCATATGCGCATGGGCATCGCATTTCCAATCCAGATTACTAGGTTAAATCCAGGAATTCTGTATTAATAAGGGCTAAGACACCCAATATGTTTGGTTCTGGATACAATGTGTTAAAAAATGTAAAAATTAAATACTCGGGTACTGAAAAGTCTAAGGAAAAAATAAGTATAAACTTAATGTCAGGCATAATGTTATATGTAACATAACCTTTCAGCTGTCTGTTGAAATTCTACTGTTAACAAGTGTGTGCATGTAATAAAATCAAAAGTGGAAATCTAATTTGAAAACAACAGATCAACCAAAAAAAAAGTTCTGTGCCAGAGGGGGGGAATAGTCACATCAATTTCCATAGAGTGAAATGGGTTTCCCAAGATTCCTAGCTCCTGGGTTCACCTGTCAACTTTGATGAATCTTCAGCATCTGCCTCTGCTGCTCCAAATTACCGAGGCAGGGCTGGAGATGGGGAGGAAGGGTGGTGGTGGTGGTGGTGGAGTGGGTGCAGCGCTGCTTACGAGTGGCAGGATCAATCATCGGATCATTTACCTGCGAGCATTATTTGGCTAAAGCGCGAGAGAAATAGATCTACACCAGCGTAACCTAGCCGCACGTCACAGAGACATCAACAACAAATTGTCATTGGCATTCCATTTATGAGCCATCAAGCGGAATCAGATGCCACAGAGTGCCAGATCAGGTTGGACATGTGGCGAAGAGCTCTCAGTAGAACCAGTGTTCAAAAGAGTTCAGGTTCATTTTTTTTTTGTTAAAAATGGCTGTTATTTCTGATTTGAATATCAAAAGGAGGCTAGACTGCTCGACTGAAAAAACAAAAACCCTCCCATAGGTTTGAAGGCAGGTGTGTAATGATCAATTATTAAGGACCAACTCAGGTTACTTTGGTGCTGTGCGGGTGGGGCATGGCTTTATAGAGCAAACCTGCAAGTGAGAAAGAGCGACAGAACAAGCAGGAATACTATTTACATAAAATTAACAGTTCAAAAGAATGAGTTCACACACCAATCAAACTTGTTAATTGACTGCCAATGGTGTGTTGCTGGATATACAACACAACTACATTATTCATCTTCCCCGTTGACAAGAAAGACAGTCCAATTTGCATTGGCGTCCAAAACCTGATCAGCAGTCACAACGGCCCATGCATTTTTAATAGAGCACAGGGAGGCTATTAATATTCATAGGGGTCAAACAATTGCATATTTCATTTAACTTTCTATAACCACCAGTGGTTTTCAAAACGATCAACTTCTGATGCTTTTGGATCACACAAAGCTGAAAGAATTTAAGTAGTTCTAAGCTTTAAGCACTAAAGTAATCAGGTTGCATTTACAAATATAATGATTTCCCCCATTGGAAAGTTTGTGCACTTAACTGATGGGTTCTGAATTTGCAATACTGACATTATTGTCCAAAATCAGAGTTGCAAATGCATCCGGCAACTCAATGAAGCAAAAGCAATATTTTACACTGGGCTTCAGAGTAATTCCCAATCCTGGTGCATGCTGGCCTCTTTAGCATTAATCAAATGGGTGGTTTGGCTTCATGCTTTATCGACCTTTATTCCTTGGTTCGAACACCATCACTTCTCATAATGCCAATGACATGTCAAAAGGTCAGGCAGCCCCAAGGTCTCTGCTGGGATGCAGGCAGGAACACATATGTAAATGTTCTTTCTGAGGCTGCACCCAGGCCTCACATGACATCTCCCAGCACTCCAACACACTGCGAGCATTTTAATTGTTGGCTCCTGAAATCTCAGAGGCACAACAACTTTACATATTTGTGTTTACGGCATGTGAAAAGGCAGTGGAGGTGACCTTAAAGATTTTGCTGAGCGTGTTATTTTTGGCAGACAACAGCCTGGACCATACTGGCTAAAGTGACCTGCTATTGATGATCAGTCAACTTATTCTCTCAGGCCAAGGGCATGGTGAGGAAAAAACACATCAGCGCACTGTAAGATATGCTAATGGTTTCATTTTGCCACTGAAACCTCATGCATAATTAAACCCAAGCAACAGGGGGATAAAACAATGTGCACACTGACTGACCATTTCCAACCATGTGATTTTGCAGAAGGGTGGTGGGGGTGATGGGTGGGGCACATTGTGTCTTAGCAATGTACCAAATATGAATACATTACACAGACTGAACAGAGTGTGCTGTAAACAGATAGAAATATTAATACAAATAGGAGGCGCCATATTTGTTTGTTTGTTTGTTTGTTTGGCGCTCCTGCAGAACACTGATATGAAACTCGGTGCACAAACAGAAAAACGCATTCATGTACATAAATCTGCAGTGCTGTGTGATGCCTTTACAGCATCTTTAGTAACCGCCTGGTCATACTGGCAGCAGTTTAAATTGGGTAGTAATGTAAAATATCACTGGCTTGTACAAACTAAAACAACTGGATGGGATGACAAACAGTCAAGTGCACATTTTTAAGTGATTTAAATATCTATTTTTGAACTCGAGTGATGAAGCCAATGTTGAGAAAGAATTCACACCCCATACCGGCAAGGCTGGTTTTTCTACCACGAATATTTTTCAGTGTATTATGGAGCAGAGTTGAAAGGTTTAAGCTTAATTACTAAAAAACAACCAGCTTTAGTCAAGGTATCTTGGCTCTAAACTGGTTTTAATTACCCATATGTTCTTCTTATAGACAACCAAATTTGCAGAAAAAAAGTATTTTATTTCAAGGTTTCATGAGATAGCTGTGCTTATGAAAAGACCTAGACATTGCAAAATCAAATAATCTCTGGGACTGAGATAGGGCAGTGTCCCTATCCCTTAGTGTCCCTTGGTGAAAATCCTTGCATGGGTGTGGTCAAAAGTTTGTTCACAGACAAACTCAAAAACATGCAAACCAACTAACATACAAACACCGGTGTCTGCACTAACTCTGTTTTGGGTGGAGGTACCATGTGTTAAACAGGTTCGGAAACCCATCATTATGCTACGCTGCTTGTATTGATTTACAGGAGCTTTTAAATAGAAAAGTGTGTGCAGGAAGTTAAAATGAATGATGAGATCAGAAGACTGAAATTTTCTGTACATCACAGAAGACAGTATTATAATTATGTCCTAGTTGACTCTTATGTATTTGCTTGCATTACTCAGCATTTAAGCTCTTCATACAAACTGAACTCACATAATAAATCGTTCCAATGACATTATAGCTATCAGGACAATTAGCTGCAGATCTCAACTGGAAGGCAGTTCAGGGCTTGGATTGCATCTCAAGTATCAGCTACTGCTCCAGCATTAGTTCCTTTAAATTGAATCATGTTTAAAGAGGATGACTGATGGCCCTCTGGTGCATTATGGCCTGAGGAAATTTGCATCCTCTGAGACCTAATTTTAAACAAACACAAACCAGCCGAGGCTCAAACTCATCTTTTTTAACCTGCAACCCAACAACCCAACTTTATTTAAAAGCAAGCTTTCGTTGTTGTGTTATTTTATAGTCTGTGCTCTCCAGCAAGCATAACCTGTAAATGCTCAACTGTCACACGATATTAATGTTAAAATGTTAAACAACGACAAAGAGTGGCTGCCACAAGAAACATCGTTCAGCAGTTCCTACCATTTTTTTTAATCAGGATGAATGAACTACAAATGTAGCACCGTGATAAAAGTGCAGTTCAGTGAAAATTGGGAAGGAGATGTGAGGTATGAAAAGAGACGAGCTGGTAGTCTGAGAAAGCTGGGGTATTTTTGATGACACCGGCCTCTTTTCTCTACTCGCTGTATGTAGTTGTAAACACCCCAGCTTCCCCGGCTGTCTGACCTCGACATGCCCACTTCCAGAGATGCCAGCTTGGATAAGCAACACTGTCATATCGGTTTTTTTCAACTTTATGCTGATTGCTCTCCTCTATCTATGGGCTGTTTGGCATGTAAGCAAGGTCATAAAAAGAAGATGAAGCTTATTTGACTCATTTTACACAAGCGGGATGTCTCAGTGTAATTGTTCATACATTATTCTCTTTATGTAATATGGATTTTTCTATTTTTCTAATTTAACATGATAATCATTCATGTACCAATGGTTGTTTTAACACTATCACTAATGAAAAGAAATTTAAAAAGGATATGTTTTGTCAATAAAAATGGATAACCAGACAAGCTCGGAGGTAGTGTGTCTGAATGAGTTTCCTTTTCGTGTTAAGGCAAAACGCTGCCATCAAACTGTCTCGACCTCCACGTTTTTGACAAATTGGTTGTGAGGCTTTTACGACTGATGCACAGATCGCGAAAATCATTTCTGCCAAGATTCCTCTATGACCTGCCCGTGGGACATGACACGCTCCTCAATGCATCGCTCTATCAAACCCGATCTTTCCAGGACAATGCAAATGATGACAAATTCCATCATCCAGCATTATGCGCTTTGCTGCTAATCTCCCTAATTCAAGAGTGCGGCAAGGGTTCTGTACTTTCAGCTGAGGGGCATGTTGTCTGACTGAATGATGCTGACGTAGCAGAGTTTATCCCTCCTGCTTACACACAAACTCGCTGGTGCATCTCCAGTTATATTATTAAGAGAAACAAATGGTCAGTGTAATATTCTAATCTGGAAATCATTGAGAATGTCATTTCTCTTTAGTGTTGAGTATAAAGGGAACATATGACAGAACTGACTCCAAAGTACTGGTGCAGGCTTTCTGACACGCTCAAAAAAACAAAACAACCCCCAAAAAACCCACCAAACAAAAAAGAAAACAGGAATTTAAATATCTATAGCATCAGCAAGACCAGTGGACATTCCCTGGATCATGAGGAAATCCTGTAGTACACTCAAGGTTACCCAGAACACCCTGCTCACAGCATGGGGACACCTTGCACAATATTATACGTAAACGCAACGGAAGGCAGGAAAACAGTCCAAATCATAGAAAGGTCTTGTCTAAGCAGCTTGCAATTCTGCATCATTTCAAAAGATGGCAGTATGGCTGCATGAATGAGAGGCCGCAGCATCCAGCACGCTTTCTCAGCAGATGCCAGATCATTCAAATCTTTACAAAATGGTTTTTGCCTAGATAAAATCATTACAGCAGAAATTAGTATTTATTCAAAATAAAAGTCATCGGGTCACTAGGGGTGATCATCTAATTTCTATTGGTTTCATATTAGCAGTTAATGTTGACTTTTGTGATGCTCCATAAATCAGCAACTTTCTTGTGTTTAATAATTCTGAATGGGATTACGGCTTTATTTAAAATTCATAGAGATGCATAAAGTTGTGTCAGGCTTGTATACTGATCTGAAGAACAAAAAAACATTTGCCTCATAAATAAATACATGCATACAACAGTCCAAACCCCTCTATTTTTTTATTACTCGGGTATAACAAAATCATGTTTTCTGCTATTTTTATGGGTAATTACACATTAATTACCTATTTGATTATTATACATGACTGAGTATACAGTATATGGATCAGAACATTTAAGTTTATTTGCCAGAAAGTCAACAGTGATGTTCCCATCACCAGACACTTCTATGAATAATAAATCTCTGTAAAATTTAACACTGTGCTCCTTAAAAAGAGACATTGTCTATTACTCATCCACAACACTTTTATATCTGTAGAATGGGCTGAAATGACAATGGATAATGAAAAATGAATGGCCGAGGTTCAAAGTTACAACTCAAACGAAGCCCTCAATGAGAAATTAATGACAACACGAGTGGCCAAAAGTAAATGGAACATAAATGTTAATATCATTGAGCCATCAGTTTTAGCTACTGCCATTAAAAACTAACATCTCCTTAATAAATTAAGACAAAACTGCAATGCTCGGCCACTGTTGCATGAAGACCCAATGATCATGTTTCACTGAAAGCACTTACTGTCAGCCGCCACATAAAGGAATAGTGAGATTACAACGTTTAAGGGAGCAGAGAAAATGGCCTAAAAATAGATTGCCAAGATAAAAGAGTCAAATAGCAATGGTACGAAACAAATTTCCTAATTCTGAAAGCACTATTGAGGCCAATCCACCTGTTTTCACCGTTCGCTGGAGTAACCTTTCAAGTTTCACCCTATTTGTCCAGCATTGAACTCGAGCCTCTCTTTGTGGGTCTTGCAGCTATGTGTTCTGTCAAGATTTGGCTTCTTGTCACTGAACACAAACATTTGCAAACAGGGAAAGATGCCCTCATTCTGTATTAAGTGGATGTTCATATGAATCCCTTTTTAAATGGTCACAGAAAGACTTGACAATGAATGCTTCTTTTGATACGTGATAAAATCCATTTATCCATTGAGCCATCCACCTCTCCACCCATCCATCCGTCCAATCACACACCTATCCACCCACACACCAGCATAACCACCCATCCATCTATTCATCCATATGTCCAATCAGACACCCATTCATTAATCCATAGAGTCACATACCCACCCTTCCATCCATCCATTTAATCACTCATCAATCCATCCAATGACTCATCCATAAATCATACCATCTATCTAATCACCCATCCATCGAACCATCCAATCAATCACCCATC
Organism: Neosilurus hyrtlii; assembly: GCA_028564935.1. Lineage (NCBI taxonomy): Eukaryota > Metazoa > Chordata > Actinopteri > Siluriformes > Plotosidae > Neosilurus > Neosilurus hyrtlii. Next base: position 18,104,221 of record JAOUQZ010000002.1, read on the forward strand.
CATCCAGCCATCCAACCAATCACACACCCATCCACCCACCCACCAACACACCCATCCATCCATTCAGTCACACATACCTTCCCATTCATCCATCCATCCATCCATCTTATCACCCATTCAACCATCGAACCATCCATCCATTTAATCACCCATCCATCCAGCCATCCATCCATTTAATCACCCATCCATCCAGCCATCCATCCATTTAATCACCCATCCATCCATCCATCCATCCATCCATCCCTCTAGAATGTTAATGTTCTTTGACTAAACCACGTCTACAAAATTGCGCCTCTCTCCTGAAATCCTGAATATGAAAATTTGTCACTGGCCTGTGATGGGTGGAACCTGTTTTGCAGTGCCACCGCCATGCATCTCGCTTTAGATGTGTGTTACCGCCGTGTGACAGTCCTCCGAGACCTGTCAACCGAGCGGAAGTGTAAACACATTCATCCACATTAAAGCCTCCATTACTGCCACGGAATTTTAAATGCACAAATCAATCTGTCTGTGTATATTCTGAGCCGAGGCTTTTTACTGATGAAAACAGTATTTAGAGTCTTGGAGCATTGAGGAGGGGTGGAGAGGGCAGAAGCTGGTAAAGAGAGCACCTGAAAGAAAAATGTCTTCTCTGTCAGGTTCAGGGGTGGCCGATGGTCACTGTTCTGACACACTCCAAAGTGTGTATGCATGTGGGCATGAACCAAGATAGTCAAACACTCATAACACATGAAGAGGTGCTTGGAGGCAATTAGGCTGAGTTGACAAGCAGTTACATTAATGAAGGTGTTCATGGCAGGAGTGAGCGATCTTCTCTGACGGGTCCAGTCCTTCCAGTGTCCATGCCTGTTACAAGCTAATATCAGCCCTATCAATGGCGTGTGTCAGAAGCTAATGCGCAGAACACAGCTTCTGATTATACACAACTGCTAACATTGTGCCCCACCTTCAGGATGTCATAGGAGTGCATAAATAATTACCCCTCCACTCATACCACAGTCCACTGCCCTGCTACAAAACCTACCAGCATTCACACACTAACACATGGTCACAACCACGTTAAGCATATTCATGAACTTTTCAAACATTAAAGTTACAGTCATTGTAAATTAGTTTGCTATAGCTATCATTTCTGAAACCCAAAATCCAAACAAATAAAATCCATTATTTTGCTTCAAATACACTCCCATGAAGCACATGACCAGGCTATATTTCCTGAAAGTATGAGAAGAAGGTTTCTGGATTGACAGGTAACATTTATTGACACCTAAGGAAAGCACCTCCATGACTGATTGGATGTTGTTGGTCCCTGTGGCATCGGACAGCTTTTGGGAATGGCAGGAAAATTTACGCAATCATAGAATCTGTGTTCTGATTTTACTGATTTCATCCTTAATCTCCTCACAATAAAAAAAACAACTGCAGAGTAGGTGGCAGACACAGTGCAGGGAGAAACAGAATGACAATAAGACATCCTCAATGGGAAGCACGGATGAACACAAGAGCAGCTTTATTTCTGTCTAAAGCATATACTACTTTCGATCTGAACTGATGAGACCTGGTTCAAGTGAGTCCGAATGCTTGATTTCAGTGCTTAAGTTAAAGGCGTCCGGATCCAGGCTCGAGCCAGGATGGAGCGACGATGGGTGTATATTTCCATTCCTTTCCTTACTGTCCCACTGCAGTCCACCCAGTTACAACTTCTTAAAGTGTCAGTGAGAATGAGTGACGAGATCAGCCATATTTTGAGAGGAAGGGTGAATAAGAAATATGAACATGATGCTTTTAGAAAACACTTCCCAATACAGGTGATGAGTAATGGGACGTTTCTGACTGACAGTGCTTCTTAACTGTCAAAACACAGACCTTATCCCAGCAGTCCTAACCCACAATGTCAAAAGAGAATAGCTCTAAACTACTGACAAAATACATGCAGTAGTCCGTAAATGAATGAATGAACGAACGAACAAATAAATAAATAAACAAACAAACAAAACCCCATATTTCCTCAACCAACATGCGTACAACTGTATCCCCCTCCGCCTTTTGTAGTGGTGAATTGTTTTTTTTATCCAAGCTGATAGCATCCTTGCATTGTTTCGTCTTGATCGCTGAAGAGCCATCCCACTGTTCTAGCCTCCAGCAGTTCATATTATTGGTGCATTATTTCACGCACGCCTGCCTCTTTTATCAACTGCTTCTGAAGTAATGTTAATAGACTAGAAAATTGAGACATTTATGAAGTATAGGCCGTGTTTATGAAAAAATCCATAAAATCTGACAGGGACGAGGTGAGATAAAAGCACTGTATTAATAGATTATGTCTATGGGAGATCGTCAGGGGCTGATGAGCACCTCCTCTGGGATCGCTCGCTTTTATGGGATTAATTTTGTTGGATTAAAATTGAAGGTAAATGTCTTAATTAATATGTACACACCACACTTCTGCATTCGAACCCTCTGGACCCAGTGAAGCTTTAGATGTCTTGCTGTTGAGTAAATTACTTTGAGGATATGGATGTGCTTTAATCAAGTCTGGAAGGGACAAACAAGCATTTCTACTGAAGATGACCCGAGAGTCTTAAATGTGATCTGTGCACTCCTAGTCCCAAAGGTTTTCATACTGCCATCACACAATGTAATTGTACACAAGCTCTTAGCATAGCTATGTTCACCCGTCTCTGTAAATGGAGATGCATTTCATTATCCCTTTTCAGTTTATTCATTTCGACCATAAACAGATTTTTGAGTTGTCTTACTTTTTAAGGCGGCTGAACACGACCCCTGAACTTACCAACAAGCAGGTCAGACAGCCCACCTCACTGTTTTAATACGCTTAACCCCCATAAGGAGATTATTCAAATTGTATCACCACAGAGGCCACTTCCTCCCTTTGACACTAATTGTGGACGTCAGATCCACTGCTCCCAACTGTGCGGCGGTCCACTTTGACACTTTCCAAAATTCAATGCAAATCCAATTGTTCGTCCACATGAGGTTTGTGTAGAATAAGCTGTCACTCCTAATGGAGAAGGAGAGCGCACGTATTCCCCAAACAGGGACTAGCGCAGCAACGTCTCCTCCTAGCCTTTAAATTGGATTAGTAAATAGAATTTCAAGGGTCCAGTCCCTTGGTATGGCATTCATCATGATTTTCACTCTGCTACGTTTCAGCAGCTATACCTCCAGCACAAACCTGCTTTTGTTTGTTGCTAAATTGAGAGGATGCTGTAGAAATTTGAGTTCATGATTAGGTTCTACAGAACAGCAAGCAATAGATTTCAAAGGTGTGCCTCAATGGGCAATTTGGGACCCATGCTGTTAACTAAGACTTTGGTTAATGAAGGGTCAACTCGAACCATCTGCCAACATGCAAGCTTAATTGTGTGTTATGAGGGAAAATTGATTTTTTTTTTCCTTCTTACACAAGAAAAAAAATGCTGCTAGAGCACCACTGAACAGCCCAACAATATTATCCCTGAAGTATTCATTCATGTAATGCCCCTGACTATACCTGAAATATAAAGTGGTATATCATATAAACAATGCAATAGTCACATTAGCTGTATGAACTCTTATAAATGAGTCTTGTATTTATATTTTCCTTTAAAATATTATTAATAATAATTTTAAAAACCTGTAAGTATTCACAGTTAGTGAACAAAGTGAATTAATTAAGTATTTAAATGTGTCCTTTTCTTTACAGTACAACAAACAAGTATTTGATGGTAACAACCTATATTTTACTTTCAAAAGTCAAACCTTTTTGTCACTAAACATTACTTTACTGGTTTTTGTGATGATCAGGAAGTCTTGAAAGTGGACAGTCATTTTGTCTGGGACAACGGGCAGAGGAGAAACCTAGATATCATTAAATACATTCGCTACCAAGCCCCATGGCAGATGGCTATGTAATGTTTGAAGCACTGAAGCCCTGAGGTGTAAACATCATTTAATTTTCTCTATATTTATGTTGTTGTCCTCTGTGTCTATCTCCATGCTTACAACAGCATAAATATTGAGAAAAATGAATGAGGTTTACAGTGCAGGAGTGCTTTGCTTCCACAGTCTGCTGCGGGGTGTAGTTTTATCTTTATATTTATCTTATATGATATCTATATAGAGGTACATTGGAACGTGCCAGTTAACCAATGGCAACAATGCAATATCAATTTGATGGCTTTCCACTAATTAGAAATTAGAAAATCTCTAGAATGAATAATAACTTTGAGATAATAGACCATATATGTGTGTGTGACTGTGTGTGTTATGTCTTTAAAGATTAAATTAATCAGAACACACATCAGCTGTAAAATAATCTGCATTATAAACATTAGACATAGAACAAGCAAGGTGGAAAATTGACTGAATTGAGTTATATCTCAAAACAGAAAAACAAATAATTAAATCATGTCATGTATTCAGAGATCTCTCATTAACATTATCCCAATTAAAATGCATGACCTGAAACAGGAACCTAATCAACAATGTAAGTGATAGTAAAAAAGCATAAACAAACCTCACATCCTTTTTATTTTTTGCTGCCTCAGAGTTGTCACCTAAATGATCGCAAAACATATTGAGAGCCTAGAGCAATACAAACCAACAATACAAAGGCTAACTGATTCTGTAAATCAAAACTAATCAGAACGTGACACATGACCAAACCTGACCGTAATTCCAGCAATCAGAATAAAGGTTCAGCGCAAAACATATCTGTGGCATAACACATACCACACTCCGTCTCTTATGAAAGCTGTGTTCCATTATATCTACAGCATGAGGCTTGGCATTCAGAATAACACTATTCCTAATGAAAAAATCATCTCCACAACAGAGGACAGTGCCATGGACATTCATATTAAAGCCAATTAGTGCAAACTCTTAATATCCTTATAAAATTATGCAATAAAAAAAAGGCTTTCTTTGGCCTGCGAAATATCTTAATGTGACAGAACAATGGAGAAAATATGACATTTTCGGTGAAATAATTGCAATGCCGAAAAGCACTCAAGCTAAGCTAAGCTCTTCTCCTCTCCTTTAAATGGGATTTAACAATTAATCACTAATTATTTCTGGGCAGAGGAGGAGGGCTGCAAGTGCAATTCCCTCAGCGATTCCACAGCACAAAAGCTGTCTGTAAAAACCATGCTTGCACCATCAGCACCAAAACCCTCTTTCTCATTAAGACTGCGACGTGGGGGGCATTGCATCTGCATGGGCACAGCAAGGGGGTAATTGTATCAATATGGGAAACTGTCTACTGCATTAGGACATTGTTAATATAGTTTTCCAATTTAGCAAATGTAACACGGAGCATCGGATGTTATCCGCGACGGGGTGCAGAATGCACATTTACCCATGATTGAGCTGTTGAATCGCTCGATTATGCGAACTGTCTGTGATCGCAACAGAAATGAACCGATAAGAAAGATAAGACACAGAGTTTTACATTACTGTGCTGTGCCAAAGTGGCCAATGTGTATATATGAACTCTGAAGAGCACCAAAGCCCAAACCTGCTGATACCATCAGTGTCCTTCTTGTGTGGCTTTATTATAAGCCAACACTGACTGTGTCATTAGTGTGTGAGAAACCGGATCTGCTTGTGGGGGAGAAAGTGGCGCACATGTTCTCACTCATGGGAGAATGTTGAGGAGAGATGAAGGCTGTAGCAATGAGATGGACACTCGTGTTGTTGACAGTAACTTGACAAGTTTAATCCCGTTCCCTGGAAGGGTAAACAGTAGTGCCAGCCATGCGTGCAACCGCACTTACACTTCCTGCACCAGCCTTTGGAGTTCCATTAACTATTTGGTTTTGCAGCAAGGGCAAGGTCAAATAAAGCCCAAAACACAATATGGCACAGTTCATATTAGACAACACACACACACACACACACACACACACACACACACACACACACACACACACACAGGAAAACAAATAAAAATCCTTCAGCTAGATCCGGACTAAGTGCACTATGAAACATATTACATCATATCCCCTGTCCACTTGCATGTTTCCCATGTTCTTTCACATATTTTACAATACACGATACAACTAGATCTGATCAGTGTTTCAAATATCCATATCTACATTTGGGTTGAAAGACAGAAGCGGGCGTGGCCTACATAAACAATTCCCAGGGCATTTTTTTTAAGTCCACAATATAATAAGAAATGAATTCCAGTACCCATATGATTACCCCCCACCCCATTTTGGTTCAGTACCAATTTCTACCCACTAGCCAGCACTCCCATCCCATCACACAACAGCTAACAACTGGGGTAGTGCCGCATGCATGAGGTCACAGACACCCACGATTGGCTAGTGTCACAGTGACTAACCAGAGAGAGAGAGTAATGTTTTCTTTCACACCCAACAAACATAGCCAATTTTGCTGCCGAGACTCCTGGCCACAGATGGCTGGCATCAGGGTTCCCAGTCACAATCTCACAATGAGGGAGAAATACTTTTCTGTTGTTCAACTCAATGAAAGATTTGAAATATTAATATATATAGGACTTTCTGGTTCTGATTTGCTTGTATATTTAATACATTAACAAAGAATTAACTAAAGAAATTAAACAAAAGAACAGAGCCATGTTCAACACCTGAGAACAATGGCACCAATCAGAGCAATCTCTGATTTAAAGCAGCAGAGCAGATCAAACTTTTTTGTATATGAATTTATTTGTATCTATCTGTATTGTATCTTGTTTTGGTGGAGGTACTGTAATCACTGGCCTTTTCTAGTATGGCTGTTTGTTTGTTTGTGGATAAAATCCTGACCAAATCCATATAAGGATGTTTGCCTTGGTGAGGATACTATCCTAGTAAAGTACCAAAGATTATCTGATTTTGAAATGTTTAGGTCAAAGGTGAAGGTCAGCGCAAGGTCACAAAAACTTTGGAGATAGATTGCTAATATTTTCGAAATAAGTTCCAACAGATATGCTGTTACTATGGAACACTAACAGGAAACCAAATATGGATTTCCATGATCAGAATATGAGACAATATCCTTTGACCTTCATCATTTTCATCATCTTCAGAATCCACAACCTTTGACCTTGAAAGGTCAAACCCCAAATCCTTCAAAGAAAAGACTTTTTATTTTTTATTTTTGTCTACATACTACAGTACATATCATTAGATGGGCACATGGGTGATTTCAGCCAGTACCTATATAGAGCCTATTTGCAATATTATCCATACTGAATGGCAGAGGTACCCTGTACTCTGTGAGTGCTCCTCTGGTTACCTGTTCAATCCAAATAATGCATTCATTACTCAGATTTGATTGAATCATTACAACAATATACAACTGTGTCTACAGCAACGTCAGAACGTGAACTTCTTCAATCCTTATTAAGTCTGTGTAGCACATGAGAAGATAAATGGACACACAGTAAGAAGAGTCTTACCTGCACAGCCTGGCTGTAGGGCCCAATGCTAGCTGGTGCCCAGTGGGACACACTCTGAATGTGCAACGTGTCTCTGTGCTGGAAGCAACCTTCCTCAGGAGCCTCAGACCAATCATGCAGCAGCACATCCATCTGCAAGAGCTGACCCACAGGCAGCCGAGCCTGCACACACACCCTGCAGATACACAAAGAACTAGGGTTAACAGACAGACAGGTTGGGTGGATAGACAGATCAACACTTTATTGACTGAGAAGTGAGAGTCTTGTTGTATCATGTGAAAGATAGACATTTAAAATTTCAGATTCAAGTGAAATAAGCTTTACCTGGCTGGAGGGCTGTGGCTGAAGAAACTGTCGTACACTGCGTTTACTTTCGCAAAGTCCTCCATGTCTCTCACGTACAAGTGAACTAGCACAATATGCTTTAACTGCCAGCCCTTCTCCTGTAATTTACCTACCAATAAACACATGTCCTAATAACTCAATTATCATTACTTTCACCAAGTTTTCAAACATTTCACCAAGATAATGTTTTACCCTCGGTTTCTTTCGATTGTTTTTGTTGTGTTTGTTAGCAGAATTGCGTAAAAATGTAGGTGCCGATTCTCATGAAATTCCTACCACAGTTGGAGCTTTTGACAAGGAAGCCTCCATTAGATTTGGTGGGGATTCAAGTCAAATGCTACATCCAGGAATTTTTTAAGCATTCTTTAACAGTGTAAAATAAGATAATTTTTTGGATTAGATGATTTTTTTATTGAAATTTTGTGGTATAGTGTCAGGCCCAGCAGGGGTGCTGGATACATTCTGTTATTTTTTGTGCTTTTCGAGTGCTCTTGTTATTCATTCTTTTATTCATTCATTCACTTACAGCAATTGCCTTTTCCTGTTCAGGGTTGCAATGGATCCAGATCCTATTTCAGAATTACTGGATACAAGACTGGGATGCATTCTGGATTGAATTCCAGTCCATCCCAGAGCACCATGCACAACCATATCCACACACTAATTCACACCTGAAGTAATCTATAGTCACCAATCTACCGACTATCATGATTTTGAGAGCTAAGAGAAGCATGAAGAAACCAAATTGGACACAAGGAGAACATGTGAAACCCCAGTTAGAAAATAAACTGAACTCAAAATGGAGTCAGGGATCATGGAGCTGTAAGGCATGCTATTTGTTGGGCTTAGAGCAAAATGCTAGATTTGTGCTGTAAATAATAATCGTCATATGGCTAAAACCTAATTTAGTTCGTATTAAAGCATAGGATGAGAGAAGACAAAAAATATTGCGATCTAAAACATTGATTTTGTTATTGTTGCACAATAGTGCAGCAAGGAAGGCTGTAACTGGGTCTTAAGGCAAGCCCTAGATCCCTGTAATAATTTCATAGAGCATCCAGTTTGTTTTCCCTTTGCAGCAACTCTCTGTACTTCACAGAGTGAGCTCACACAAAGACAGTCATTAAATATTAACCTGTTTAATATTGTCTCAATACGGTGAAGGCTGTTTGGAATGTACGACGATAAACATTAAATATGCTTTTCATGTTATGCCTCTCTTAGGGAAAACATCTTTTATTTTTTATTTTTTTAATATGAAAGCGTGCACTTAAAAGTTCTGGAGGCACAAATAAATAAATAAATAAATTGGGGAAAAAAACAAAAAACAAGCACTTTTTGCATGTGTGTGTTTTGAAGCAGTGGCGGTTTCATTCTTCCAGTTTAATTTGAAGTGTCTGTCCTCGTTTGGCGAACTTGCGATTCTTGCACAGTGATGGACAGGGTCCCTGACACATGCTGCGCTCACACCCTCGCTTAAAAGGCATGAGTGAATAAAAAGCAGCCACTTATGGCCAGACGCACCTCTTAAAAGTGCATTTTGCTAACACAACAAGGGGAAAAATGTATGAAAGTGACTTTGGAACAAAGGCCTTTTTGCTGTCTACACTGTGAAATTGTTTCTAGTTGGGTTGAGCTTTAAAAAAGAAAGAAAAAAGGCTAAAACTCCAGCAACATGGCCAGAAGCATCAACGAGGCCGTAGTGTCTTTTTGGCTTCATTTATTCTACACTTCACCTCTGCTAAGACAAATCCGAACCCCTCTCCTGCTGAAGACACTCAAACCATGCCAGTCTCGATTTACTGTCAGAGGAGTGTGCTTGCTTGTGCCATGTTGAAGCTAAAACAGAAAGTGATTGTAAACTCTCGCCAGTTACCTTGCAACATAGTGAAGGCATGCTGCGACTGGCTCTGGATGTCTGTACAATGAGAGGAATGGCCGCTGATTCCGCTGATCCACTGATAACCTGCAGAACTTCTGGCTGAGCTCATTAACTGTAATTCTGTGACAAAACAGTAATAATAATATTAATAATTCAAATAAACAATTCATCTATCAAATAAATAAGTCAATATTGCAACACAGGAGCGTAGCACATCGACCTCACAGCAGGAAAGTCATGGGTTTGAGTTCTAGGCATGACGAGAGCGTCCCTGTGCTTGTGTGGGTTTCCTCCAGTACTCTGGTTTCCTCCCGCAGTCCACAGACATGCACGTTAGGTAACTGGTTGTTCCAGTTTGCTCCTAGTTGTGGGTGTGGATGGTTGTGTGTGTTGCCCTGCAGTGGACCGGGGAGCTGTTCCGCCTTCGCCCAGAGTCAGCTAAAATAGGCTCCTCCATTGTTGGATTAAGTGGATCGGCAAATGAATAACCGAATGAATGAAGGAGTAGACCACAGTCACGGAAATATGCATGTATTTGAATTAAATTTAAACAATATAAAAATAAACAAATAATTAAACAATGCTGTACACTGTACACTGTGAAAAACTAAATATTTCATTACAGTAACTCAGAGATTCAGACCCATTCATCTCGTACATCCACAGTGCGCGTGTAATTAACACCAACAAGTATCATAACTTGCGCTTACCACTACGCTGTTAAATTCTCAATTATGAGTAACGAGATGTAGCTTGGACAGTAGCACCAGGGGTAATCCCACTTCCAGAGTTCATTCTAACTCATCATGTTACTATAGTAACAACACAATCCTGAGAACTTGTATAGTTCTAAATAATGTAAGATTAATAGTGAGCTTCCCACACAGCCTCATACCCCTGGTATCCCACAGAGCTTGATTTTTTTTTTTTTTTACATCCACTGTCATGTCCACTAATAACAGAAACCATGTTTGTGGTGAAAAATACCATGATGAACACATATAGTTTTTTTTTTTTTTCTTTTTTTTGAAAAAATAAAAATATACTGGATCGACTTATTATCAATCTATCAGGAGCAACATTTTTTAGGCAGTGCCTAAATCTATATATTACTTGACTAATAAGGCTAAGGGTAAAACAGTGGTATGGTAAGAATTTGTATTAGCATTTTGGAAGGAGACTCTAGTGACAGTGCTTTGTAAAGGTTTCTGAGCTTTCCACCATGTGAGCGTGCTTTCTGGGCTCTCTGTAAGACAAGTTGCATTGTTTTGTCTTGTTAATTTAAAGAGTGAGAGAAAAAAAGAGCATGTAAAGGGAATGAATGTTTATAGATGCAATAGCATAAGTTATAAGAGAAAGTGATGTCTCATGGATGTTGCACTTGGGCTGGGAAATGTAATCTAAAAATGATATTGCAATATTTTCTGCCATTTACACAAGAATGCTATTTATCCCAATAACACAATATTAGGCTATGAAAATTATATTCAGAGACAAAGAAAATGACAGCACATGCAGACTGTTTGTGAGATACAGATGCCTGAGAGCCAGGGGGCGCATACCCTCCTGCCACCAGTTCAGGCTGTACCATCTTCAGACACCTGTCATAAACGCACTGTTCTGCTAACAGGGCATTCATTCATAAACACATGTGCTGTTTTTACTCTTTTTTCTGGAACTCCAACTGTATTTGGACTGCTTTTATTCCTGGTATTTTTGCTTTGGTTTTCATGTTTATTTCAGCTTTGGGTTGATAAACTCCTGTTTTTTCCACCATAACCCAGCATCGGCCTCTCTATCTCCCAATACTGCCCAAGGTAAGACTATAATATAATAGGCCTAATATTTATTAAGACACATCTATGAGTCTATGCAGCATTATACACCCATTCTACTGATGTATTCAATGGGTAAAAAACACTGCAACTTTCTGGAGGAATGTTGATATTTCAGTATTCAGTTGGCTGACAATACGAATATTCATAGCTATATAACCAGCCCTATGTTCCACAAATAAAGTTGAATTAAACCCAAAGTTAAAGTGTACCTGTGGTGAATTAGTGTAACTAACTATTTACACAATCACGTACAATATCAGCGGTTCCTTAGGGCAACATCAGTCCATGCCCAATTTTAAAGTGCGCGTGAGTGTTACGACTCTAGACATGCTCAGAGACATGTTAGCTTTCCGATTGGTTCTTACAGCCTGGTAGTGATGCAAACTTGTTGGACTGGCTGGCCTGTGTCACTGACCCGTGCATAACACATTATCGACCAGTGCTGATCTGCACAACCGACAAGCGCAGAAATCCTTGAAAACATATTTTTTGTTCCTAAACCAACTGAAGACAGGAGAGCTGAGTTGGAAAAATGTTAGCTGCATAAGCCATTTTGGATTTACTGTCAGATTCATCTTTGGCAGCATTCTCATTCTCAGAGTCACTAGAATATAATGTCTCACTCTCTCCACAAGATCAACCCTGCCCGACATGTTGACATCACTTCCGGGGAAAAACTGCTCATCCCTGCAGCTCAGTTACCGCTAGAAATTCACGAGATAATCCATGAGATGACCAGTTTTGTGCTTTTTATGGTCATTTATGTTAAAATAAGCTCTGTATTGCTTAAACATATTACATTTGCATGAATTATGTAATGGCCAGTACTCTTTAAAAAAAGCTTACATAAATAGCAAAAAAAACCTAAATATATATATTAAAAAAATAAAATAAACGAGTAATAAATTCTCACACAGAGGGGTGTGTCCATGGTAACTGTACATATATGTACAGTTGGAGAAGAGGTAGAAAGAAATGCAGGTGCATTCCTATAATTAATTAGACTAATGATCTGTAACACACACGGTGCAAATTAGGGATAAGTACTGTCAAGACACTAAATCAATTTAAAACATCATCCTCATAGGGACCTGCAGCACACCTATACAACCACAAAATAAAGCAATCAAAATAATCCACTTCCAGTTTTAACCTATGATTAGTGTGATTAAGATTACAGAGTGCATAGTTCACACAACAGTTTAATAACAACGCAATCTGACAATCGCTGCATGTTTATGTGCAGTAAATATGATCGTAAAACACTTGTTATGTGGAAGAGCCAAGAAATAACCGTAATCAAACATGATGCACATAAAAGTAGAACCCAGCCCATGTCTATACCCTGAAGCACACGACACACACAACATGCACACGTCTCAGAGTGACAGCTAAGGTCACCATTTGATGCAAATTCTTCCTGTACGTCTTGGGCTTTATCAGCATAGACCGTCTCCTCAGTCATCATGTCAATGGCACTCTGGCAAGGACAGCTAGTGAGGTGCAGCCCGCTCTCATTGGAACCCTGCAACAAAGTACAAATAGGAATAAATCAGGCAGAAAGCAGGCAAATACAGCTAACCTTAGTGCCTGGGTAATTAGTTTTTCAATAACCCTGCATGTCTGCTATGTGCCTGTCACTTGTTATTTTTTTATTTTTTTGGGTTTTTTTTGACATGCCTAGATACAAATAACTGGAAGGTGAATGAACATGAAACTAGAATATATAAAAAACAAGAAATGAGCTTTTTCATGAGTAAGAGGTGACAGCTTACTCTTTTGCTGCTTTAAATTCACTTTAGCTGTCACTCAAAAGCTTTGACACATGCTTGCAATTTTTTTTTTTATTATTATTAAAAAAATCCACTTCGCTTTTAGCATTTTCTTTAAAAACTGCAAACAAGAGGAGAAAATGTTTGACCCTCCCTTGGTGTAATACCTGACGAGTATCCACTAAATGCGGAGCAATAAATATTTCATATCCCTGTGATCCTGCGCTGTCACCTGCAGTTGGCCATATGATAATCAAATTAATTGTACTCCTGCCTCTCTGAGCTGCCCAGAGAAGAGCTTGACTAGTATTAACCAAGGGCGCAGGCGGCATCCCCAACCCCCCATCATCCTTCTTCCTTTCTCTTCCTCCTCCTCCTGGGCCGCTGTTCTTTCCTCCAGAGCGTGGTGTCAGTGTGAATCTGTCAGGCTGATGCAGAGTGTTTCCGACTCCTCTGGACCAGGCTTGCAATCTCCCAGCTCTATGCTGCAGAAGCCACCCTTGCAGGCCGACTTTTTATTTATTTATTTATTTTAAACTAGCCTCCAACATTTTTCCTCTCCATTCCAACAGCCCTCAAAAATACAGACACAAACTGCTCCACAAAAAGCCCGAGGGTAGATGTTTCGTCACCCCATGACCTAATATACACACTCCTCCTCTCCAATTACTATCCTACTCATACACACTTGAATTTCAAATTCATACAACATGCACCACTCATTCTTTTTATAAATTTCAGAATGAAAAAAGTAAATAACAGCAACAACAATAACAACACTAAAGCTCCAGACAGCGTTATTCCATAATGTTACTTTCAGACGATCAATCTCACCATGGAGAATCGCTGCTAATCAGGTCAGCTCCCGGTGGAGGGCTTTAAGAAGTGTGTAACACTACTAAATTCACTTGTTTACACCACCTATCAGAATACTACAGTCCCAGGTGCAGGACATAGAGAGGCAAATGCAGGCACTAGCAGTCTGCTGGATTTTATTTTGGACAATCTTTAGCGCTTGTGTTTGTAGGAAAGCTTTATAACCCATAAACTGTTACAGAAGTATAAAACACAACTGATGAACTGTTAAAGCTATTTTTAGGAAAGTAATCAATGATGGGGTGCTATTACCACCACATAGATGATTATTTCATGAAAGAACAACAATCTATCTATTAACATTTCATTCTAAAGGTGCATGGAAAAACAACAATGGAAAAGTAATATTTAAAATTGGGCTGAGGATTTAAATAATAAAAATAATTAGAATATGAAGGGCTGAGAGCCACAGTGGTCTTACCCACAAACACTGAAAAAATGTGAAAAGAATTATCCCAATTTTTTTTTTAATATTGCAAAAAAAAAAAGTTATAATATATATATAATATATTTATATTACCCAAATGGTCCCGAGCTTTGGGTAGTGACCAAAAGAACGAGATCGCGAATACAAGCGGCTGAAATGAGTTTCCTTCGCAGGGTGGCAGGTCTCTCCCTTAGAGATAGG
>JAOUQZ010000002.1:18128655-18139467 GCA_028564935.1 Neosilurus hyrtlii
AAGCAGATTAAAACAAACAAACAGAGCAGTCAAAGCTAGTAGGACTTTTGGAATAGGACTGTCTTCAGCTGTCTTTTAAAGCAGTCCACAGTGGCACCATCAGGTACTCTGGCAGGGTGTTCCAGAGCCGAGGAACAGCAGAGGAAAAGGCTCAATCCCCAATGTGTGGAGTTTAGTCCTGGGAGTGCAAAGACAGAATGTGTTTGCTGAGCGAAGGAGTCTTGCTGTGGTTTGTAATATGAGGAGTTCTCGGTGATGTTGCAGGGCGTTTCCATGGATGCACTGATGAGTGAGGAGGCAAAGTTTGTACTTGATTCCTAAGCTGAAGGAAGGCAGTTTTTAAGCCCCAGATTGCTGACAGAGGGGGGAGAGGGGAATGTTATGGCCAGAGAAGGAAACGGAGTTAAAGATGAAAGAACTTAGTTGGTGGGGAGTACCAATGAGAAGGGCTTCAGTTTTAGTGCTTTTATGCTGCAGAAAGTTCTTAGACATCCATGCCTTTATCTCCTCCAGGCAGGTAGTGAGGACTGAGGGAAGGGTGGGGGAGGTTGGGTTCAATCTCACATATGCAATGGAATGAGACTCCATGCCTGCCGATGACATGGCCCAGTGGGAGCATGTAGATGTTAAAAGGGGTCTGCCCAGAAGTGAGCCCTGTGGAACCCCACAGGTGACAGTGTGGGACGGCAATCTAACATGTCCCAGGGCCACATACTCAGTCCTATCTATGAGATACAAACGAAACCACTTCAGAGCAGCACCAGTGAATCCAACTAAATGCTGGAGACTGTGTAGAAGGATAGTGTGATCAAGTGTATCAAAGGTAGCAGTGAGATCCTGGAGGATGAGGAGTAACGGGGAACCCTGGTCATCAGCGACTAGGAGGTTGTTGGTAACTCTGACCAAGGCTGTCTCTGTACTGTGGGCTGACCGGAAACCAAATTGAAATTTCATATCGGAAATTATATTGTTTATTAGAGGACTAATGAAGTAAGGCATTTGCTTTTACTAGGGGAGTTGGGAGTGGGTCCAGGGAGCATGTTGATAGACTTCACTCACTGTAGTGGTGGAAAACTGTCAGAAGAGGCACTCAGGTTTTGAGGAGGCCAGATCTTGGAGATGCGGGATGGTGAATGACAGTGATGAGCCGATGTTATCTACTTTTTGGTAAAGTATGAAACGAATTAATTACACTGCTCCTCTGTTAGATTATTGCTGCTATGGGCTTGAGGTTTGAGCAGGTGATTGACTACAGAAAAGAGTCGTTTGGAGCTGCCGGAATTGTTAGTGATTAGGTTTGAAAAAAATTGTGATCTGGCAGTGGCAAGTGCTTTGGAATAAAGTTTTTGATGTTCCCTGTAGGGAACTAACTTGTGGACAGTTAGTTGACTTGACATATAGCGTCGCTCAAGGGCACGTCTAGCTGTTTTCATCTGCTGTACCTCGCTAGTGAATCATGGGGTGGTTTTAGTGAAGGTGGCCATGTGTGACCTAATTGGAGCATGGGTGTCCAGAATATTTTGGAGGCCATTATTGTAATAGTCAACTGATTTGTCAACTGAGAGTAAGTTAAGACTGTAAAGATTTTCTATGTCAGAGTATAGTATAGTTTTAAAGCAGTCCACAGTGGCACCATCAGGTACTCTGGCAGGGCGTTCCAGAGCCGAGGAACAGCAGAGGAAAAGGCTCGGTCCCGTTTAGGAACATTAAGAATTATCTGCTTGATAACATTTGATGATGTTTGGTGCGAAGTTGTTTTTAAGTTACAGTAGCTGCAATGGTGAGTACCGGACAATGGTGCCAGGTGGATGAGTTGTGGTATCAGCGTTGTCAGTTGAATGTTGTGCCTGTGCCTACGGCTGTAAAGCCGGAGTGCACATTATAAGATACCAGAAAGGCAAAACCCACTAGAAACCAGCAACAGAGTAGAGATCCAGCATGTAGACACTTTGTTAACGATTTGAAGAACGGCGGATGCTTGACATGGCTAATGCTAGCCCAAAGTTGAGTCAGGCAACAGCAGCAGGTAGGATCGGTTGTCTATGACCAAAGCAGCAGTTTTTGTTGAATACTTGTTGAGTCTTTATGTAATTTAAGTGACATTTGAATGCGCGGCACTGTTCAATAGCACAAAAGTAGCATTAAAAGTAGTAAAAAGTAGCAAATAAAAAGTAGCAACAATCACAGAGAAGCAACGAACAGCCAACGCCAGTGTCCTCTCTCCCCGGAGTACCCAGAGAAAAGTCATGCAAGGACAGGCAGAACATGCAGACTCCACACACAAACGCCCAAGCCCAGGACTTGAACCCCTGAGGTGGACCTGTTAACCACTATGCCGCCGTTCTATCCAGTTCAATCAAAATAAAAGTCCAAGTCCAAGCTAGGTCCACTGCAGACAAAATAATTTCAATATTCTTCATATCAATCACTTAAGATAATTTTTTTATTTTATTTGATCACAAAAAATGCTAACTGATATAATTAACCACTTAAGAATGGCACCCATACTTTGGCAACATTTAAAAACAAACAAAAAAAAAGATAAAAATTTCGTTACGAATCTATTTCATTGCTATACAGGACCTAATGAAAGCCTGTGAGATTCTAGATAGCGTCTGAGCGGTGATTATCAGACTGAAACACGTTGTCTGGAGATCTGGCTTGTGGACTGAGAGCTCAAATAAATTTAATCCCTACTTTCACAGAGAAAAGCATAGAAAATTGGATTCATGATGTGTAACACTCTAGCTTTTAAATGCGAGTGGGTTTTTTTAAAAAAGCATTTTGTGCATGGAGCTGAGCTTGTTCAGCCTTTGTACAATGCTCTCAGAGACTACTGAAAACAATACCTCTATCATCAGCCCATCTAAAAGAGAGAGAGAGAGAGAGAGATGCTAGGTAAGAGGTGAGAAAGCATGTAGAAACACAAGATTGTAAGATTAAGGTATAGCTGAAAATTTGCTCAAGCTCTTATCTTAAATTCAAAAGGGTCCACACAGAATAGCAGACACATAATGAATACAATTCAAACACATCAAGGATATAATCTTTTTTTTATCCAATGAATGAAATAAAGAACACGCATGCAATTATAACCTCATCTGATGCTTATCTTGCTGAACTAAAAAGACTTAATCCCTGCTGGTTAAGTCTAATTCAAACCTTTAACTGAAAACACTGAGCAAATAGTTACAATAAAAGCAGCGTGTTTAGACATTAAAGCTCGTAGCTTAAAATCCAAATCTGTCTCAAAGCAGATTCTTAGCTCAGAGAGCAATACTGCCACTTCCAAAAGATTACTGGACATGTCTAGCTAGTGACTAATCCTCCCGTCTCTTGTCCCACTGAGCTTAGAACCTTAGCAAGACCCGAAGCTGCTCGGTAACCCAAGTCAAGGTGAACTTGAACAACCTGAAGGCGCACTTCTCCATTTACTGTCATTTTGCTCAGCTAATGCTACTTTAATTGTTCCCATTACTGGTTTTTACTGCTGGTTGTCCCACAAACGTCAACAGCAAATTATGATCCTGTTCTCCAGAGAAATTTGGCTGGATCCAAATCAACGTCAATGTGAAAGCCCTCTCAATGATTACACAGCAGCCTGACTCACTTTTATGAGTCTTTACACTCTCGGAAAGAATACTTATTTTTCTTTGCTGTGATTATACTTTAATAGTGAGTTCCTTCAATTTTTTTTAGATACTCTATACAACAATCAACCAAAATATGAAAACTACCTGCTTTACATTGTGTAGGTCCCCCATGTGCTGTCAAAACAGCTCTGAGCTATCAAGCCATAGACTCCAAAAGGCCTCTGATGGTGGGCTATGATATCTGGCACCAAGATTTTAGCAGCAAATCCTTTGGGTCTTGAAGTTGTGAGGTGTTTAGGTAGGTGGTATGTGTCTCAATAACACCCATATAAATGGCAGGAACCAAAGTTTGCCAGCAGAATATTGCCCACAGCATCACACTGCACCTGTCATTTAGCCTTCTTCCCATAGTGCATCCTGAAGCCATCTCCATTCCTTGGGTAAGCAGTGCAAAAGTACCTGGACACCTTCTTCCATAGTCCAGTTTTGAAGCTCACATGCCCATCGTAGGTGCTGTAGGTGGTAGATAACAATCAGGATGAGTACTCTGACTGGTCTATGGCTAAGCACCTCTGCTCTATATACTGTATGTTCTGGCACTTTACTGTCTTAGCCAGAATTAACATTTTCAACAATCTTTGCTGCAGGAGGTCTTCTGTGGGATCAGTCCAAATGTTTTGGACTTTGCTCCCAACATGACATGATCACTGAGTCTTGGATGTTCTTGACCCTTCCAATGGTCCACCAGTTGTCTTTCATTGAATCACTTTTGGTAGTTACTAACCCCTGAATACTGGGTCACTACCATCCACTGAATACTGAATGTTGCTATTATAATATATAATATAACTTATATTATAAGTTAAAAGCACATATTTGTGTTGAGTGACTTTATCTTAGACTTCTCTTTTCTAGAACAAAGAGGTTCCTTAATGTTCTAGCATAACAAGAACACGTGTGTATAAGAAGCAAGATCCATGAAAGCATGATCTGCCAAGAAGTGGAAGAAATTAAGTAGCCCGAGAAGAGCCCTGACCTCAACCCTTTTGAATACTCTTTGGATTAACAGGAACACTGATTACCATAGGTCTGCACCTGATGTTTAAAGTTCCTAAGGTTAAATGAGTCAATCCCAACAGCCACGTTCCAAAATTCCTAGAAAAATGCAGGCTATAATAACAGCAGACGGGAACTAAATCTGAAATGGGATGTTCAAAAAGCACATATGGGTGTGCAAGTCATGTGACCACAAAATTCTGGTCGTGCAGTATATATGCCTTTACGTCTGAGAGTAGGTACTTTAAATGTGTTTCAGATCTCGAGTGTACACGTTTTCTAATATCACTATATAAAATAACAGAATGAAATGTATTTTATTATGCGCTAACTGCTTACTAAAGAAAATAAATCAATGCAGCATCAGTTGTGATCATGTCTAAATCAAGAGGCAGGGAAAAAAGGGAAATCTTTCTGCTGCACATGTCCAATTAACTATCAGAGACAACACAGCATCTGGGAATCTTCACCTCGACAAACCCAGCAATTAACTAATTACATGATGGTTTTGATGCTGCCAGTTTGTCAAGCCAATTACCAGCTTTTCTGACGGCACTGGGATTGCGAGTGAAAATGTATGAAGGCCACTCAGGTTATCTGCAAGAGAGAAGATAAAAGCACTGACAAGGCTTCAAGCCGTCGACAGGTTTTTGATCACATACTGGCATTGCGTGTGGGCAGTTTTATTAGAAACTCATCAGACAGAAGAGGATGAATCTGAGTCTTCCTACAGCATGACGTTGACTCATCTTCTAATGCATGTTATGAATGTCATATAACCTGCACCCCAGGGCAGAGGGATAGATAGCTGAAAGATTTATAACAATAAACAAAGTTTCATATCACTTAGCAATATCAATAATTTTTTATGATGTGGTTTTTACAATTTAATGCAGCCATGTATTTTGACTAATATAAATGTAATGTAATATAAATGCCTTACATTTATATAGTGTTTCTGTGTGGATATACCTGTGCAGGTGGGATTTGACAAATATGAGGAACAAGAATGTTCTGTGAGCAATAATAATAATAAACACAAAGCCTTGTAACACTAAAAGGAACTTTACTGTGCTAGAATGTTTGGCCAAATAGTCCATCACATGGACAGAAATACATGTTAATATGTGTGGTCACATTTTGTAATGGTAATACCACTAAAATATTTAACTGATTGTTTAATACAGTTGATTCTGTGTACATTTGGTTTTTCTACAGACAGACTCATTTGATCTTTCTACTTTAATGCCTTTTACTTTTCATCCAGAAAATTCTAAAGCCTTTATTTTTCTAGTTATAACTAACGTCTGTAATTCACAGTTACAAAAATTACATTACATTAAATTACAATATGCCAGAGCAAAGAAGATTTCAGTAAGAAATAACAAACAGTAAACAATTTTTGTACCAGTAATTAATACAGACTTCCTTTCATCATCCTAAGTGCTGCAAAAACTACTCATTCTCTCACTCCACACTGTTCCTGTTGTTGCATTCCATGTTGATAGTGCAACTGAACAATACACCTGCTAAAAGATTTGCTGTTGGCTCACTCAAAGCATGAGCTAATATCAAGGAATATGATATGCTGTTTATGCGCCAGGCAGGAAGCATGCTCGTGGTGTATTCATGAACCCTAAACTTGGTTTGTATTTAATGCACTGAAGTACAACTATTGATAAGTGTGTATCAGTTATACATATCGCTACTGTTTTATTACCCAGGCCTACTGTATCCAGCAGCTGTTTTCATTTCACCATTAAAGATTAATGCCGGCATTTGTCATTTCACTCTCCTGTAATAAGAAAGGAGGTTTCTTTATTTCTACCTGTGGTCCGAGTGTACTGCAGAACGCCTTTCTGTCACCTGATATCCGCACACAACACGCCCAGCTGCTTCAGCACACTCTGATGAAAGCTACAATTATAGCAGCAAGACCTGATGGCCCCACGGCACTGCGAGACCATTCCGCTTTCTCCCATTTGTAATTACAGACGCCCAGAGGCCAGGTGATGAGTCGGCACTGAAAACTCTCTCATCTACCTGTAGTCAACGTGAGAACTCACACACAGTCAGTTATGCTCGTTTTCCTTTCTAATTATGAGCTTCCAGAAATGCAGGGAATTTGCTTTTAGGAGCCTGTTCTGTCACAGACTGAGGTGAGGAGGGCATGTGTGTGACTCGGGGCTGATTTGGAAAGCTTCTCGTGTTGGATGATTTCAACATTCCCACAAACACACACACACACACACATTCTTACAAAGAACCTTTGTGCTCAGGAGCAAATCCAAAACAATCTCATCAGCATAATTACCTCCCCTCCGCTCCTAGTTTGAGTTCACGCCGGAAGGTTGAAACACGGCACACTGCCATCACACATATCAAAGCACAGAGTTATCCACTTTTATTCAAGTAGATGTAAAAAAAAAGCCTCTTGAACCACTAGAATAGAAGAAAAAACTCATCCACTTCTGTGAGGTTAAGAGTGAAAGCAGGGACAGCAAAACTAAACCAATATTAGATTTACACTGCTTTAAAAAAAAATAACCTCCTGACCTCAAATCACCAAAACTAGGTTTGAATATGGAATTCTTACTTTACAGAAACCTTTGCCACATTAACAGGGTTCCAAATGTAGATCATGTAGGTCAAGCTTAAATTGAATACTGGTTTGGGAGAGACAGATTGACAGTCTGCCTTGTATGCCTTTGTGACTAAGAAAAAGTGACAACACGCTCATAAGCGCATAGTAACAGTGTTGTGATCGTGATTTATGGCTACAAGTAGCTTCAAAATAAAAGAACTATTTGCAACCTAATTATCATCAATCATTTCCTTGTCAAGCGATACACACACTACCCTCAAACCAAGAGCCAGCCGCAACAGAAAAAGTAAAAACATTTTTTTTATTTTCTCACCAATTCTTATTGAGCAACCTGATATGGATCTCGCCTAAAGGCAGCGTATGGAGCTAGAGAACAGGTGAAAAGACACTAACCTTTCCACCATCACCCTGTCATTTAACGGCTTAAATGAGACATACAAGATTTTAATCTGAACTACACGCCCTGCATGCTCTGAGGTATGCACCAACACCCCCCAAGACACACGCACACCTCAACTTCCAAACAATAAAGAAACATGTAATTACTAAGGGCTTTCATTAATGTGCAAGCACTCATCTCTGATCATGCATCAACTGCCAAAAATTCCGGTCTTATCTCCTCCCATTGTGCTTCACTTCACTGCTTTTCTCTCTGGCTAATATGTCAACGCTTCTGCTGAGCTCTGATTGATTATTTGAGCCGACTCAGGACACGCTCCACACTTCTTCAGCCCTGCAGTTCTAATCTGGATCTCATCACCCACCGTACGCTGCCACCTTGATGAGGAGGGCCTGAAGGCCTGAGGAGATCATCTCACTGAGCAGATCAGCCTGCTCCCGGCGCCACAAATACGCCAGAGGCTGGAGCTGTAACCTGGAGCACCTGCATCATGACAGAAACAGAGAAAGGAACTGAAAACAACAGGGAGACAAACAGAGTAAATATAAATAAATAAATCAGTGGAGACAGGACGGCGGAGACAGAAAAGTGAGATGTATTCTGGGAGGAACCTATGACAAACTAAACTACATCAAAGGTGATTAACACTTTTTCTTCACCCTGGCAGTGTGCCACTGCCATGCTCATGTAGCACATACGTGGACGCCCCTTGAATAGCAGAGAGGCCTGAGTGAGAGTTAAGAGTGCAATTAAAAGAACACAGACGCCCTTATGGCGTCCATCCTCTCAGGAATGGAGACAGGTTAGGTAACCTGAGCTCATAGCTACAGAGCCGCCTGTTTACCCTGAGGACGTAAGCGCAGAAACAATGGCTGACTGACAGAACTATGAACTGATACAGGGAGAGAGAGAGAGGGAGGGGGCAGTGACAGGTCTTGCTGTAACAGAGTCTAAGGTAAAGCTAGGAGAAATGTATGTCCACACTGATTATCTACAAGTAGTGATCTCTCATCAGATTTTCCAAGCAGAGTCGTTTACTTAAATCACTAATGTGAGTACACATGATACCGCAAGTTCATGAGGATGAAAAAAGATGCCGTTTACTCACACATTTTCCACCCGAACTCTCTGGTAGTCAGACAGAATGGCTCCTACTGATACAGCGTCAACACCCTCCTTCTCCTGAGAAACAAATACACATTGAAACAGCACTATATATTAAATGTGGCATAGTTTATTTACTTCACCTGTATTTGGCAGACACTCAAATACAGACAGACTAACAGAAGAGCTAGACACTGAATATTATTGAATGAATGAATTTTGATAATCCTGAAGGAGTATTATGCATAGTCTACATTAAGTCATAAAAACTACACATGGATAAAAATTTGGTCCAAATTACTTTGCAGTGTAAAAAAAAATCTATCAATACAACAATTTAAAAGACAATGAAAAACCATCAGAGAATTCTTTTGAAAATACTAAAAGGAAGTAATAAAAGGTTCTGAAAAAAGGCAATGTATAAAATCAGACTCTTAAAAAGTCTGACAAGTATATAGAATCTGACTAATGTAATAAATAAGGTATCATATACAGCATTCTGGTCATTGAAATAAATTTCCTGAACCAGCAGAAAAAATGGGTAGCGCTGGGGGAGTGAGCTGCACCTTTCCTTCCTTCACCTTCATGGCCGAAGTGCCCTTGAGCAAGCACCTAACCCCCAACTGCTCTCCCACTGCTCCGAGTGTGTGCTCACTGTTTACGTGTGTGTGCGATCACTTTGGATGGGTAAAATGCAGAGGCAATAATTTCCTTTGCGGGATTAATACGGTATATATATATATATATATATAAACTGTGGCAGGATGATGATCTCATGTGAAGATCACCATGAAGAGACTGATTGAACAGTAATGACTTGTTTGCTGTATACTATCACACAGATTACATGATTTAATCACTTACTAAAGAACTCAGCGATACACAAAATTTTAAAAAGATTTAAAAATTATTGTTACATTATAATATGTAGAATTTAGAATGTCCATGGAGCTGTCTTAAGATTAGCATATTTAAAGTTAAAATTAAAAATCTCAATGGTCTCACCTTTTGTAGTGATTTTTTAAAATAATTTTTATTATTATTATGATATTCTTTTATTTATTTATTTTTTGCCACGGGGTGTTGCAAAATTGATTATTAAAGCAACAGAATTTACTGGACTTCTTTCTGCTTATTAACTTTACCTGGTTCCCTATACTGATATTTCTATTCAAAAATAACTGCATGGAACACTATAACTGACCAATCAGATTCACGTATTTAATAATTTTGTGTAATAAAGAATCCTAGAAAATATATCAAGAAATATGAGCAATAACTAAATGGAGGCAATTATAAAGACAAAGGCTGGGCATACACATTAAAATGTTTTTGCTCATGTTTAGAAACAGATGCACTTTGACCGTTTATTATTTTTCGATAAGAAACATCTGTGAAACCTTGTAAATTCTTGTTGGTAAAAACTCAATGTCTGTCTAAAAGGCTTAATTTAAAGAGAAAGGCCATTTTAAATTTAACAATTAACAAATACATTACACTAACAATTATTAAGAAGGCAAGAAAATTTCCTTTTACACAAAGACAAAGTGCTGCAGTAATGCTAATAATGCTAATGCTTTTAGATATTTAAATACATTAAAATCATAATTTAAGAATTTAAGGTTAATATTGATGACTTCCAGTTCATGCCTAAGTCATGTGTAATAATGTCCAGTTTGATAAAAACAGTATTAACAAATGCCACACATTGGAAGGGCTGTCAATCACAAAGGCAGGAAGTATGACATCAAAAGCAGACAGTAGCAATAGAGGTAAAGCAATATTTACTCATTCCTCTGCACAATGATACCCAGTTTTAAACCAGAGATAACAGAGCTCAATAGCAGGTCTCTTCCTCTGTCACATAGGCAGGGGGGATGTTTATATATGGAAGGGGTTGCGGGGTTTTCCTGACTCTGTTCACGTCTCCTGCAGGGTGGGGAGACTCGGGCTACGTCCTGTCCGCTCGAAGCTGCTGTGTCCTTATCAACAGTCTCTGTGAACCACCGACCTCACAGAAAATCAGTCTTATACCCTGCTCTCACTAAACATCC
>JAOUQZ010000002.1:18148338-18159835 GCA_028564935.1 Neosilurus hyrtlii
AAATTGTTTTAATACAAAAAAAATATATATATATATATATATATATATATATATATATATATATATATACACACACACAAATATTTAACAAAAGTAAAAGATCCAATAAGTTTACATGGCAATCTGAATGTTCATATGGGTAGGAAGGAAGGTAGTAATATTAGACATATAAATATTTTTTAAAAATAGATCTGAAACATTAAAATTGTAATTAAAATGATTTCTGTAAAGTGTTAATGCATAATTCCCTGTTTATTGTGTCAGTGTTGTAAAAAATTAAATCATTGCGATTGACTGAAATGCTACATTTTATTGAACCAGCTGCTCAGATTTAATCACTTTAAAAGCCTAAAAAATGTAAAATATGCTTTTATTGGTAAATAGAATGAAATTCATTAAATGATGCATATGATACTTATTATTCTATTAGATGCTTTTTTGATTTCAAAACATGACTTTCATGACTTGAAATGACCACCATTACTGATGCCACTCTGATGTACTCCAGATCTGTTCATGTTTAATCAGTAATAATGCAGATAATATAAATTGAACGGATGTTTCTTGGTGAAATTAAAGTGTGTTTACATTTTGGAGCGTCTTCCCCGCTGAAGTAACTGAGAATCCACTATTACACAAGCCAGGCAGGTTCTTTGTGTTATGGAATGTGATATATACCAGTAGCGTACACTGACCATTGTGTTCTAGCCATAACAGTTTACTTTGCGGTCGCACAAGCCACAAAACAATGATGACCTCTCTGAGAAAGTTACAGCACAGTGGGAAGAACAGAGGAACCTTTCAGCACCTTACATCACAGAAAACTGTTCCTTTCCTCCTTTATTCTTTCTTTCTTTCTTATTTTAGAAATGAAGACATGTGGGTTGAGTGGTATAAGGTCTCCTAGCCTGCAGTGCACACATGAGGCTAGCCGTGATTCATTTACACTGACAGAGCCGTTTTCACAGATAGACTCGCACATAAATATGCCATGCCGCACAGCTGGAAAATGTAGAAATTCATCAGGGTTAAAAAGTGCAGAGATTAACGTTTCACGAGTTTCCTCTTAAATATATATTATTACGTAAACACAGGACAGACATGAGGTGGGTTGGACAAGCGCATGGCCAAAACAAGCACAAAGCCAGGGTTTTACCGTGCTCTCATAGCCAGAAAGGGGGAAAAAAATTTCCATACTAACTTGCATGGAAAAATAGTGAGCTGAGGGAATGGATCATATAGCGACAAATCCTTTCATAGTTCAGAAGTGAGAAGGTTATCCAGCTCACAAAGCTTCTCCATTAAATGTTGACGGTAGCTAGATAACATCTCAGAAGGAACAAAATAAGCACCCCGTGTCCTGACACGACTTAAACCGAAGACATAAACAAGTAGGAACTGGCATGTATCCTTCTCGCACGTCTTACAGAGGAAGAATACAAAAACGAATCCATCTCTGTCTGAACACTCACTGCAACAAAACTGCTACACTTCAGTCTAGCCAAATGCTTTCCTGATTAATACTCGTCACTCATTCATTCATACCGAAGAGGGGGGAAAAAAACAGCACAAAAGATCCATCTTCAGAATCCCTGTCAACAACGCAAAAGTCTTCCTCCCCCCTTCTCCTCTTAAGCAGACAGAAAAAAGCAAGGCCTCAGGTTTGACACACTGTCCAGACTCCAGACTCTGTTTTTCTAAGGCTGCTTATGGCTTCAGCAGCAGGAGGTGTAGGGTCTGCCACAAATATTTCTCCCAGGGAATACTTTCCAAAACAAAACACTGAAAGTCATCAGTGAGTTTTTTTTGGGCAGGAGAAGTCGTTGGGAGCTGATTGAGAGCTATCGCTCATACTCCATGTGAGAAGAAAATAGCAGATCAAGCCAGGAACCAGTGAAGGAAGCGAATAGCTGCGTGATCTGAAGTGCTTGGAGCTTCGCAGCCTCTTTAGTTCTGCTTTAGTAAAACTATGCTGTTATTGAAAAGGTTCCAGGTCTGAGCATTTTATGGTAAGTCCAACATTCCCATGAAGTGCACTGGTTGCTCACACTACACACATTCCAACTTGTTTATCTATGTTTAATAATTACACAACTCACAGTTTTTTGTTTTTTTCAAATGAAAGGATCCTCTGACGGCAATTTCTATTAACTCGGCTTTCAATAGCATTTCAGAAGGTCTTTCAGTAACTGATCCCGACAGAGACATTTCCTCTTGTGTGTTTGATTGTAGTATATCAGCCTAAAAGCTGCAGTGGCTCAATCTGTGGGAAAAAAGTGTATAAACCTGGGTTAAACAGATCTGATGCAAATAACTTCAAGCTATTTCTATAAGTCAACTTAATAGCCAGACGCAATTGATTAAAAAAAAAAAAAGCATCACAGAAGACTCGATTTCAACAATGTTCAAGCGGCGTTGGCTGCTCATGCCCTCGGCAAACCGAGATAAGGCCTATCTCTCTCCATCATCACTAAACAAGATTGAGCAGAAAAATACAAATTACAAAGGCTTTAGGCAAAGCTCTTTATCTACTGTTTGAGAGAGTTTGATCATGGCTGAGGAAATGGCTCTGTGTGTCGAACAGATCCTGTCCCATCACTTCCACTTGGGCATAAAACAATGCAAGTAGCTACTATCTGAGCCATGCTGCTATCCTTCCGCATGTGAAAAAACCAGCAGAAACCTCACCCATTGCTAACACTACAGAAACAGTTCTGTCTGGTAAAATATGATAAATTCAGTTAACAACAGCATGCACAGAAGTTGATGGGTAGAAAAGCTTGATTATATTGCTGGAGGACTGGGGCTTTGTGCTGCAACACAGGCTGTATGATGGACACATATCCATTAATTCAATTTCATCAACTAATGAACTAATACAGGGTCCAGTGATTTTTTTCTATCCAGTGCATTCTCTACAAGACGTATAAAGATTGCCCTTTTTGTTTTGATTTCAGCACCATTTTAGCAATAATGTGACAGTAATCACAAAGAGTTTTGATTTTTATTTTTTTTTTTTCACACTAGAGTGCGGCACCCGGGACACCTCGGTGCAGGCGTACAATCGATCAGCGTGGCTCGGCAGCGCGCTGGCCCCCGGCCTCACAGCGGGAGAGCTCCACTAGCGCCAGCCTTCTGAAGGCTCCGGATAAAAGTTAGCCCCTAGCGCCGAGGCCCAGACACGAACAGACAAGGAAAAAGAGGAAAAACAAACGCGTGTTTTGGGCCGGCCTGATGGACCCTGCTCTCAGGAGGCCCCAAGCTCGTCTGATGATGTCGATAATGGAGGCCGCTCAGGCCCAGGAGTGCACTTAAACACCAGGATTAGCTCAGCCAAAACGCCTGTGTTTTTAATACACACCGACGGAAGGAAGTGTTCGGCTACAAAGCGACGGAGCGCTGCTCTTCTGTGGCTTCTCATGACAAGTCAGATGGTGGAAGGGGAAGAATAGAAAAAAGAAAGAAAGACACAGGTACATCCTGGCTCTGGAAATCAATGACCAAAATAATCATCCCTTTTTTCTAAAAAAGAAATATGACAAGAGAGGGATATGAATTTACTTGACTGTCTGTGAGTGGGAGTCTAAACCAGATTTATAGAAGTCGAAATACAGACCAAGTCATTAATTAATGTTTAACATAAAAGAAAGCCAGTATGCTAAATCACAGCTAAGCCACCGAGTTCTAGTATTTTTCAATGGTATAAGTTAAAATGCTGGAGCTGGACTTTTTTCTTTAATCTAACTAAATGGTGTATGGTCTGAAGGTTGTATGAACTCAGAAAAAAATCCCGTAACCTTTTCTTGGAAAACCACAAAAATAATTTGCAATCATTTATTAAAAATAAACCTGTAGTTTATTCCAGCATATTATTTGTAACTTTGTTTAAATCCAGAGAGAAAAGTTGATTTTAATCATTAAAATGCAGCTGCTTGAGAACTAAAAGAAAAAAGCAACTTTATTTACTATTACTCTATTAGTGTCACATCTCAATCTCGAACAAAGGTAAACGTAAAAGACCTAAAAATAATGAGAGCTGTGTGTATCAAATATATTCTTTAATTTCTGTTCCGTTCGGTCTCATACTAGAGAATTATTAATTCTTTTCCGAAGATGACGGCCGCTGATTTATTAGACACGCAGTTGAAGGAAGGAGTACATCAATCTTGGTCATATCCCCGCAATCAGCATGCACATAAAGAAATGAAAGATCTCGCTGCTGACAAAACTGTTATCTCTCTGTCTAAAAGCTAGGTTCAGAGATCAGGCTCGTCAGTGCATGGCCCGGTTGCGTCGTGTCTCTCAGATTACACACATCAAAAGCCTAAGAGCCACCAAGAGGAGGAGGGATGAGAGCAAGGCCACACTGTCACCACACGATTAACATCACTGCTGAAAAAGATGTTCCTCCATCAACCCCCCCAGCCCATCCACCCACCCCCATTAACAATACTGCCAAAGAAAATGATACCTTCTTTTGATTTCTGAAAAGGCCAACCAATTCTTCAAAAAAAAGAGAAAAAAGAAACTACACTGCAGGAAGTGGGAGTCAGACGCAGCTATAGGTGGCACTGTTGCATCACAGTTCATACAGGTTCTCCTCACACACTTCACTGATTACAAAAAGCGAAAGGGGTGTTTCTGTACACCACCTAAAAATATTCCTTCATCTACGTTCAAGTGTCATTTCCCCAAAAGATTTTAATAACATCTAATTATTTCAAACTGCTAGGATGGAGCTTTCAAAATATCACACTTCCCAAACAGAACACATTTTTTGATGCTAAAACTGCTCTTTTCCTGGGAGAGTGATTCAACAGTTAATTATCGTAGGGGCCTTTTTCCCCCATTCTCACTGCCACATATCAAACTTAAGCAAAAAACATCTTGAAAAGCACCACATAGGCGCACACAGTGTGAGCAAATTCATTGGGGTAAAACCAGCATATATAAAGCTTATAAAATAACTCACTGGTACATGAAGAAAAATTATCTTTTTTTAGTTTATCTAACTGTCTTATATCACTTCCTTTTGGATAAGTAGAGGGTGGTATAATTCAATCTTGCACCTTATTAACACCAACACACTTTTTGTGGTTTGAAGAACAAGTAAAATTGATTTCCCTAATTGAAAAAAAAAACATATGAATGAAAAAATGCCCTAATTGAAAAAAAAAAAAACCATAAGAATGAACACAGAGACTAAACAGAGGTGTGTGTTACTCCTCTAAACACACTGTCACATGCAGGTATAAGTTCACGGTTCACCCAAAGTGGTTAAAAAGTAAAAAGCATCCAATAGCCCTCAGTGGCCTAACAACAACAACAACAACAACATCAACAACCTGTGGGGTATCCAGTAATGAGATGGGTTTGGAGCAGAATAATCCTGTGGTGTGCCACACTGACCAACATAATGCAGAACTCAGCACAAACAGCAGTGGTAAACAGGAGAGATCTTTTGGAGATTGTTAAACTCATGAGAGGAGGGGAAAAAAAGGAAAAGTGGCCCTGAGGCAGGTTCATGGGCTCTGCCCTTCACACTCTGGTCCTGTCCAGTGAGAGAATGACATTGAATGAACATGTTTGCACAGAAACCTAGAGAAAGAGCAATATTCCCATTCCTGTTTACACTATGTCAGTCCATCTATCCACCTATTCCAAAATAACAAGCAGTAAAAATTTGATGGCACTCAGGTTGAAGGCGCACTAAAGGCGAAGGATGATCTGCAGTGTCCAGTGCAGGTATGAGAGAGTCAATTCACTCTGTCAGGGAGAGAGCTTTTTAACTCTGATGAACTCTCTCATGGCAGAATGGAGCATGGTGAAAGTACATCAGGTAACAGGACCTGACAGACGCCTCGGACCACAACCTGGTTATCAAATAATAGGCCACCAAAATATTCTCTCACATAAAAAAAACTATTTTACCATAAACCCATACCTAACCCATATGACTTTTAATCATCACTGATATGGTGTGATGATGTCACAGAGAGGGGTGATTTCATCCAGGGACATCCAACCCGGAAAGCTTTACTCACCGCTTCTACTTCTCTATTGCTACTTCTTTTGTACAGGCATACACATACAGTATATAAACCATCACATTAAAAAGACTATGACCACTAACAGGTGAAATGCATAACACTGAACTGTATACACTGCACGTAAACAATGTAATGTGATTGGTCAGCTATCTCACATATAATCAACAATCATGTTCCAAAGGCGAGGTGGCTCTCTCCGAGTAACCCCCGAAACAGAATGTCAAGAGGACTATTCGATTCAATGAGACTGAAACAAATAATTGTTTTAGTATATACTACACAGGAATATAACCAAAAAAAGCACAGTTTTATTTTATTTATTTTTTTAAGCTTTGAGCCAAGAAGAGCAACTCACTGCTGGTCTAAATAAATAACTTAAAAGCTAAGAATAACTTCAACATAACTTAGATGTATTTGTTATTTAAATAGTTTATTATCAGCCTGAAAATGTTTTCCGAACTGGAGGGCATCGAGGCAAGCCTTTTCCCTCAAACATTCTGCTGACGGAGGGATCACCTGCACCATTCAGCCCTCCTTGATGTTTTGGGATGACATTTTGTTACATTTCTAAGATGTCAGCATCAGTGAATGTAGCAAGCCTTTAGTGTCTGTCTGCCAATTTGGTCAAGCATTATCCCTTCAAAATAACATTTTTCCTTCGTGAGATACCAGACCGTCAGACTGTGCCACTGCTTTGTAGTATACACTAAAAGTGGAGAATGAAGGTGGTGTCATTACCAACACACTTATATTTAATAAACAGTTCATAACAATCAAGAAAAAGTTTCAAGGAATTCTCTGGTGTGTAAAGGACAAGGCTGAAAATCTCTATTGAATGGAACCTTCAAGAACCGCTTGAGAAACCATCATGCTTCTGTGACAAATATAGCCACATTGGCTCAGGGGTATTCCGGAAACCCGTTGTCACTTAACACAGTCCATCGCTGCATCCAGAAACTTTATTTTGTAAGGACAAAGTCATATGCTCTCAGGTTCTTACGAACCGAGGTCATATCATGACCAAAAAACACTACAACCATGTGATGTGGTCAGACGAGTCCATATTTAACCTTCTTTTAAGGAAAAATGGATGTCAAGTTCTCTGTGCCAGGGATGAAAATGCCATCCAAGTTGTGATCAGCGAAAGGTGGAAAAAACAGTATTTATGATTATATGGGGATGAATCAGGGCCTACAGCATGGGTGAGTTTTAAGCGTGTGAAAATAACATTGACGCAGAGGTGCAAATTATGATTTCAGAGAGACAAACGGTGCCATCAAGGCAACGTCTCTTCCAAGGAAGTCCATGCTTAGTTTAACAGAGCTAGCTATAGTGCACCTCTGCATAAGCTATAACAACATGGCTTTGTACACATAAGAGTGCATGTGCTTGACTGGCCTGCTTCCCATCCAGACCTGTCTCCATTTGAAAATGTATTATGCATCATAAAGAGACTAATACTCATGTCACTGTGATTTCCACATGTTAAGTAAGCCGTCATATAAATAATATACTGTACACTGTATATAATAAAATAAACTTTCCAATGTGAAGAAGCTACAGCTTTGAAATTATGTCAAAGACTTCTACGTATCATGTTGCAGAGATATCTTCTGAAGTTAGCATGCTAACCAGCCTGCCCCAAGTCACAGTAGCCCGTACATGTCATATTACCACTCTGTACCTTGACAGGAGATTGTGAATCACTGAAGTGTCCAATTTGCCCTCAGTATATGCAATGCAATGCAAGAAGTCATTGCACGTCACTACCGGCTACATACACAGAAGCTGATCTCAAGACTGTTGAAAACTAAAAATAGTGCAGTATATGGGTCATTGCGATTTGCATAAACAACTCAAAACCAGACACTAAAATGTGGATTTGCATTTACCATTTTGTGACTGTAAAAAGCCAGAACTCTACCAGGAGGTACTAAATCACAATGCCAACATTAAACAACAGTGAAAGATTGGAGTACAGACCCTCCAGTCACACCCAGATATTGTAATCTATGTACAGTAAGAGAGAGTGCAAACACGTTGAGTGAGTTTAAAAGTTTACAATCCCTGGAAGCTCATGAACAGATTTTTTAGTGGCAGATCTGCAGATTCACAAGCAAGCAGTACCAAGAACACATTCTCATAAAGGTAAAGTGGAACTCCTGTTTTTGCTCTGATTATTAAACAAACATATCATTTAAAAACATCCAGCTATGTGATTATTTCACTGAGTTATAGACAGACTACTGCTGTGGCTGGATTTCTTTATTTATTTATTTATTACTAAAAACTGAGCTAAGCAACGAACTGGGAACTACATAAACCTCAGGCTGATAGATCACATGAAAATTCTATGACAGGGTTATAGAATAGATACAACAGGGTTATGTAGATCATCTTGATGTTTCAGCAGTCTGGCCAAATTTGCTTTTTACTTACTGATGGCTGTAGTTGTGGATCAACTACACTATATTCAGTGATTGATCATTCTATGAGAGTGGTAATGCATTTAGGAAAAAGAGGAGGAGAAACTGTGCATTTCACCATATCTCACAATCATGGGGGACAACGAAACATTCTTGTATTATACTACTGCCCTATTTTTTTCTTTTGAAAAAGTGGTGCAATAATGTGCCAAGTTGCCAAGTCTAACACATTGGCTATTTAAGAAGTAAAAGATCACACAAAACGTATTTTTAACAAATCACACACTTATTAAACATCTGAAAGGAAATGAGAAGTCTTAAAGGGTTAAAGCCTTTCTGATATATAAATGCAGGGGTGTATACTAAATGTATTTAGAAAGAAATGTAATTACTGACTAATTAATACACTGATTTCCTACAGTCACACTATTTATAACAATATCTTTATTCACTGTTTCTAGTGCATATGTGAAAAGAAAAAGAACAAGAACAACAACAAGAATAAAATAATGAATTACCACAGTTTAACCCGTGCAGAGCACATGTATCATTTCTATAACATTTTGCGTGTGTTTATAACTATTAAACAAATTTCTATAATTTTGACCTGTACTAGAGTGGGTTTCTAATAGCAAATTCACAAGTATGTTTTACAATTAAATTGTTACTTAGATGGCATTTTTCAATAAGTCTTGCGAATTGACTCTTTAAATTATATATCAATGGAACTCTATCAGCCAAAGCTGTAATAATATCACAATGAGTATTATAAGGAACACTCCACAAATGTACAAGTGACTTATGCCATGAGGTACATAAATCATTAACACCATTACTATAAAGATTCCATAGCACTATAAAAGGAACAACAATTTTGTGTAAACAGCTTGTTTTTAAAATATGAGTGAAGATGACCAAAGTTAGCAAGAAAAATATTATTATTAATTAATATAATTCACCAGAAATCAGCATTGGCAGCTGTAACAATGCTATCCTTATATAAGGTATATAAGTGATGGCCTAAATGAAAGGAAGATTCACTTGGCAATACTAATATAGTATTAAATATAGAAACACCAGCATTATTAACATTATACCCAATACCTTTAAATATTAACATTTTACTCTTAGACGCGGCACGGTGGCGCAGTGGTTAGCACGTCCGACTCACAGCAAGAAGGTCCTGGGTTCGATTCGGGCGTTTCTGTGTAGAGTTTGCATGTTCTCCCTGTGCTTGTCTGAGTCTTTTAACTTACTCAACAAGCCGTCAACATAAACAACAAACAGAATCGGCAACAACACAGCACCTTGTTTAATACCATTGGTTATGCCAAAGCTTTCAGACCTATTATTGTCCCTTTGGACTTCCAGTTGTTGATTGGTGTACATAAATAGTAACTACCGTAAAATAAGAGGTGATATATTCCTCTTAATAAGTTTATCAAACAAAAGAGGCATCAAGGAGTAAGGTATACACATTAGTGTGGTTATAATTATAATAGGCAACGGTCTCTTACAGAGTACAAAAGTACAATGAGTGGTAGACAGACCAGACTTAAATCCAAGTTGCTGATCACAACTAAATAATGCACGTGATACTGTAATGCACGTGATACACAGTATACTGTTAAGAGCAATAGCTCTATAATTACCAGAAGAACACAGACTTTTTCCTATCCTTGGGTATTGGTATCTTCAGCCCAGTTAATAGGACAGATGGGCTAACACCATGAACAATCATACTATTATAAATGAGACTTAGCATAACATGTAGTAAATAAGTACCATTAATTAAATGATCTGCAGAAATGCTTTCACAACCACCAGATTTACCACTCTTCAAATGTTTAACAGCAGCGGCAACATCATTCCCACAGATTCTGTAAATATTACAATTATCAGTGACTAGATTGTTGACTTTCTGCTTTAACATATCCATTTCATTGGTATCATCATCATTTCACTGTTATACAATTCCTTATACTTATTAAAGACCACTTCAGTAATATCTTTACTACACGATATTCCATCAATGCAGAATTGTTGAAACCTATAATACTTCTATCTTTTCTCCAGAGATCACGATGATTGTTACATGCATTAGCCTTAGCCATATTTTCCATTCGAATTTTATTATTATTTTGTTTGACGTATCTGACAGCCTGTTTGTGAAGATGAGTGTAAACAAACAGACTGATGTTTCCAGATTTCCATTCATCAGCATTTCTGCAGAGCTTTAACCATATTCACTGTTATAAAAGGAAACTCTTATTGGTGCATGCAATGGATATGAACAAACAGGTGGATGGCATCAGGAAAGCCGAAAAACCTTAAGCACAGAAGACTGATGAACTGACTTTAGCTCACTGACTAACTGTTCATTTGTGACATGTTCGTAAAAATGTGGGATTTGCTTGATGCTTGTGGCTGAAAGTCTTAAGCTTGTTTTTACTTGCAAAGCACCATCACAAGGATTACCTTTACAAGTCTAAGTAGCTGGTAAAGGTCTTCCACCTCATCGGCATCGTTTGGGCTGTATTCTCTGCCTGTGTCCACACTCGAGCCCTCTATGGTCCTTCTGTACAGTGGCAGATCCATGGCTTCTGCATACAGCTCAATAGCCTGATGCCCAACTGTTTGATACATGTAGCTGTCAAGTTCATCTGAATGTGACACAGAGAAGGAAAAGGTTTATAACAGCTATTTATTTAATCATTGAAGGATTAGACTTATGGTTTTACCTGTGTGAGCAGGTCGGAGGTTGGCCAGTGCCACTATAGTGTGTCCTGCAGCAACACACTGCATCATGTTGTAACAGCTGTCTTTACCACCACTGGGAAAACCACAAGAGAATGAAATAATCAGGAATATTATTACTAGTACCTTTTTTTTGCTTTAGATGGTAGGTGACTGCACACACACACACACACACACACACACACAGATATCTATCTATCTATCTATCTATCTATATATATATATATATATATATATATATATATATATATATATATATATATA
>JAOUQZ010000002.1:18179418-18201410 GCA_028564935.1 Neosilurus hyrtlii
ATATACTTTTTATTTAAACTTTTTACATAGTCATTCATAACCTTTCCAATTTGTTTTCCCTGACATGACACTGCTGAATAATTAACAAAAGTGACACAGTTCCTGAACTGGGTTAAGTGACGAATAAAACATGATGGAGTGTGCTGTTACAGGAAAATAATCAGTGGCTGGGTAGTGAGATGCTACCTGCTGCCAAGTGAAGTTTCTATTACCACCCTGAACTTGTTAAGCATTACATTTTCTAAACATATTAATGAACATGTATTAACAAACAGATATTGTTTAACAGATCATATTGTTTAATATAATCATATTGGTAAAGTTACATTTAACGTTATGGATCATCTGCTCTTATTAGATATGATAAATAGGCATTGCTTCACTATCCAATCTACTTTAAAAAAATAATAAGACACAAAAAGCTCAAAGCTCCTCTGCCCTGAAGGATCTCCCATGGCTGAAAACTCGCTGACCAGTTACCGTGACCTGTCATTAGAGACTCCTTCCATGCTTTTATGCTTTCTTTCATTTAATAACGTTTTTAGTCTATTATGGGGTCTAGAATATGTAGAGCACATTATTATAAACTGGTTTTGCAGAAAATTGAGTCAATACCATCTGACCAATAAGATGTGAGAATTGGTATAAAAAAATTACATAATTAGCATTATTGATTAGTTTATTGATATGTTTGTCAATAAAGATAATGCACAGTGCAGGTTTTGCTTAACATTAATATTTAGCACTGTACTAAGTGACTTGTGTACACGTTAAGACCTTTGTAGCATTGGTTAGAAATATACAGACTGTGCTGACAGAAATATGTTTGTGTCCTTTTAGGCTGTACTTTTTTGGTCAGGAAGACAAAGAGGAAGCATTTGTACACTTGCACTCTGAGTCAGGCAGGAGGGGAAGGGGTTGTGGGAAACACAGGACGACTGTTCTATGAAAGACGGATGTAAAACTTTTTATGAAGAAAAGAAGAATATAACGGGAAAATGCTGCCAGTAAAGATTGGAGTGGTTTTTGAAGCAGAGTGCAATGAATTCAGATAATTTACAGAAAAGTGAAGCAAGACCCAGAAACTTCATGTTGCTCCCATCTGTCAGAAATAACACCTGATGTGTCTTGTGCATATACTTTTATACAAACCATTTTCTCATACACACACCTCAGTTAATTATATAGATTTAGGTACTGCCTAAAAGCAAAGCTCCCATATGATTTTCCTTATTTGACAAGTTGTTCAAACCCCATGAACCTATCCTACGTATGTCAAGATTAATTCATTTTAATAACTTGTTTATAGAAGAGAATAAAAATGAGGTAACCAAACACAATCTTAGTCTCGACATGTAAAGTACACCATTTAGAAACCGAAGGTTTAAAGAACATTTCAATAACACAAGAATATCTTTATTTATTTCACATCATTAATGATGAGGTCGCATCAAGTGACCCGAGTATTATGCTCCTCTTGTTCACTGTATTTTTCATTCCCAGAAAAATTTTCTTACGTTTTTCCTTTTTCAGGATATACAATTTTCAAAGAATAACACAGGGTTCCCATGTGTACCAGTACATGTACTCTGGAGGGAGGATGCTATAGGTTTTCTTGATGTTCCAACAGTAACTCCATGGTTAGTCGTTTTTTTTTTTCCATTTCAAAGCGTCATGCGGGAGCTCCACTATAAGGTTTATTCAAGTGGTTTCTGCAAAATAATTGATTAATTATCTATTGTCTATAAATGTGCTCAGTTACAAATGGATGTAATGCAATTACTTCAAATAAATTACTCAAATTAATTAATTTCCATAAATCACTTCAGCTAACTTATTGGTTTTTGCATTCTGTAAATTAGGGACCACCATTTTCTCCAAGAATGACTCTGGTGTTTTCATTCAGCTAAAAGAATTTTCAGCTGATGCAGTGGTTACTGCAATCAATCAGTGATTACGATCATGTTTGCAAGTTTTCCATACCTTCTCATTAGTGTTCAGCATTTCTGCAGTAATCCTGAGCAGCAGTGTAATCCAGTGAGCACTTTCGGCTGGAGTTCTGCTTCCTGTGGGCCGCGTGTATTGTGGCAGATGCCCATCTGTAGGCGAGTGGCCCGTGGAGGCCCACATTAGTGGCTGTTGGCCACGGCCCCAGGTCCATTCCGCCTCGGAAACTGTGATTATGGAGCGTGATTGCAGTGTCTGCTAGGATGATAAGAGGCCGGTTTGGTGTGCCAAGCAATTTAATCGTTAAAGAGGAAAAAACGAACACAAAGAGAATTAATGGTGCTTCAAATGCTGCCTGAGTTTTTTTTTCCCTTTCATATTGATAATATCCATCCAGAGCAATTTCCCACAATTGGCGGCATATGGTCTTGTCCTACACTCTGCTTTATGCCAGACAGAATCAAATCTGTCACTGTGTGAGTGAAGGTCAGCAAATTAAATGTACACATAAATGAGAAATGCATGTGGGTAATGAGGTGCATAAGTAAACATATATAATGAGCTGGATAAATGATAAAAACAGGCAGTAAAGATGCAGCTTTGGCCTGAAGCTGATGGGAATATTAAAGTACTATGGTTAAAAGATGGTATTCTTGAGATGTAAGGTGAGTGCTGAGAGCACCTGTGTCCGGCACATGCAGTATGAAAGAGCCTGCTAGGCAAAGTCCTGCGGGGAATCGTGCCTACGGTGGTCTCTACTGCACCAATGTTTTGAGGAATGCTTTTTGCCTCAGCAATCGCTTTAGGCAAATCCCCATCTCTCTGTCTCAGACCTCTGAGCACATACTCCCTTACCCCTTCAGTCTAGCTTTCGTTCTTTCTACCTCATTCTCCACCTCTAGATCTCCTCTGAAGGTTAGAGCTGCAGCCTGGGCCTGAAGTCTATTGCTGCAATAAGAGCAGATAAGCTTTTTGCCAGACAGAGACACCACATGGGGCTGCACCTTGCCTGAGGATAAGGGCAGTGTTGCCCAGGGCCTTGAGACCCACGGCCGGGCCAGATGAGGCTTTAGTGACCCCGGCCAGAGTGGAGCTGACAGGTGAGAGGCCACTGCTGCGTCTAATGATGGCCGCCGCAGGGCAGGGTGGGGGATGGACCAGACCAGATGAGACCAGAAGAGACAAACAGAGAGAGGAGTGACGCAAGCAACAATAAAAATCTATAAACCGTGGCTATGTGCCAAAAGCTTGCCCATCCAGTGAGTGGAGAATCTGGCCTTCATCTCCACTTCCTGATCACGTGACTACAGGACAGAGGATGCACACTGCCTGAGGGGATTTTAACATCTAGTCATGGTGCAAAACGTCACAGAGACCTTGTACTGTTCTGTAATTTGGAAATTTTAGATCAGAGTATAGATCTGAAAATGTTTAGAGCCAGTTAATGTGAAAACCTAACACTAATTATATATGCACTTTTAGAGCTGAGTAATACTGGGTATTAAAAGAAAAAAAATGGATAAATGAATGGAGAAACATGATTGCAGTTGTTTCTACAGGTGAATTGTATGATGTGGTATTTATAAAAATGCTGAAGAGAGAGAAGATCTAAGCAACTAAAAGAGGGGATTGGATGGCAGGAGTTTCACCTGCATTAGGATCCAAGGGTAAGACATGAGTATAAGGGATTGGCCACTGTGGTTGACCCATGGATAGATTACTGACATAGCCTACAAAGCACATGCTCAAGGCTCCTTAATGAGCAAAGATTTGAAGTGACTGATTAGGCCATTACGCTGCTGAACAACACAATGCATAAAACTCCAGCCAGTTAATACAATGGCAAAGAATCTGAAAGAAACTTAGAAATGGATTTGATGTTAAGTCCTGTTTTTAGCTTTAGCTATGAAACAAATGAAGAGACCTCTTTTATTGGTGACCGCCATTAAAAATGGTCTTTTAATTTTTCTCCGCAGCTGTAAATATGAAGATGGAAAAAAAATGAAGGGCCATGACAAATGTTTAATATATAACTTTTATATTCCCTAATGAGTCATATTAATAACAAACTCTGAATTAAAATGGGGGCAATGAGAACAATCCATCACTACCGGTTGTTGAGTTGGAGCTTGTTAAAGAACTGAACTTTGGCTATTTGGTTGATGAGTTATGTGGATTATGAGGTGAAATGAGTGAGACTTCTTTCTAGCACACAGGTACCTCAAATACTTCGAAGGAACATGTGATGAAGCACAGTGCATTTTATTTTGCAGGCTTTGGGTTGCAGGGAAGAGTATGAGGCTGTATGGAAGAGTCAGGCACGCCTTCTCTGATTCTGACCAGAGTTACTAATCCATCATTGGTTGAAACAAACACACTCAATGATTTCTGGTGACTGATAATGTCAAAGCTTCACTTAAATTCCAGATGTGGGTGAGCCTATGCCATGTCTAGCCTTAGATTTCTGTTCTTGGCTGATAGGAGTGGAGTCTAGTGTAGTGTAACGATTGGCTAATAATAATGATAATAATAATAATAAGAAGAAGAAGAGGCCACTTCACTACAAATTTAAAATCTATTAATAATATTAAAACCTATAATATTAAGATAGATAGATAGATAGATAGATAGATAGATAGATAGATAGATAGATAGATATTTGTTCATTTTTTGAACTTAATTATACTATGGTTGCTGGAAGACTGAAGCCTATTTCAGCCGACTCTCGGTAAAGGTGGTGTACACCCTGAATTTTTTGCCATTGCATCGCAGGGTCAGCACACAGTCACGTACGCAGCCATTCAAATTCACATTTACATCTAGGGGCAATTTGGAACACCCAACAGGCCTAATGCGCATATTTTTGTAGTGTGGGAGGAAACTCATGCAAACACAGTTAGAACATGCAAACTCCACACACACACACACAACACACACACACACAAAACCTTGTCGAACCCAGACCTTTAACCCAGGACCTTCTTGCTGCGAGGTGGACGTGCTAACCACTATGCCTCTATGTCCCCTGAAAGCTATATATGGTTGTATAAATTACTGTAGCCTGCCTCTCAGCTCGAATCAGCATGGGCATTCTCCTCTGAACTATTTCATTAAAAAGGCATCATCACCTGCATAACTAACATTCACTAGATTTATTTTAGTTTGTTACACTATTTTGTGTCAATTGCATGAGATCAGCAGTTTCTGAAATGCTCGACCAGCCGATCTGGAACTAACAACCATACCACAGTCAAAGTCACTGACATACTGATATTTGATGTAAACATGAACTGAAGCTCTTGGCCTGTATCTGCATAATTGTATGCATTGCCTTCATGCCACATGATTGGCTGATTACACAGCTGCATGAGTGAGTGTATGTATTCCTATTGAATTGGCCTGTGCATGTACACGGATATTATTGTACACAGATCCATGTACATTCACATGCCATACTTCAAGGGTCTGAAGCCTCTGCCTTTGTGTCTTGTGGCAGTTCATTTAGTATACGCAAGTCCGTGCAACCAGTCAAGGTGGTCCAGCACCACTGACACTGTCTGCCCTGTCCTCCGAACAGGGACCTGCAAGTGTACACAAACAGCCACTCTACATCTGCCAGCTGATTAATCAAGGGCGATTCAGTGGTAACTGCAGCATACCAATTCCTTCCTGGCTAGTCCCTGTGTATTTATTTAGAGTAACCCGTAGCCAGTCATGCCTGACCCAAAACTATCAGGAGCAACCATGGCTGCACCCAAGCATAAACAAAAAAAATGCGTAATGAGGTAAGGAGAAGGGGGAGTGAGGGTAGGAAGGGTAGGAAGGGGGGGCGGTTCTTGGAGATAGGGATCTGCAACTCTTGAACTCAAACACAGAACAGAATATAGCTCTCCATGTCATGCTGTTTATTTCTCCTCTGACATGGGAAGGGAAATCATTGACCTCTAAAGGATGGGGGGAGCCTCCATCCATCTTCTACACTGAAGTCTTTTAGCTTGAGGGCATCAAGTCACTGTTTGTCCTGGAAACCTCCCTTCAATACATATTCCACTAATTAGAACTAGGGATAAATCATTGAAGCAGCTTAACGAGTGATGTCATCTTGACAACAGAAGATTAAGAAATTGGTCCTGGACATCACAGTAATAAATCTGTCATGGAAGAAGTGAAGCCAAAATTAAATTAAAGTTTCCTTTTTTAAAACAAGGAAATTAGTTTTTTTTTTTAAATTTTATTAATCGATGGGTACATTTACAAGATTGATCAACATCTTAGTCTATCTGCAATTTTAAATAGTTCACTATATGAAACAATAACACATTGTGTATTCAGGTTCCCCAAAGGTCCAGGTTCTTTCATACCCCCAATTATCTGCTCATGCTTTTTCGTCAAGTGCAACTACACTGATCAAATGCAGGGTCTGAACAACACTGTTAGTGGTCCTGCAAGAGTGAAAAGCATAAAGAGTAAAGATGAGGCCTGAGAAAAAGCTTATTGATCTCACATGAAGGTTAGGCAACAGTCAGAGTGCTGGGGCTCGCAGGAGGCACTCCCGAGTGGCAGAGGCCAGGTCTATCATTAAAACTAAAATCCAAAAAAAGGAGACAGAGAGAGAGAGAGAGAGAGAGAGAGAGAGACAAAGAGACAGAGAGACAGAGACATACAACAACAACATACATATACAAAAAACCAAGTCTTGCCCAAGCCAGGAGTCCAGAGCTTATTTCTTATAACAGTTTATAGCACTTTACATCATTTCAGTGATGAGTTGGGAATACTGCAACTAAACATATTCTTGTCAATAAGCACTTACTGAAATATGCTGAAATAAAGTAAGATCACTCAGCAACACAATCGGAAATGTTTTTTTTTAGCATTTCCACTCTGAAAAAAAAGAATGTGATACGTTTCTTCTGGTTTATTGTATTAAACACAGGTAAGCCATACCATTAACACCACCTGGCTGATCTGCACTGTGTTCTGACATCATGTCACACAGAGGCTCTTCTGTGGGTTCAGACCAGATTGACTACCCTTCACTACCCAAACGCACCGTGAGAATTGGGCACCCATGACACTCATTGGTTGTCCTTCATTGGACCACCTTTGGTAGGTACTCACCACTGCATACAAGGAACACCCTGAAGGACCTGCCATTGTGGAGATGAACAGACCCAGTTGTTTAGCCACCACAATGTGACTCTTCTCAAAGTCACTCAAATCCATATGCTTGCTTATTTTTCCTACTTCCAACAAAACAGCTTTAAAATTGATTGTTCCTTTTCTGCTAATACATCCCACTCCTTGACTGGTGCCACTGTAAAGAGATAATCAATGTTTTTCACTTTGCCTGTTAGTTGTCATTTTTTTAATGTTATGGCTAGTCAGGGTTTATTTACATGCAAAAGAGCACATGGGGTGCTCCTGGTATAAAGTACCTACCAAAGATGGTCCAAGGAAGAACAAACAGGAAACTGGCAAAAGTGTCATGGGTGCCCAAGGCTCACTGATGCGTGTGGGGAGTAAAGGGTAGTATTATTGGCTAGGATATGACAGAAAGGTTTCAGAACACAGTGCATTACAATTTGCTGCATATGGGCTTGCCTCGCCACAGATCACTCAGGTGGTGTTAATATTATGGCTTATTAATATTATGGGTGCATCTTTTATAGGAGTGTGTGTGTGTGGGAGAGAGAGAATTAGAAACAAAGCAAGAGAAAAAGAGAGCAAGGGGGAAAAAGAGAGGGCAAGAGATGTGCGATTTGAACATCACAGCTGGCTGCTTGGCTGTTTATGCATAGACCTGCAGTACCATGTCAGAACTATTCAAAGGCATTTTAAAGGCACGTCTTGAGTGAAGTTTATTTGCCTGTGTCAGTGTGTGTGCGTGTGTGTGTGTGTGTGTGTGT
Source organism: Neosilurus hyrtlii (assembly GCA_028564935.1). Lineage (NCBI taxonomy): Eukaryota > Metazoa > Chordata > Actinopteri > Siluriformes > Plotosidae > Neosilurus > Neosilurus hyrtlii. The sequence goes on from JAOUQZ010000002.1 coordinate 18,187,275, forward strand.
GTGTGCCTCATCTACATGAGTCAGTGAGCAGGGTGGCAGGCATACCACCTGGGCTGTATGTGCGTCCTGCTCAGCAGGAGAGAGCTCCTCTCTGGGCACAGCTTGTTGGGTTTTGACCCTTTCCCTAACCCTCCACATCCTGTAGATCACTGGCAGCGCTGACTGAGGAGCAGAGGGAGTCTGGCTCAGCAGGAGCATAGCAGCCACAAACAGAGGAGGAACGCAACCACAACGGTAAACAACGGCACCTTTTGGTTGGGCTGCTGTCTGGCCTGGGAGCCCTGGAGTGTGACGGACAGGCTGGTGTGAAGTCATGGCATCCCAGAACAAGGAGAATTCAACATCCTCACAAGCATCAAGAGCAGCTGTTACTAACTGATGCCCAAAGTTTTTAACAGAACAGTCTCAGTCAGGTGACATCTTTGCAGTAAACAAAAAGGGGGGAAAAATCAATATATTTTACGTTAACATTTTCATCTTGTGTGATGTAAAGTTAAAAATACAGATGGAAAGTTGAAACATTTTAAAATCAGGTTACCCCCAAAGGTGAAAAGAGAATAACAAAATATTGCATGAGGCTCACATCTATTTTACACAGTATATACCTAAACAGTATTGAGCTAAGATGTCTTATACTTACATCTGAATAATTAAAATAAATGTTCCTGCATAAAAAAATTTATAAAGCACAGTAAATAGTAAAAATATTTGATGTGATTACTTTAAAAATATAGCAGTTTCAGGTACAGTTTATGCAGTTTTCAAGGTAATGAGTTGTATGTTTTACTGAGCATCCTGCAGAACCGTGGTGGTGTTGTCTGCAAACTTCACGAGCGTGTTTGTGGAGTGGAGAGCAGAGCAGTCATGTATGAAAAGGCTGAAGAGGGCTGGGCTGAGCACACAGCCCTGCAGTGTTCCAGTGTTCAGGATCAGGGTGGAAGATGTAGAGTTACCTATCCTCACCACCTGGGGTCGGTTGGTGAGAAAGTCTCTGAGCCAGGAACACAGTGAAGCTGACAGTCCCAGGTTGTAGAGATTCAGTACCAGCTTGTCCGGGAGAACAGTGTTGAAAGCTGTGCTGTAGTCCACAAATAGCATCGTGACATAAGTGTTGGGGTGCTTCAGGTGGGTCATGGCTGTCACACTTGCTCCTTCATTTGAATGCAAAACCCAACAGCATTCATTATGTTTTTATCTAAAAAGTGGTTTCTTACATAATGTGCTGCTTTCTTTATTGACATGCCAACATTTTTTCTGTAACATTTCATTTTGCGCTGGAAAATAAAATTAAAATAAAAATGAATTGCAAAGTCTATATTAAAAAAAGGGTACCAAAGAGTTCTGCTCAGTATTATATAGACTAGTATCATAATAACTTATGAAAGTCTGGTCTTTTACCTGTGTAAAAGAATCACACAGATCAGGGAGGGTTTTAGTCATCTTTAAATACAATGACAACATATATATCTATATATGAAGAAATTAAGAATTAAAAATAAAAAATTTTAAAAAGAGACTATTTTTGTTATTACTATATATTGTTGTTTGTTACTTATTCTCATCAATATGATCCAATATTACAATAAATAAATACTTCATTTCAGATTTATCTTGTTAAGTATATAATCATCACTGCGCACTACTTTTTTATTTCTTCACTCGCTAAACCATTACATGGGGTTTGAAGTTCATTCATGCTACTTAAAACTTCATATATATATATATATATATATATATATATATATATATATATATATATATATATATAAAATAGTGTGCAGTGAATATTATATACCATTTTTATCAACAAAAACACTGAAAATACCAAATTTTCCAAAAAAAATTATATATATATATATATATATATAAATATAAAAATAGGTTTCCCCAAACCTCCATTCAAATATTGACAACATTTGCAACACAATAAAATACCCTAAAACAAAGCAGAATGCCTAGCAGCAATGACTGTTCTCTAGCTGCAGTTTTTCATGTAGACTATGTAAACTTATTCTTAGAGGCAATCATTATAAAGTTGCCCCTTAGCAGAAAAATCATAACAGCAGCAATTACTACTGTGCAGCTGTACTGCATAAACGTTGTAAAATTACTCCTTAGAAAAAGCTGAAATTAGAAAAGTGTTATCCATGTCTACAATAGCCTTGTGCATATAAAGTAACTATAATGTCTCAAGCAAAGTGCCTTTTTTTCCCCCATTAGTACATTTTCTTTCTGTAGCTTGAATTCCATCTCTCCTATGAAGTGTTTCAACTCCAGTGCTGGTCCTATTCTACTATTGATTATTTTCATAAAATGATTTAATGTGCTCTACTACCCACCGCATCACATAGCAATTGGCCAAAGTAACCCTACTGCAACATGTTAAGCCTCTAGTTCAGAAACAATATGTGGGCGAAAATGTAAAAAGAAATAGATTTTTTTTCAATTTCTTGGTAATAAAAACTGGACTAGGTGATATTTCTGATGCATTTATGGCTTAAATTGTATTAAACATCAAGGGAAATACCTGCCTCACACCCAAAATCAGCTGGGATTGGCTCCAGTTTCCCTGTGACACTAATAGGATAAATGATATGGATAATTATTTAATCAAGGGGTATAAGTAAATACGAACTGTATTGCCTAAAACTGTCAGGAATGTAACATGTTCGTCTGATGACTCAATTAGATGAATGTTTTCTAGTGATTGTTGGGTAGATTACTGAAATCATTCTTTGCTTGGTTTGGGGCAATACAGTAACTTATGTTGGTAGTTGTATTAAGGCCTTTCTTTAACTTTAAAGTACCAAAAAAATAATCTACCCTCAATTATCATGACTTTTTTTTCCATTGTCTTATGTTTTATCTTTTTGTATTTCGGGTTGGGCTTTGAACAGAAGACCGATTTTGGAGATGATTCAGATTAAATTCTGGATCCATTAGTTTTTTTTTTAAAGGATTCTTTAACATTGTGAGACAGGACCCTTTTTTGGGGGTGTGATATTATCGCAGGCCCAACATAGGGTGTTGTGTATTTTCTTCTTCTTTTTTTTTTTTTTTTGGCTTGGTGGAGGTTTGTGCTGTCCAAGTGCTCTTGTTTTTAGATATTTAAACATTACACAGACAAATCATGTGAGCTCCATGAGCAGAGCTAAGTGCTGTGTAGCTGAAAGCTCACGGGTTTATGGAAACGTAAATAAATCCCGCTCGGTAATGGTGTGTTTCAAACATATTTGAAGCTTTAGTATATACTATACAGAACACAAGAAAACCAAATAAAAACACTATTTTAATTGTTTATTTTTCATTTTTAAAGTGTGACAGTAAAGACACCACCTGCTCCAATTTATTTATTTATTAATTACTATTTATTGTCGTGCTAGGACTGTAACATTTCCAGCACCATTAACAATTCAACACTAACCAATTGTATACAGCTGTATAAAATATTCCAAGTGTTGTGAAATGATATTTTTACTTAAAATGACAATAAATTTCACAAAGTTGTCACAAAGCTTTGATTAAATAGCTTTTACTCCTGAAATTTCTTCAATAACTTGCAATATCAAAGCCTGGTTAATGATGTAGTGATTATGGTGCTGGGCTCATGACTGAAAGGTCGGGGGTTCAAATCCCTGTTAGATCCCCACCATGATAAGACCTCTGGGCAAGGTCTTAACCACAAGTGTGCCTCTGTCAACACAGGTAGCAGTAAAAATATTGGGACGGTAACCTGCGATGGACTAGCATCCCAACCAAGAGAAAAAACTCCTATTCGCTTCACGCTACAGAAACCCGGATAAGCTCCAGCTCCGAGGAGCCACTAGGCATTAAGTCTGATGAGCCAATAGACTTAATATCAAAGACTGTTTTGATGTGCAAATATTTTGGCAGTCACATTCAAATACGCAACATCAATATGCAATAGTGACACACTACACAAGTGTAATTCCAAAAAAAAAAGGACAAAAATGTACCCTTCTGTCTACCTCCATTAAACCAAATAGCACTGCATTTCAGATTGTTTACTTAGGCCACTATTCTAGACTTTTATGTTTTAATACTAACCTGTTTTTTTAATTACACTTTAAGTTTCATTTTCCCCCTCATTTTCTATCCTAATTTTTAGTCATACCCAATTCCCACTCGTCAACTATTGCTGCGTATTTGGGGGCGGCCTAACACACTCAAAGGGAAAGCGCTATCTGCCCCCTCGTACGAATGAGCTCAAAGACATACAAGATTGGCTGGTGGTTTCCTATCACCACACTCCACTTCTCACTAGACTACGAGAAAAGTGCAAAGTACTTTGCTCTGGTTTTAGTCACTTAAGATTCACATACATACTGTATATGGTATAACTAACAAAAAAATGTTCAAATATTATACATTACATAAATACATAAATTCTTATGGCTGTTCCCGTTAGGCGTTCGCCACAGCGGATCATCCTTAAAAGATTGAATTCGCATGTTTAATTTGGCACACGTCTTCCATCGGATGACATTCCTGACACAACCCTCCCTAGTACACTGGCTTGTGTAACCCCAACAGCTGGGTTAAAATATCATTCACTTTCTCACTCATTTGCCAAACCGCCTAATCACACTACGGTCGCATCCAACACCAGGCGAAGACAGGGTACACCCTGAATAGCTCACCAGACCATCACAGGGCCAACACACACACAGCCATTCAGACTCACACCTAAGTATATGGAAGAGAAAATTATATTAATATGTAGGTCTTTGGACGTCGGAGGAAGCCCATGCCGGCATGGGAGAACATGCAAACTCCACACAGAAATGCCTGAGCCCAGAACTCTATCCCACGACCTTCTTGCTGTGAGGCAGAAGTGCTAACCACTGTGACACTCTGGGTTAAAATCTTACATTTTAAATCCACAATTACAATAAATAAATAAATAATGAAAAATACAAAGGTTGTCAAGGCTTGGGTTAGCAGGAAACTCATAATGCCCATTTAGGCTTATTTGCCCAAAAAGGTTGTGGTGCCTTGTACTAAGAGGTTTTACATGCTTTTATTAACAGCTTTAATATATCTTCAAGTAGAACTTCACAAAACATAGAGTGGATTGTGTAGCTATAAGAACTGTGTCAAATATGTCCCTGAAGTATTGCCCATCAAACATTTGAAGAGAGTCATATTTAAATGTATACCATATGGTGTAATATGTGTTTTTGGTATTTATGCTAATCTGGAAAATCCACATCACCAAAGGAATTTCAAAACCAGATTATTACTGCTTTTTGAATATGCTGATGATATTAAGTCTACAGAGAAATCGTGAACATGTTAATACTAGGGGAAAGCTTCTGCTAGCAAAAATAAAATAATTCTTTTGATTTATCAGGGTTTTTGACATTAAGGTTTCTACTGATTTTGAGGTCGACATGTCAGTTGCATCAGTGTGCTCTTTTTTTTATTCTTGCCAAATGTACAAAAATGCATTATTAATCTCACAACGCCTAGAGAGGTATTATTATGATAACCTTGAGGCATCAGTACTTGACATTTTAACAAATCCAAACTTTTTTTTTTAGTATGGATTGTCAGCATTGGTGTCAAAGAAGAGAAGAGGGAAGGCAACATTAAGAAAGGACACAGCTTTCAGTAGACAGAGGCAGAAGGGAGACTTCAGGAAGTCACTCGATGATCTCCTGTCAGTGTTAAGTAGACAGGTGCTTACAGTTAACACCAACCTAATATAGCTATGCATATTTATGACTTTTCTTTCTAAAATATTTCTTTCTTATGTCAGAACTGACATGTTTTGGAAGCCTATGATTTTCTTTAAAAAGACGTGAATGAACAAAAAAGGTATTGCTGTAAAAAAAAAATGGAGATTGATCATGAACTTACTACAAAAAAAGTGTGGTCAGAAATTGTTCCATGTTTTCATAATGGGAAAGCTCAGGGGTTAGTGAGTGACGAGAGCTGCTGCATCTCATCACAGAGAAGAAGGGAAATGACTTTATAGTCTCTACAGACTGAAACACTGATTACTCCCTAAGTCTGCCTCTTGCTCTGGCGACCAGCTCCTCACTTCCCATGGAATTTTGGCCCAGGATTGTGAATCAAAAAAGAAAATGGAGGTGAGTGAGGAGGGGGTTGAGACGTTAAATGGATGAACTGAAGAAAGTTTTTTGTTAAACATATAAACACATTACTGCAGTTTTGAATCTGAAGTTAAGTCTTAGTTAAGTCAATCTCAATTTGTCTGAAATCGAGGTGAAAAAATAAAATACTAAAAGCATACAGTAGATCCATTCATTTGTCATCGCCATTCAAATGCTTTAGTTTCAGAAAAATGGACGAGAAAATGAAATATAGGCAAAACAATAATTTGGCAGTAAACTAGCCAAAAAAGGTTTAATTTAAGTTCCTGGGTGGAGTTGTATGTTCTACCCATTGCTTGTGTTGGTTCCCTCTGGGTACTCTGGTTTCCTCCCACAGTGCAAAAACATGCACTTTAGGCTAACTGGATGTTCCAAATTGCCCCTAGGCATACCCCGGTTTTGCCCAGAGTTGGCTGAGACAGACTGCAGCCTCCCCACAACCCCAGTAAGATTAAGTGATTCGGCAAATAAATGAATGTCTCCTAATAATGTAAGTCAATGTCTATTTATTCATCTTCTGTTCCACTCATCCCTCAAGGTGGTGGAGGAGCTGGCACATTTAGTTGAGAGGTGGGGTACACCCTGAGCAAGTCGCTCTATTGCAGGGCTAACACAGAAAAAGCAACCATTTACTCCTAAGGACAATTTATTGTAGCTAGTTGACCTAAAGTGCTTTTCTTTGGATTGTATGAGAAAACCAGTACACCCAGAGGAAACCCAGTATGAAGGGAACATACAAACTCCACACAGAAAGCCTTTAGCCACGATTTAAACCCACTACCTTCTCGCTATATGGTGACAGTGCTAACCTCTACGCCACTATGCTGCTTAATATATCAATATCAAATGATTTGCAAAGATGGGGCAGTGGTGGCTCGGTGGTTAAGGTGCTGGATACTGATCTGACGGTCGGAGTTCCAAATCCCACTATCACCAAGCTGCCACAGCAGCCCCCAGTGCAGCTAAGTGGGTTATCAAAGGCCCACTATGTCTCTCACTGTCTGTGGTGAGAGGCATGTAAAAGAACCACTGCTAACGTTGGAAAAGAGTAGGCTATTGGATTGCGGTCAGCCTGTTTCTGCCCTAAAGTGATCCGGTGAGCTGTCCAGGGTGTACTCCGCCCTTGCGCAGAGTCAGCTGAGATGGGTGCCAGCCTCCCCGCAACCCTAATTAGCATTAAGTGGTTCAGAAAATGAATGAATGAATGATTTTCAAAGTTTAAGTAAAATGGCTTTTTCATGTTGACCTTTCTTGATGCTGAAACTTTTAGGTTTGCAACACTTTCTAAGACTCAAGGCATCCTTCATTAGTGCCCCTTATTTTTCTTTTGGTCCAGGCTGGTTTTATATATTTTGTATTTTACTGGGCAAAACTTTTGATCCCTGTGTATGTTGAAAAAATCAATAGTTTCTTATATACAGACCTGTCAGTCATGAAAGCATCAGCTGTGCTGAGAGTTATGGATGTGATTGGCATGAATAAACCAGAGGATCCAGAAACCATAACCTTCAGATGAGTTACAGTATGCTATAAAACTTCTGCACAACGACTTTTAAATCCAGCATTATAAAATAAATAACTAAAATTGAAACTATTGACAGATATGTGGCTTAGTAATGCTGCATAATACTTTCATTGTAAGTATTGAGTCTCATTGTGTTGTTTAGGTCATCAAAAGGATTTTGGTTAACTATTGGCAGGTTACTATTGTTGAACAAATCAAATGTGGAAAATTACCCTCAGAAGTGAAAACTAAGGAGAGCCAGAAGCCGATGCCCTTCATTTATGCTCCTATCTTAATTAGATTCTGGCTGTGTTTCTGTTTACCTCTTGCGCACTGTCTCCCTTGACTCCCAGAGCATAGCCATTAGCAGTGGGAGAGTGTGTGGAGGTGAGAGGTGGACATGAGGGTGGGGAGCGACTGTGTGTGACAGGCCCAGGCCTTTTGGACTCATCTCTCAGGGAACAGATGTTGTTGGCGACGGCGTGATTATGGCAGCGGCTGTGGTGGAACAGGGACGTGGCGGTATGGTGCACGCTGAGCGCGCGCTTGGTGGATGGATGCTGTTAATTACACGCCTTCCCCAAGGAGGAAGATGACATGAGCCCGCCACTCTGCACAATCGCAGGGGTATAATTAAAGCTCCAGTAACAGTTGTTAATAGGCCAGAAGATAGAAGTGTTAGCAAAAGGAGGGGGATGTTGTTACAGGAGGGGGAATATACATCCCTCTGCACTGTCTGATTTCTTCTCTGCCAGGACCTTCCCGAAAGGCATTGGGACATTCTGAGAAAATTTTAATGGGCTGAACCAGGGGAAGGACAGTGTATTTGAGTGGTTAAGTTGGGGCACTGGGGATGAAAACATGAGGAGGTCCTATAGGACTTGGACTATTAGAATGACCTTGATGGTATAACCATGTTCTTGCTGCTGACTTGGCTTTATAAATCTGTGCTGTAATATTAAATAAAACTTCTTTAAAAAAAGCCTCTATGTCTATTTTACAAAAGGTAGAAAAAACTGCATCTTTGGTGCAATATAAAACTGGACACAACAATTCTAAAGCATATTTCAGCCCCTGTGTCGAGCACTAAGTGCAGTATTCTAGCCAGGTGACAGGCACTTTCTTGTCCCTCTCATCAACTAGTGATGGAGAGTGCCCATGGGCAGCGTTTAAAAGCCCCCCACACAGCCTCCTGTGTCAGCACACATCACAGCAGCCTTTTTAGCAGCACAAAGCCCTCCGACAACCCCTCAAGCACATCCTGATGCTCTCTTTGTGCTGCTGGTATTATCAGAAAACGCACATGTCTGACTCTCAATCTCCTCTCGCCCACCTTATGCATTTTTCTGGGTGAATACATGGAGGATGGGTAAAAAATTCCCAGACCACAAAAGACACTGCTGGCAGGCTTCCTAAGAGTTCCTAAGAGCACCAGTAGTGTGCGGTTCCCCTCATTAACACTTGCATCTGCTCCATTGATTTCCAAAACTAACTGCGTTTTTGCACGAAGAGCTGGAGCAAGAAATCAAAGTGCAGCCTCGGCAGTCGTTTGACTTTAATCAAATGTACAAGTGAAGATGATGGGCTACACAGGTTGCTCGCATAAAATGTCATTAGGATCCATGGCAAAGTGGAGGAAAAGGGCAAAGCAGATCTTGGCTGGTTGTAAGTGTGGGGTATGTCACATTGGCCTTCTAATTACTGCTGGAGTCGTTACAGTGTGCAGTGAGACGGAGAGACAGAGGACTATCACAGCAGAGATAATGTCTAACTTTGCCACTCAGTCCTGTCTTCCACTGCAGAGGGGAGTCCCACTGAGAATTACCCATGCTGAGTGTGACATCGAATACCCACCCAGATAAATGGAGGGATTCTGGCAGGACATATTTTTAGCATTAACTCACTGACCCAAAAAATGATGTCCACAAAATGAGATCCTTCCGGATATTTAAGGAGAAGTAACTGTTTCCTTGTATCGTTTCGCTGTGTATATCACAGAAGTGCTTCACTTTATAAAGACTGGGATGTTATTTCTTGGGGTTGATTATACATATAATAATTGCACCAAGCTACAGAAAAAAACTCCGGAGCTTTACTGTTTCAGCTGTGATCATTCATCGCCATCAATTACTTTCCACTCAGCTCAAGCTATTCGTTGCAGGTCATATGAGCTTTACTCAGATGACCATCATAATGTTTAATTTGAAGGCTCTCCAATCACCATTAATCACCATTAATTCCTGGGAAAGCAGTGTTCCATCTTCATATCTTTACAGCACTTCATTGGCAATGAGTAGAGAGCTGCTGAGTATTCATCATTTTTGTGGCGCATTAAAGTCTGTAAAGATGTTCTCTCCTCTACTCCAGCACCTTCTTCATGTGAGGCTTTTTTCTTGTTTGTTTTTTTACTTTTTCATGACTTATTTACTCAAGAAATGTTATTTATATTTGATGAAGTGGAAAGACAGTTTCCCCAGGTTCTAACCAAAGACTGAAGTCCAGGCTAGGGCTGGACCTAACAACCTTTCATAGGCATAAGGGAATGCAGGTCCAGGTTGCAATGAACTCAAGAGATGAAGCAGTCAATAGGCCAGCAATAAAACAGTAACATAGGCGTGCTTTTTTTCTCCCAGGATCAGCAGGGGCAGACAGCTACGGCCAGAGAACTTTACTTTGATCAAATCCTTATAAACTTTTATGCTACATATGGGGGCGGGGGGATGATCTTATAGCCACAACATATAATACTATTGTCCCAAAGCCATCCAATGATGAGCTTGACAAATTGTATTACAAGTATATTAAGTGTATCAATGGCTATACAGATGTCTGCTGAATGTAAATAGTCAGTCCTGTTAAAATGTGTAGCCATATTCCTTCTGACACGATGCACCTAAACTAATTTGACCTCCTTTTGTTTGCACTAATTTGGTCAAATCAATACCAGATCTCTCCCTGAGCTGTCACACGTTGCTCAGTCAATAGGAATAATGATCAATAAGTGTTCTCTGATGTGCCGGATTTGCCCTGAAGATCCATGCTGAATGAGGCTAATCAGTTTATGTTGCAGGGGTGAGGTGTGAAGGGATTGAAGATGCCTTGCTGTGGTTACGGAGAGCATGTTAGAGACGGAGATCCCACAGGCCCACTGGAGCTCCCGCATGAAGAGTCATTTATTTGGGGGTGGTGGTGGTGGGTGTTCAGAGCCTGCTTAGTGCTGCTGGTTCTCTATTCAAGGACAATGCCGCTATTCACAGTTATTTACACTGAGCTCCAGGCTTGTTCTGACCCACTGATCCACTATAATGTGCCTACTTTTCTTTTTACTCTGCACACTGGTTAACAGTTTGATGTTTTATATACCATATGGTGACTTATTCTTGAACCCTTCCATGAACTACATGTGTGTCTTTGAGCACTTATAAATAGTACTTTAAGTACTAATAAATTCTTTGCAATGCACAGCCAACTCCAGAGCTAGTTACTTACTTAGCTTGCTTAATCATCTTTTCTAAACACAAGGCACAACCTAGGCGACATAGTGGCTGAATGGATAGCACTTCTGCCTCACGGGAAGAAGGTCATGGGTTCAAGCCCCATGCCCGGTGAAGGCTTCTGTGTTCTCTCCACGGCATTTCATTTCTGCATGTTTTCTCTGTGCTTCCGTGGGTTTCCTCCAGGTGCTCTGGTTTTCTTCCACAGTCCAAAGACATGCACATCTTCTAATAAAAAGACATGCTAATTGGATATTCCTCATTGTCCCTAACTGGGAATGTGATCATAAATGGTTGTGTGTCTGTGTTGGCCCAATGATGGCCTGGCAAGCTGTTCAGGATGAATCCCGCATTTGCCCAGAGTTGGCTGGGATGGCACCAATCTTCCAGTGAACCTAATATAAGATAAATTGGTTCAAAAAATGAAATGAATAGACAGGGGCAACACGGCAATGGAGCAATGGTTAGCACATCTACCTCACAGAAAGAAAGCCTGGGTTCGATTCTCGGGCTTGGTGTTTCTTTGTGGAGTTTGCATGTTCTCCCCGTGCTTGCACTGGATTCCTCCAGGTACTCCAGTTTCCTCTTACAGTCCAAAAACATACACAGATTGCTAAGAGGCTGTTCCAAGTCACCCCTAGGTGTGAGTGAGAGTGTGAATGGCATGAATGCCAAGTACCGTAAATGTATGTGTGTTGGCCCTGCAATGGCCTGGTGGGCTGTTCAGAGTGTACTCCACCTTCCCCAAAGTTGGCTGAGATAGGTGCCAGCCTTCACGCGACCTTAATTAGAATTAAGTGGCTTAGAAAATGAATGAATGAATGGATAAGTAAAAAGACAGCTTTACTTTTAAACAAATGATATTTAGATTTTTTTTTCAGTCTCCATGAACTCAGCTGTTATGTCTGACTGCTGCAAACAACCCTTTATCAGATCCACCTCCATCTAGATACAAAATAGTACATAATATAGGTAAAAACAAAGACATAAAAGTTTTAAAGGACTGTAACAGGCTGTCTGTCAGTGGTCAACAAAGAACCCAATAACTCCAGTTTAAAATAGTGCAATTTAGATTCTTCCTGTTTTTTAAATTCCATGTTCATGATAACACTATGGGTCACGATGTCCAAGATCTCCATGATTTGAGAGAATTGTGATGAGTGTTCAGGTCATAGGATCGAATCGTGATGATTTTGAGGGATCTTAGTGGATTCTTGATCTTGAGGGAACTTGGTGGAATTGAGATGATCTTGTCGGAACTTGGTGGAATCGAGATGATTTTGAGGTTCAAAATTGCTTATGTAATTATTATGATGTATTATGATATGACACCAATCATGATAGAACATGGAAATCACAGTAGAGATTAACAGATCTTAACAGATCATAATAGAGTGTAACAGACCTTGATGAACCATCGTACAGAATCTTGATAAACTTGGATACAAGTTTCATCTCTTGGATGCACCCTGACTCACTTTAATACCCCCTATCGTGCTCCAAGCATGCTCATTTTATGAATCACAAAGATCGCAGACATCGTGCCCCAGTGCAAAACCCAGGCTTATTTTGTCCAGAAATGGTTGCATGAATATCTGACTGAAATTTTCCAAACCAGAAAGAAACCTAGTCAGTAGAAAACTGGGACTCTGTAGCACTAATATCAACTATATTCTGAAACTTCCATGTGGCATGGCTTTTTACACTAGCTGGGAACAGTTAACCCTCATTAATTATCACAATGCAAAGTTGACCTCACTTTGTTAACAGTGCACAGCAACTCCAATTAAACATGACAGCATCACTTCAACCAACCACGTCTGTGAACCTCTACCCAACATGTCAAACAGACGAAGAAAAAAAAAAAGCTGAATGCCATGCAAAGAAACTAATCTGACCCTGCCATATGGACAGGTTGAATATAGAGTCTGTGTGGCAAATAAACCTGAGTGATGATAGGAAGAGACAGAGAAAGAAAGAGCGAGAAAGAGGAAGAGAGAGTGAGGTAGAAAGCGAGAAAGCGCAATGACCTTTTCAAAGAGCTTGATCTAGGGCCAAGGTAGACTTTATTTATAGAAGGTATTTATAGGAACGATTTTCCCGAGGTTAGGCTGAACGGGATGCCACTTCTCATTACCAGCAGGTTCCTGCGTGCACCTCATTTTACAGCTGGCTGAGCTCAGGCAGGAGGAGCCAGAGCAGCTGGGGCTGGGTCACCAGCAAAATCTTGCAGGCCAGTTCTTAACACGGTGTGTGTGTCAGACCTCTAGAGGTTTTAAAGCTCTGGGTTATAGGTCCCTCCCTTTGAAGAGCTGCTTGACTGGTAGTTGTTACTGTACATGTGCAACTCCTTGCTGAGCCTCAGCATGTCCACTATCTCACCCCAGACCAATATGCATCATCTGTCACATGCACCAGACTTGCGCCATCTACCGTTCTTACTACTGACCATGAAGATGTGTAATTGTAAAAACACACACACACACACACACACACACACACACACACACACACACACACACACACACACACACGTGACACCTTCACTACCTCCCAGGCTCTGTGTGTTGCCTCATCGCTGAAGCAATAAGTCACCCTGGCAAAGCACCTCAGGCTTTTGCACAGGCCTTGCAGCCTCAGCATGGAGTCATCACAGCCCAGGGACACCGGGAGGGAATGTCAAATCAAAGACGAAGCCAGACAAAGCTGCAGCTAAGTGCTAACAGCTCTGTAATAATACAAAGCTAGCCATCTCTAGCACAGTATACAGTACAGATTAGAAATAGAAACAGCTACAGATATATATACACATACATACATATAGGTATCAAGTATGTTTTATATATGTTATATGAGTATCAAATAGTTTCTTACAATATATATATATATATATATATGTATGTATGTATATTAAATATCTAATGCTATTTAGACTACACACACACACACACACACACACACAACCTGTACACATTTCTCCTCCTCCCAACAACACACC
>JAOUQZ010000002.1:18201820-18245724 GCA_028564935.1 Neosilurus hyrtlii
TATATATATATATATATATATATATATATATATATATATATATATATATATGTATGTATGTATGTATGTATGTATATTAAATATCTAATGCTATTTAGACTACACACACACACACACACACACACACACACACACATATATATATATATATATCTGTCCTAAATTATTCAGACCAGTGTGATTATTTCACCTTTTTACTATCTGCATTTCACCAGCAATGCAAATTGACAGACACGTAGATCAAAAACTTCAAACTTAGCCAGCAGCGTGGACATCCCTCAAGTCCTGTACGGAGTGGTAATCTGCTCTGTGTCCAGTCCCACTGGAACCTTTGTCTTCCGAAGGGATTTGAAAGGATTGATGCTGCCAGATCTACTGAGTGCAATGAACAAATCACTCAGAGGTAGGTGTCAGATATGTATGTCTTCCCTTCCATAAGTGTCATTTTTATGAGAGCTCTGTCTGTATAATGCTAGCTGATGCCTAGACATGAGATGTGATACTTTTAACGTGCACATACATTCAAGGAGGAGAAAAAAAAAGCATGAATTCTATACATCATATTCAATATAAGTTGAGCCATTTGCTTATAATTCAGATGGCTGTCATGTCAAATGGAAACAATATGATGAGTTTGGTATCAATTGCGTTTTTAGCAACCCCTCATTTTTTGGATCAAGTATGCTCGCCTGTCAGGTGAGACTTTATCATACAAGAGAAATGACAGTGTAGTAATAAGTAGTAATGAGAAGAGATAGAAGGCAGGAGGTTACAAATGTTTAGCAAATGCACCGGAAGTGGTCAGAAGGGAACATCTGACCTAATCTAGGACAAAGACAGATCCAAGGACCAGGTTTAAATGAGAGGAATAAGCCCTGTCTTCCATCAGCTTCCCACATGGGAACTACTGAATCACTAATGCGAGAGTTACATTAATAAAATTTGTTTCAGTCCTGTCCTGAGGCTGACTATTCAGACCGCTCTGTTTTGCGGTTGGCTCCGAGCCTGTATCCATCGTAGAGGGCTTGAAATATTACAGTAGAATTGTGGCTTGACTGTCTGGAGCAATTTCCCCCAGGTTTTCTACAATCTAATTCTATGGGAGAACATGTCCAAATCTTCTATAAGCACTGAGCTCATTTTTATCATCTGCGAAGGCCCCATCATCTCCTCAGCGTGAACAGAACAGCAGCTGTCAGAACGGCCTGCTCTCAATCCTCATCATTAACTACTTGCTGGCTTTCTGATTGGCTCCTTTGTTCTCCAGTAAGGATTTAATTCCCTCCAGTCTGCAAGGCTTAATGACATTACAGACAAACTTTTTTCCTCCCTCATGTTAATAAAAATCTTGGCAAACACTTAGGATGAGACTTCGATCAAAAATGTGATAATCAAGTACTTGTAAGTTATGTCTGAAAACAGAGGTCTTTAGTGTTGAAAATATATTACTGTATCTCTATTTATTTATTTTTTTATTTTTACAGGGGTCAGGTGAGGGTTTCCTCTTCTAAACCATCAGCATCACCAACTCCCCGCAGCACTGCTTCAGTCTACTTGACTGTCTGTCTGCTTGTCGGTCTGTCTGGCATCATGCATGCTCTGATCTCTATGCACGGTGAAAGGATATGACAGCTTCATTTTAGCCTGACAGGCCTCTGAAAAGCATTTCCCCCCACATTGACATTAATCTACCATTTTCAAATTAGCAGAAACATTAACCTTTAGCGTGAGTCTAATGTGTTCTGAATGGATTGTATTAACTTTTTTTGATAATGTCATTTTTGTTGTTGTGCTACTACCAAAAAAAAAAAAAACGTTTTTTCCTCATTGCATTCCAGTTCAATATTTCATTCTATTGACAAAACGCATTTAACTCATCGGCTTACTTATTGAGTTTACTTTGAAGAATTTCCCTGTGTACTCTCAATGAGTCACTATTAGCCTCGACTCATATTAAAGAAGAACTGCAATTTGTTTGCACTTTTTAAATGTCATTTTAACACTGCTCTGGTGTGAAAAACTAGCAAAGAAACAAACAGCAAATCTGACTTTGGAGTCACAAGTGCATCCATGTACGAGGACAATGAGCACAAGATCTGAAGTGTGCATCTACTGAGAGTCTTGACACATATGTGCAAAGCAGCTTGTCATGTGAAACAGTTGCTTTAATATTTGCGGCCATTACACTAATTAGGCAAAAGCACACAGATGGTGCTGTTTCACAAACTCTCAGACTGAGAATCAAAATGTCATCACTGCCAACATTAGACATGCGGGGAAAAAAATCCTGACAAATCTTTCCTCACTCCTATCAGTTTTACTTTATTTTTTTTATAATGGAAACCAACATGAAAAGGCGACATGCCGTTGATGAAAACGAGGGGCATTTAGCACCGAAACAATGGTACTTGGGTACCATATGCCGCTCTTTAAATGCTGTAAGACAGCTGCAAAAGCCAAGCGTTCCTGGAGATTGGCCAGGTCCCAGAAGAAGATTTCCACTCAGTTGAAAATGTTTCCAGCTATCAGGAAGAAGCCACTTTTCATAGACTTGCTTCCAGATGCAGGCCAATTCTCTCTCTGAAGAAGAGAGTAGTGTCTGTGCTAGTCAGAGTGAATGAGCCACAGACAACACACACAAACACACACTTACCAACTGTAATAAAAAAAAATGTGGCAAAGACGTGACACTGTGACTTCCAATATGCATGTGTGAAAACTTGACTTAAAAGTTTAGCTCAAGGTTTACTACTTTAATTATTACTAATCGCATGTTAAAGCACTCAGCTCTTCCCCTCACTAAACACTTTGTTTCCTTCAGCTGGACAAACCTGCTATGATTATTGTGCTCTTCAGCGGGCGATTAGGACGAGCATTACTGAGCCTCTTGCCTGCTTTCAAGTCAAGATGAAACAAATTCGTTTCTGTGTCTGTCGTCATCACTGCAAAAGCTTTAAGAGAGGGAACACACACACATCTATCTATCTATGTGTCTATCTAGCTATCTAGTTATCTATACACACAATCTTTTATATATGGCATGACCTGATTGTTTTGAAATCATGGAGCAATTGTTTTAGTATATACTACATAGGCATATAAGAGAATATATTAAAACTATATTTTTATGGTTTATTACATTTTTTTTTATTATGACGTAGCTTAACTATAAGAGCATGTATGTGCAGGTGCATAAGAACTGTGTCACAGCATCTCTTTAAACCCCTTTAAGTGTTTTAATATATACTTTGCAGAAACAATGAAAAGCTGACTAAAACAAGATTTTTTTTTACATTTATTTTTACATATTTTAACCATTTGAATTGACAACACAGACGGCTCTTTCAAAACCAGTCTGGGAACATTTACAAACAATTTGGGTCGCAGCACCTACAGAAACTCACTAAACGAGGCCATACTGAATACTGAGTTTTCTGTATTAAAAAAAACCCTGGATTTAGCAGAAAGTGATCTGGTTCCTGTCCTTTATCCAGAACTACTTTAATAATTTGGCACTTGGTGAGCACTAATTACATGTCCTGTATTATTTATTTTATAAACTTAAACTCATCAACAGCACTCCACAATGATAGATATATATTTTTTTACTTAATATAAGAAGAAACCTAAAGGACTGTGTCCTGGGCTCTGATTCCTGGTTATTTTCAAGGCTTTATTTGTAACATTAATATGAGCTTATGCATGTTGTCAGAGCCTTTCCGGAGTAGTGAGACATTTTCAATAACTGTGTGTTGCCCGTGGCAGGGATTAGCAATAAGCTGGGAACTATTTGTGGATGTTAGACAGCAAACCTGGTCATGTCTACAGGGCTTCAACTCACCTGAGTGTGTGTGTGTGTGTGTTTGTGCACGTATAATCCTTCTGTGCAACAGCCACGTCGTCATGGTACGTAAATTTGTGGTTTACCATAAGGCGCTGCACGTTAATAAGATGATAAGTTAATAGATGTGAACTCGTTGCCACAAATTGCCAGAGAAATTCCCTGGCAATAAGAACTGAGAAAATAATGCTCACAAAGTAATGGAGGATTAATGCTGCTAATAAAACACAACACCACCTGGATTATCAGAGTAATAATCCTATTTTAGCTCTGGGAAGAAGTGAGTGCATGCCCTTGCGTGTCAGGCCACAGGCGTTTCAGTCAAGGCAGGTATTTTGTTTGTTGCCGAAATTCTTGCGGTGAGAAATCCGATCGGGTAAAAAGCCTTGTTCAAAGCTCTGTAAATTTCTGAAATAGACATCTTAAGGTAAGAATTGTGATTGTGTGTTTTAGTTTTCAAGAATGTTCCTTCAAATTACCAGGACGTTTTTCTTTGAAGAAAGAATAAAAAGAACATTACTGAGATCAGGATTAGTGTGTGCAAATGGTCTTATAATACACATCTTGAGATTTTAGTTTGCTTTGCTTACAGCTGGGAAGGTTCACAAGCAATGATATTATATCTATATCTGCATATTTAATATTTTATATTATTCAAAAGACCTACATGCTATGTAACATCAGGAACAGAATAAACAACACATTCTGTATAACTATGCAGTAATGTTGTAAATATGATGCAAAAAAAAATCATGATTTCCATTACATAATTATCATATTGTCATATTTCCCATCACAAACTGTCGTTCTCTTGTAATCCCAGCCACAGTAATTGCATACTGCATTCCCATTCTTCAGATTTCTGATCCTTGAATGGCTTTTCAAATAAACCATTAAACCATTTACATTACTGTGCTGTTTTGTGCTATAAAAATATTTGTAATACTTTTTCTCAGCTATAATAGTGTTACATGTTAAATAAATTCATTTGTATTTGTATAGCCCTTTTAACAATAGGCATAGTCACAAAACATCATCTTTCACAAACACATAATAAAAGTTGTAATAAACGTCACCATAGACGATGGGTCGACCTCAAAGAGCTGGTTATTAACTTTGAACCTGAACTATTACTGCTGTCAAACTCACACATCTATTACATTATTACCCATGTGTACCTGTGCATCAGATCGTCTGCCCCATCTATTTCATTTATAATTTCTTTTAGTTTGAAAACAAGCAGAAGATGATGCAGTAGGGATGTAGGAGTGCTGCTGGCCACTCTGAAGCTTACTTTCTGTTCTTACACCCAGAGAACGCGTTTCCTTTCAAAGGGAATCAGGCCCATATCAGATTTGTTCCTCTGAGCTTTAATGAAAGGGCTCAGTTAGCCTGCGCTCATGATTATCCTATGAGTATTGACTTTGGCCTACAGTCATGAACAGATAAAATGGTGTGAGGCCTTGTCCTAAGTGATTACTCAGAATTACAAATCACTTCGCACGTAACTTTACCCAGCCTGTCTTCCTGGCACCCCGGACTCATACAGCTGCCAAACGCCTGCTGAACACATCGACACTCACAGGCCGCTGATGCAAAACATCCACAAGAGTGTGTGTGTGTGTGTGTGTGTGTGTGTGTGTGTGTGTGTGTATGTGTGGAGAGGGGGACGTCACATGGCAAGCTACAAATAGCATGAGCACATCTCCACATGCACACTTGCGAAAACAATATTTGTGCATTCAAAAGCACACATTCATAATCTCAAATAATGGGCTTAGAGTGTTCATGGTGCACAAGTATACACCCACACACTTATGCAGCAATAGAGAAAGAGAGAGAGAGTGGGAGAGGGGGAGAGAGAGGGAGAGAGAGAGAGAGAGAAAGAGAGACAGGGAGAGAGAGGGAGAAAGAGAGAGAGAGAGAGAGAGAGAGAGAGAGAGAGAGAGAGAGAAAATATTCCTCTCTGACAGCTGAGTTTTAATTGGGCAGACGGGTGTAGCGGGCCGCTGTCACACGCCTGGCGGTTTGAGGCTTTGTGGGACAGGCCCCACGGTGGGCGCTGTCATGTGGCCCTGGCTCTCTGCGGGTTCCCCTCCGTGGGTGTCCCAACTCATTTAGGAGTGCACAGTCAAAGCGCCAATTAAAAAAGGGGGCTTTAAACAATCGAACCGTGCCCCCTGGGGCTTAGCAGACAGCCTGCAGGCCATGAGATGGGGCAAAAAGATACTGACTACGTATTCCACATCTATAAATATACTGCTAATTCATACAGCCATATATTTATGCCTGTTTAAATTACAATGGAATGAGATTTTCTGTCCCGTTCAAATACGTCTACACCTAAAAGAATTATAAACCCTTTAAAACCCAAATAATTGTGCACTCGTGATGAGTGAATATTATAACAATCATTTCTATTAATGTTGGTTGTGATAAAGGCTCCTTTGAATTCTGTGCACTTGATGATTAAGCAAGGGAAATCTAAAGTTGCATCCAAGGCAAACAAGCCTTTTACAGCTTGTTCGAACCAATTAGAGGAAGGCATGAAAGTGTCGGGATGTTAGAGGAGACAGAAAAACAGCTCGCAGTGTCACAGCAGAAGGCCCAAGCTGTGCATCTGCTCCTGTCTGGGTGCCTGGTGTGGCGTAGAGGAATCGTTGAATGATACTCGTGTGCCAAACTGATGAACCTTGCATTTTTAAGAGCAGGAAATAATTTTAATGTATATCTCTGTCACTCCCCCTCACTAGTCCTATCATATACATGAGGTCCATATGCCAGTTCCATATGGGCCGCCACCCTCTCCTGCCAGTCTGATGGAGAACTTCCATCCATCACTGCGAGAGCAGAGCGCTCACTTGTTATCAGCCCAGATCGGAAAGAGGAACTTACACACACGCACACACACACACACACACACACACACACACACACACACACACACACACACACGTGCAGTCCTCTCCACTCCTCACATAGCTCAGCCATATGCGAGTTGTCCTGGAGGGGGAGATGCTGTCTTGCAGTTCTAGACCAGACTGTCTCCCATCAACAGGAAAAAAAACCACACAAGTCTAAAAATTGTCCTTAAAATTTATGATGGAAGGACTTACTGTTAAAGAATGTATATGTCTACAACAAAAAAAAATTGTCTCAATAAAAATGGCATAATTTCAGTTCTGGTCCAATGGCATGTCTTCATATGAAACATGCTTCTTTTTACACTATATAATTATCGAAATAATAATAACAATAACAACAACAACAATAATAATAAACATTTGCTTTATTTAACTTCACTAAAATACTCAGCTGTTGTTTATTATATTGCACAACATCTCCTGCCTAGATGTGGTTTCTTATTTTTTTTTTCCCTTCCCCATCATCCAGATGTGGGCATGCTGGGATATTTCTTGCTCAAGTAAGGAATTAAATATGATTGAAATGCTTATGCAGTAAATTGAGGTTCTCACTGCAAGATACCACTGTTTTCCCTTCGAGGTGCACACAGAATCAAAGACAAAGGATTCGCACACAGATAAGACACAAACTTGCTTGTAGAAGAAAGAGAAAGACTGGACTGCTTACAGAATATATAAGACAATATAGCCAATGATGAAATCTGTAAACAAGACTGGGCAAACAAGACATGAGATCTCTACATCTGTTGGAAAGGTGAAAAATCAGGGCTTTGATAAACAGTTCAACATAAAAGCAGAAGTAAACACACACACACACACAAAGAAAATGATTTATCCTTTTATAAAAGGTCTAATGATTACTGGTATCATGAGAGCTAGATTTAGCCTCAGAGAGACACTTGGGCATCGGTGCGCTTGTATGTCATGACGGTCACATAAGAAGGCGGCTGGGGAATATGAGGATGAGTAACCTTACACCCCATTAAGAATAATCATATTTATTTCGCAGGCCTGGCAGGAAGGCAATGGTGTGCACGTCCTTAAGTAAATTGAATCAGGGGGACAGATGATCCTGTCTGTGGCAGAGAGAGACAGAGTCCCCACTTCCTTGTAGACTCTGATAACATGAATTATTAAGTGAGTGTAAGGAGAGCAGGCGACTTAAATGTAATATGTGGCCTTGTTATTTGCTACTACCTTTTGTAACCTTTCAGGTTTAATTAAGGCTCTGGGATGGGGAGAGGGGGTGGAGATTATAGGCAGCGAGATTGTACCTATTTCCCCACCCCAACACACACACACACACACACACACACACACACACACACACACACACCACATTGATTTAGATTTAAGGAGCAGCTAATAATAATAAAAAAATTAATATGCACACACTGCATGCTAAGTAAGTAATAAAATATAATGGGTCATGCTGTTCTAGGAAAGTAATCAATAATAGGGTGGTGATGTCTCCTGGAACAAAGTGAAGTTACTGTTACTGTCTTGAAGTTGATTCTTTCCCAGTAACAACACATGCTGAAGTGCTTTTATTCCCTTATTATTAGACCAATTTTCAATTCAATTCATTCATTAATTTGCAGATCTGCCTAACACTACGAGGATTGAGGGGAGGATCTCAGCCGATTCTGGGCGAAGGCGGAATACACTATGAACAGCTCTCTAGTCCATTGCAGAGCAGCACAGCCATTCATACTCATACTCACATCTAGGGGTAATTTGGAACAACCAATTAACCTAATGTGCATGCGTTGGGACTGTGGGAGAAAACCTGTGCAAGCATGGGAAGAACATGTAAACTCTACACAGAAAAGCCCGGGACTTGAACCCAGGACCTTCTTCCTTGCTTTTTACATTTGTCATTGTCCCAAATACTTTGGATATGATGTTTGTTTTTTGTTTTTTAAACATTTCTCTATTAGTCCTTTACATCCCACACATGTTCCAATCCTGTGCTGAAAATTTTCCAATCATATTTTTTATTATTTATTGTTATGTTTAATGGTGTTGAACATCTGCAAGACAAGTTGATTTCTGTTAGCATTTTTGCTATAGCAGTTATAAACAGTTGACTCTCTTTTTTCTCTCTTCCTAATTAAAAAAATGAACAAAGAAATAAACAGCAGTGCAGCTGGTCATGCTCCTGTGTCATAAACTTATTTTTCTGATACAAGGCAATGAGACTGAAGACTTCTTCGATAAACATCTCCTTATTAGAGCCATCAATTATCTTCACATTTTTATGACTTTTTCCCCCATCTTTTTGTTTCTTGTTTTTTCATTTATTAATAGATTTAAGTCATCACCCATAAAAATCCCTGTGAATGAGTGGTTACTATAGAAACAATAATATATCAGAAGTGTATTAATATAAATCAGTGATTTGAGTTAATACTGTCAGAGCCACTGTTCTATAAATTGAATTGACATCTTCCAACCAATTAGGTGCTAGAATCTGTAGTATGATACCAAACCCCCACTCATGCAACATAGTCTGATAAAAACAGGAATCGCTTCTGATGAGAGAGAGTGATTCAACAATGCAGGACATCTCTGATATATTATTTAACCATGACCACAAAAAGTAGACTCTGATTTATTATAAATCACATGCACATACTCTATGCGCACTTGTGGTGCATAAACCGACACCAAACCATCAACGCAAACCACAGTGACTACACATCGGATTCAACAAGTCCATACCCTTATACAAAACAAACACACAAACAAACAAAAAAAAACCTAAACAAATGACACTAGCCTCCCAGGATAATTTAATCCACCAGTGTGACTGTACAATACCATCAAAGACAACGTGCTCCACAAATGACGGACAGGTCTGTGTAAATATACACTCCAGGATGAGTTCATCAAAGTCAAGCTGCCATAGCTGTGGTCAGTGTTGTCCAACACGTGTCAGGAAAGATGAGGGCAAACAGCACACTCTGTGATTTGATTCAGACAGAATTTTCATATGACCTCTTAAGCGGTGATGGCCGACGGGTGTCAGTTCGACCACAAAACGAGGGCTCTATTGATCAAAGAGTGATGTCAAAACAGCCCACTGGCTAATGGCAGATCATAACAGCTCACTTTAAACAATCAGAGAAGATCCACCGATGTGAAGGGCCAAGGGCCGTTTCAGCTGCACTGCAGAAATGTTGCAATGTTCCATTTTTATTTCCTATCAGATCCAGAGAACATCATACCAAAACATCATAGGATGTCATTCACTGAATTCCTAATAATAAAAAGCCATCTGAGGTTTTTGCTTCTATGCGTTCTGGCACTTACAGTCAAGCAAGTCCATTATGAGGTTAATGTCAACCATAGTTTGGGAGCGTGAACCACATGGAGGACATGTTTTACAAAAGGGAAAGCTTTGTATGCTGTGCTCAGCACTGTGGTGGTTTTTAAGGGCTTTGTGTTGTAAGCACTTTCATTCGCGGTATGCTTGTGGTTTGGTCTGCCGCCGGCTCCAGTATATTAACACACCTTTATGTTCTCTTCACACTAACACTCCATCACTTGCCCTTGTATATTCTGCTTCAAAAAAGATTTTTCTTTTCACCCATCAGCCTTTTTTTGCAGTGGTAAGCTGGATGTGCAGTAAAGCTAGCTTACCGTCCAGCTGTTTTATCCAGAGGGCAGGTGTGCTCGTGTAAAAGGGATGACAGATAAAGGCATAAGTCCTCCCTCTGAGGCCAGGATTGTGTTTGCGAGAGGAGAAATCTCCTTCTTAAGAGAAAGAGAGAGAGGAAGGATGAACGAGAGACTGAAGGCATTCCCATAGCAGGTGGTCTGCCTCATGAAACATCTGGAGGCTGTGATGGCCAGATAAGCTCTGATATTTACAAATCCCAAACTTTGTTTAGACAAAACCTCTAAAAGCCATTCGGCTTCCAAAAGCAACTTCGTCTTCCCTCTCATTCCTAAACTTCCAGAGCTGGGAAACTGGCAAGCTGTGCCGAAACTTCCCCAAACGAAGTATGAGAACTGGCCAGCTTTATTAGAGGACAGTAAATAAACAGCGCATTTCAATAAAATTACACGGCCACTTCATTTGCATTCCAAACTAATGTCCAAAATGAAATTGCACATTTCATGGGATTGCATTTTTGAGTAGCACAAGTTTGCTGTAAAAGAGTGTAAATAAATATTTATCATATAATTCTAGAGATATTTTTAAGAAGTGTTACATGTCAAAGGAAATGCAGCGAGCCAAGCCGTATAACCGTATCTCCATGCCTCATGTTCATTCAGTTCAAGTGCGAATATGGTTGCTTTTAAAATGATCCCTAAATGAAATCCCCAGCATTGCGTTATCATGTAAAAACAATTCTTTTCTTATACAGAGGGAAAACATCCACAAGTTTGGTTTGTTTTTCGACGTGTCAGAACATCTCTCCTCCTGTTCGCTCTTAAAGCTCCATTATTGGAAGTGTAATCCACTATGACTCATTAAAACTATTTCCATTTAGTGAAACATGTCCCATCGCAGGGGCCTCATCCATTATTCATCCATTTAGACACATCTTCTTGTATACACTCACTCACTCACTCATGCACTCTCTCTCTCTCTCACACCTGCGAAATGGCTCATAGGTTTGATGTTGATGTAATGTGGTGAGGATTAATTGTGTATGTTATTAACCTTTCCCACTGAGAGGTGCCATCTTGCAGAGAGCATCCCAGAGGAAGTTGTGAGCATAGTGCTAAACAGAAACCAAGTTGATTTTTGCCTCTCTCCCTCTGTGTGTGTGTGTGTGCGTGTGTGTCTCACATGACGCCTTTTCCAAGTTAAAAGCAGGTTGTGTGGTTTCGACTGTCCTGTGAATAATTACGAATGGTGCGATCCTATAGCATTGATATTGCCATAACGCTTTAAGCTCGCAGATGATGACTTCCAGATGTTCATGACACACTAATGATTTGTTATAGATAAAAATACTTAGTTTCATAGGGCACCATGGAAAAAAAAATCTGACAGATTCAGCTATCACTATGATGAGAACAAAAGACTATGAAAAGTGAAAGAACAGTCACGATCAGAAAGAGAGAGAGTGAGAAAAAAGCACAAGAGAGAGAGAGAGAGAGAGAGAGAGAGAGAGAGAGAGAGAGATGGGTCTCCAGATGTGATCCAAGACAAATGGCTCTATTGATAGAAACTATAGGACAGAGAGAGAACGAATCGAGTGCTCTGAAATTTATCAGCTCGCTGCAGCGAGTGTAGGGAAATTAAGTGATAAGAAAATCAATTGCTTATTCCTGCATCCATATAAATGTAGCTAATGTTTAAAATTCCCTGCAAATCTGCAGAGAATGCAGAGAGAGGAGGCGTGCGAGGGGGAGGACGGGGAGAAGGCGGGGAAGAGGAGGTCATCAATCATGGCTCGGTGACACACAATGAAACCTGACCGGGGCCCAAGATGTTTTAATACGGCATCCATTAAAGCCCTCAAATAAATTGCAATTTGGAAAACAGAACATAATACCGGCCAAGTTTTCCTCATCCATCTTGCAGCGTGTCATGTAATGTAATTGCGTTGTTAATTTATCCAAGAATTTCCTTGGTACACCATTTCATCCACATTGGTTAATTTCCCTGTAGAGTATATTTTTCTCTCTGCGCCGCACCCCTCCCATCCCCATCGCTAGCGGGGGCAGAGTAATGTTTCTGCTTAGCATGGCATTAGTGGAAGGGCTAATCAAACGGCTGAAGTCTCTGACACTTTATCAATGACTAGCTGTGCTGGCTGCGTGCCGTCTGGCTACCAGCGGCCCGAGATTCAATCACCCCTCCACGCTCTGTCATTAGCCCCCCTCCAAACAGCAGGATCACTCAAAAATGCCCACGCATTACATCAATATTATCGACAGAAGGCTTTGGAGGCGTTTAAGGCAGGCCAGCAGCACTGGTCTGAGAGCAAGTCACTTCCTGTTGCAGTACTGGGCTCCACTGGGCATGCTCAGTATCAAAAGGAGTGAAGGAAAGTAAGACGAGGACCTGAAGCGAGCCTTGTTTAATTGGAGGTGTGGTGTTTACTCCAACAGAGATGACATTGAAAAATAAAGATTTTCCAACACAATTACGCTGGAATTAAATCAAAGGTAGTGCAAGCTGGAAGATAGGTACACCAGTTTCCTCTCAATGGAGACCAAGGAAAAAGCAGTCACACTTATACTTTTTTGCACATTCTGCAGACCTGTCTAGATTAAGCAGTGATCTTCTGGCAGAAACAAAACCAAACAGGAGGGGTCAATCATTCTGAGATGTCTTTGAGGTGAGGTGCTTTTCAGCGACTGTGCTGACCCCTACCTCACTTATCAGGTGAGTATCACTAGCCCGTGCAGGGGGAATACGTGGGCCCATTGTAGACAGGTCTCATCCAGTCTCTCGTCTGATAACACGGCTATTTTCTCACCTGCTGTCACCTGGCCGGGGCAGGAAGGATTCCACGGCAGGGCGGGAGCTCTGCTGTCGTCCGTCTGAGTGAAGAACAGAGAGTCTTGCTGTGATCAAAGGCTGACAGCAGAGCCGGAGGAGAGAGACCTCTGCCAAAACAAAGGCTTTATTGTGATGAAATATCCAGGGAGAAGTGGCACGCTCTACCGCACTCCTCCCCTGCCCTCAAAACGCAATGCAACCCCAAAGCCAAGCCGGCATTGCAAACTGATTACAGAACACTGTCTCCATAATTACATTCAACTCCATCAGTGTTTGATAGCAAATAGAAACCAAAAAAGAAATGAAATTAAAGTAAGGAAAAGAAAAGGAAAGAAAACATACAGTGTACTAGCCATGCGGTTAAAGAAAGGAAAATGGGCCAAGATCAGTATAGGCTGAACTGGATGTGGTCAATGTAGGAAATCCAGTCTTACAGCACTTATGGAAAGGAAAATCAGCTGCTTGTCTCAGCTTTTACTGTAAGACGCCTCCAGATGGTAGACAGCTCCAGATTGTTAGGATGATGCTTGGAGTTGGAGAACATCAGCTTGGGTGCAATTTAGTGTACCGTTTTCTGATGGGTCTTTATCCGCTTTAATTATTAGGCATCCTTCATGTTATAGAGAATTATCTCTTTAGAAAATGAGCAATTCTTATAAATTTAAACCAAGACATCATTAGTTTACCAAAAAAAAAATACCCTAACCAAAAACGTAATTAAACATCATGATTCGACAGCAACAATAGATTTGCTTCACTTTAAACAAGTGATAAAATGAGCTCACTTATCACAAGTGTTTCTAAAAACAAATTTGTATACTTCAGATCAATCCTGAACATGTTATAGATTTCACCAGCGTATGGGGTGCAAATACTTTCCTTGTCTTTTGTCTTTCTTCTAGATTTGTTTCATAGGGGTAAATGATGTCTCTTGAGGTGTGTGTGTGTGTGTGTGTGTGTGTGTGTGTGTGTATGTGCATACTGAATAGAGACCTACTGTAGCAGGAGGCGAAGTGTGCCGCTCCGGAGGCCCGCGCCTGTCAGGACACGCAAGAGAAGACCACAGGAAGGGCAAACAAGTGCTTGTACGTCAGTCACCATGCTGACAGGTGAAATGAAGGCTTGACAGCACAGACATCCAGTGTGCTCTCCCAGCCGTGCTCTTCTCCGCGCTTAGCCAGCACTAACAGTAGAGAGATAAATTAGTAATAGCGCTTTACCTGTCAATTCTATTCCACACTCATGCTTTCTACGCTGTTTTCTTTGCTCCTCCGAACCTCCCATTTGAGTTCAAAAGTAAGCAGGAGGATGTTTTGAAGCTGAGGCCTGACTATCAGACTTCAGACAAAGAGCACTTTTATAGGACGCACTCAATATGGACTGATGGTTGTTCATGCTAAAAAAGGAAGCATGCACTATATGATCTTTTGTCTGCAAATTACTTAAAGATGTGAGAGATCTGCTCTGAAAATGCAAAGATTAAAAGTAGAAAAAAAGCAGAGAGAGAGAGAGAGAAAGAGAGAGAGAGAGAGAAGTTGTATTCATGTTAAACGGCTAGAACTCTACTTCAGAATTTATCACTAAGACAATCATGGCTTTGCAGTGTGTACTTTAATTTCTAAAGCCTGTGTTTCATCAGGTTCGAGCCAAGACTTAGCACTCATGCAGGACTCGTAATCCAGGCTTCTTATCTAAAGGAAAAATCTCAGAGGTTGAAAGTATATCAGATATCCACCTTACGTCTCAAATGAATTCAGAGACACGGTAATTGAATTTTTAATCAGTTTGCTTTGCCGTGCTGTCTCATTGCATTTACCCCACAGAGTAGCATAGGGCACATTCCCAAACAATAACGGGGAGAGGAGAACGCTCAGACATAACATGCTAGAGGATGTTAATTCCTTAGCTAGATTTGCATGAATGCTCCATAAGTGGAGAGGACACCGGGTTAAACTTTAATGTCCTTTTCACCCTTTCAGCATGAAAAATGACCCACATGCAAAACGCAAAGGATTCAGGTTATGGATAAATAGAAACATGATTGACAGGAGAAGGTTTCATTTTACATACTGATTTTTAGTTAGTAATTTTTCCATCTTCTCAAAGCGGCACCATTAGCGATCTGCTCATAGCGTTTACAATACTGTAACTTTTTTACACAATACAGTTAACAGTCTAGAAAGCAGAACTCTCATAGACCTGATTAAGAACGTGTCAGCGACCCTAGATCATAGATGGCCTTTAAACGCCAGAGTTCACTTTACCACTAATAAGCAAGTTGACTGGGTGTGCCACGTTACTGCCTTATAACGCCCATATTTCGGAAACCTGCCTGAGAACAGACATTTCTTGTGATCTCGTAGTCGCGATACATTTAATCCACTGAACACGATGTATGGTCAGGACTTTGGTCCAAACCCACTAATGAACATAATCTTTACTCTTCAACACATTATGTGAAGAGAGCCTGGTCATTACTGTGCTCTGCTCACACTCTACTTAACCTCTCTACAGGGCCTCCCAGGCTGATAAAATGTTTATATGCACATCAAGTACTTTATGGACTCCACTTGCTTTTCAGCTGCACAGAATCCATGGCTTTTGTTCGTCAGAACACAGTTTGCACTTCTTGGCCTTTCTCTGACCATGTAACCTCCAACCATCTATTTATGGTTATTTTGTAATTCTGTACACACTATATAAAACCCCTGCTGAGGAACAAATTGGAAGCAGTAGAGTTACCCACGGCTGCTGACACTTTCATGTTCGCCTTCTTTAAAACCAAACCCTGAGCATCATCAATGTATTTCATAAACATAGTGAGCCTGATTATTTCCACATAAGATGACAGGGCTTATCAAAGTAAATAGGAAGAATGCTTTTTTGTTCTCACATCGAACCAAAGCCAACATTGATCATCTGGTAATGAAAGCATCATCGTTCCTCGAGTCTGTCCTTCTCTGCTAGGTTCTGCACCATCTAATGATGCGCACATTGACATCCCACTGCAGCCCCTCCTCTCTGACCATCTGTGTGAAATATTCCAGAGGATGACAATAGAGCTTGTTTCGTTAGATGTGCCTCCCAGCCTGGAAGAATAAAGGATTAATGAGATAGATTTATCTTTCATCGTACAGTGTCGGCCATTATGGTTCTCGCATGTCTTCTGTGTGTTGCAAAGAGCCGGGGGGGGGGGGGGGGGGGGTGCTAGTTTGATGCAGTACCACCTATCACAGCTGTAGCTGGAGATCTGCAGCTGTTTCAGTATCATGAGCAAAATAAAAAGCATGAGATTTCTTGCAACAACCTGCAACGTCTTGTTTTCGTTGTCTAATTCCAACCAAAAAAATTCCATTTCTTTAAATGATAAAAGTTAATTTGGATCTGATGTAGAGGAAGTGCATTCAAATTTGCAACCTGTCAATGAACAATGTAGTGATCCAGAGCATGTGTACAGTTTCCAGTTATTAATACTTGATCATGGTTGGCAGGGGTGTAACGCAATGACAGTCTGTATCTGTTTAGTGCTCCGTAATCTAGATCCGGGTTTTAATTCAAAGTGGACATGGCTTGATGGTTCATTACATATAGCTCTGGTTCTGTTCTACATCACTCAACTTTACAACTGGGCCTAGCTATAAGTGTTTCAGGCCAGTTATTATTTATCCATATTTTCTAATAAATTTATTTGGTTTAATTCACCACTAAGCAAGCAAGAAAGCAAGCAAGCAAACAAACAAACAAACAAACAAACAAACAAACAAACCAGAAGCCTAAATGAAACCACTCTGATTCTATACAGGCAGTTACCATGTTAACGAATGTGGGGTTTTTTGTTTGTTTGTTTGTTCCATGAGTTTCAAACCTCCTGCATCCACAACAGTCCCATTGAAAATCTTTAGTCTCAACCAGATGCCCTGTGAACCTTTCTGGCAAACATCTGCACGATAACACAACCACAAAATAAGAACCTGCTATTCTAGTATAGGCATTTGTATTATATTTTAAAACAAGTAAACTGTTCACTTTGGATAATTTGTTTGTGTTATTACATCCCAAATGGCTGGAAATATTAATTATTTACTGCATAGTTTGTGTACAGAGTGTTGTGATGAGCAGAACAAAACATCAGCCTTTGTGTATTTTGCCTATAATTGGTAATGGAGACCCTACTCAAAATTCTCTACTCATGACTGTAGCTCAGGCAGAACAAAGCTGATAATGTACAAGGGACACAAATTAGAAAAGAAAACATGTTTGAGAGATTGAAACATTGGTTATGAAAATGCTGGAGGCTAGCTCATTTATAAAATCTCCCCTTATACATCTTAATACAACCTCACATATGCACGGGATACTTTATGCCAGAAAGAGGACAACCAATTAAGAGAAAACGTCCTCAACAACTGCAGGTTAGTTGCCCAGGGACCAGACAATTTCTGCGTCCTGACACCAATGATTAAAATTGTCAAGAGTCAATTATGACTTGTGTTTGTGTATGTGGCTTCCTTAAATGGCTTTCCTCTCTGTGGAATGTTATTTAGCCGCATAGCCTCAAGCCTCTAGTAAATTAGCAATGGACGTTACAGGAATGTGGCTTATACATTAAATCAGCTGAAGCGAAAATATCAGTGGTATACAAAACCCATCAAAATGAAAAAATATACATTTAAAGTTAAAAATTATTTTTCATATTGTCCACCCTAAAAAATTAAAAATGCAAGAATGCAAATTTGACCCAAGTAAAGCCCTTAGTCTAGGACAGGTCTTCATAGGCCAGGTACTTGCACTTAAATCACAGACGTCAACACAATCAGCATGGGTGGCATGCTAGATAAAATAAAGACCGACCCGCAGCCCAATGAGTGAAAGTCCCAGCTTTCAGCATGGCAGAGATCAAGTTACTGCCGAGCGTGAGGGGCCTGAGCGACCACTGATGACTGTTAATGGCATACTTTGTGAGCGTGTTGTAATAGTTCTGGCTCGAGAGTGAATTGGCCACATCAAACCCCAGAGTCTCTGACCTCCCAGCAGGATAGCCAGGCGTCAGAGAAATTTACAGCAGACATGATTAGCTCATATTTAAATGGTGCTTAAAAGCTGGCTTCCTGAGAATTTCACAGCTTAATTTAGCCAGAAGTGTTTAGGTATATAAAAGACTCATCTCCATAAGTATGTTAGCTGTGAGCCTGTAAAAATAACCTCAACTAGGGAATCGTTTTTCTTGGCAGGATGAAGGCAGCAAGGACAAGCGGACTTCAGCGGAATGAACTGATTGTTCACCAACTAGTGATTGTGCAACGTTAACTCCTTCCTCTCATTGCATTCCAGCTGGATTGTGAATTCTGTCCGCAAGGGCCTGATCAGTTCCAGCAGAAAGCCCTTATTTGGAAGGAACCCTCGCTATGGATTGTCAGGCTCGGGTGATGATGCTGATACACTTGCGTGCAAGAGATTTCCATGTTTCCTGTTGCAATATTCCTCATCTAGAAAGGTGAAGAGAGAGAGAAAAGCAGGAGGATGGCATAACGCAGGCCCTGGATGCGATCTACATCCTGTCTGGTGTCACACCCACAGTACTGCTGTTCCGACTAGCAGGACTGATGTAACTCAAATTGTTTGCCTGTGATCTGGCAGACACTTCCCCTGTTCGTAAGAACACCCATCAGCAACTTAATTAGCTGTGAAGGTTCCTCACTTGAAACCTGAAATCATTCATTCAGCGCTTTGTCAAGGGGTGGCAGGCTTGGGCGTGCTGATGAGGACTCCTAGATTGTTTCCCCAAACAGCAGAAAGGAGATGGACGAACAGTGTGGAGTGGAGGGATAGTTCCATATCTAGCCCTGTTATTTTCACACATCTGAGAAAAACAAGACCATAAAAGATAACTTGAAGGAGGCACATGCTTAGCAGGTTTCTTCTTCCTATTTACTGCATGACTATCTTTCATTCTTTGTAGATGTCACTGCAATGTGTTGAAAGACACATTTCAAAACTCACTCAAAGTTACTCAGTCTCTTGGTCAACCATCACCTTTCCTACCAGCATTCACCAGCATGATTATTTCCTCTTGTCTGTCAGGTAGCCCGGGCTAGAGAGGGAATTCCCCTCATACCTCTATGGAAAGAGCGTGGCGTTGGTGTGTAGAGGCAGGCGTCAGACTACACCAGCTGAGATTCATACAGACCCGCAGGGCTTGTATTATTTTTGCATGCACAGGTCATCAATAATGGTTCAATGTGTGTTTGCATAGAGACAGCCATGACTTTTGCATGTTTTTGCCCATTTGTCAAAGGCTCACATGGGATAAGCCTCTCTTTCAGTGTGGAGGCAGCAGAGGCCCCTGTTCATTACTTCTCTCAACAGGTTGGACATCTTGGAGCGCGGCTTTCATTTCCTTCTCACTATGGGTGTATTCACTGGTAACGAGACCCCAGAGAACGGCATGTTTATGGCAACTGTTGCAATAAAATTATTATTATTATTTGTATTATTATTATTATTATTGTTGTTGTTATTATTGTTATTGTTGTTGTTTTCTGGCAGAACACAACCATTCATATTATTGATTTTAAAGCATATCTAAACACATACACCAATTTATATTTTCATCTATTTTACCCACAATGGAGCATGGGTCTTTATTGCTTTTTTTCAGAAGCCCATGACTAGATATTGTGTCAATAAGTCAGTCAAAAAGCACGTTCTGAACCCCCTCGTAAACTTTTACAGCATTATTTACACTCTTCATCACGATTCTTTGTTTAACATTTATGTTTATTGATAAACGAAGATGCACTTAAATAATTCAGAGCAAACATTAGCTGTGAGCCGAGATATTAATAATTGATGGTCTGTGCAAAGGGCTGTGGCACTCGGGGAATAGATAATATTAGCTTAATGCAGGGCTCCAGGAGCAGAAGACATGTAATGGATCTGCCGGCTTTAACTGATGATGGTTATTGTGGCCTCAAAGTTGCTACAAAAGGAGAAAAAAAAAGGCAGTGAGTTGAGAGCTTTGGGGGGCTGCTGGAGATTCGGCTCATAGGAGCTGACAGTGCAAATCGTCGTTTTAATAGCAGGGCTTTACACATTCTGTACAGGGCCCTTAATGGGCCCTACCATGCTTAGTGCAAGGGCAATCGGACAGGGCCATTATAATGAAAGCAGAGAGCACCTCATTGTTTGCACTCTCATTCTTTTCATGTCCACCTTTCAGTCAGATTTTTAAGTCTCTATACTTCTCTACCATTTAACATTCAATAACTTTGACCGGTTCACTGGATTCCTAATACTAGGTTCTTATATTAGGTACATATATCATCCTGGCAGAAAACACTACTAGTCCAGACAAGAGGATTTGAAGATGCTGGGCTTTTTAAAATTACACTTATTTTTTTCTGAAACACATATGAAGCTTATGCTAACATTCTGTACATACTTGCATGTCAATGTATCTTTAATACCTATACATCT
Organism: Neosilurus hyrtlii; assembly: GCA_028564935.1. Lineage (NCBI taxonomy): Eukaryota > Metazoa > Chordata > Actinopteri > Siluriformes > Plotosidae > Neosilurus > Neosilurus hyrtlii. The sequence goes on from JAOUQZ010000002.1 coordinate 18,222,531, forward strand.
ACCAATCAAGAAAGCTTTGCTTTCCAAGTTTGTGTGTGTGTGTGTGTGTGTGTGTGTGTGTGTGTGTGTGTGTGTGGTGTGTGTGTAAAAGTCTGACTGATCTTCAGGAGATGTGCAGATAGTGGGCATCAAAGGCACAGTGGTGCATTAGCATCTAAACAAAAGAGCTATTCTTCCCCTGTACCATCTTATCCTCACAAGTGGTCATTCTCACCAGCCTGATTTATTTCTTTACCCGTCGCTTTTATGCTGAGCAGAGTGTTTCAGCATGTCCAAATACTCATCATTTCAGCACTAAGGGATAGGATTAGCTGCTTCCCCTCTTTTTACCTGCTTTTTTTCAGAGTATCACAGAGATATGACAGCTGTCATCACCCCTCACAGATCCTCTGATCTGTGTTTCAAGGTCTGTAGGTTGTTCCAGTTCTGCCTCCAGAAAACACGCTTAAATTGCAGACCAAGCGTAGACCAGCCCAACATGGCCTGCTACTTCAAAAGCATTACAGATTTGTGATAAGTATTAAAAAATAAATATGTTAATAACTACTACTAAATCATAAAATTAATATAATTTAGGGGGTGTGTTTAGCATATCCGCCTCACAGCAAGAAGGCCTGGGTTCAATTCCCAGGCTCGTGGCGTTTCTGTGTGGAGTTCGCATGTTCTCCCCATGCTTGCATGGGTTTCCTACGGGTACTCCGTTTTCCTACCAGCCCAAATACATGCACAGTAGGCTAATTGGCAGTTCCAAATTGCCCCTAGGTGTGAGAGTGAGTGTGAATGATTGCATGTGTGTTGGCTCTGCAATGGTCTGGTGAGCTGTTTAGGGTGTTCCTTATATTCACCCAGTTTTTTGCCCAGATTTGGCTGAAATTTATGCCCTAATTAGGATTAAGCGGCTTAGAAAATGAATGAATGAATAAATAATATAATTTATAAGTGTAAGATATTTCTTTATATTTTCTCTCGGAAATAAGAATGCATCGACACTGCATCATTTGTAGCCATTTTACATGAAAAAGTTTCAGTGGCAAAAATATCACAAAAATGTTTTATTCATTAATTTATTATTTACTTTTCAGACATCTGAATTCCACTAATAATATGAATGAGATTAGTTTTGTTAAATAATGAATAAAACAATTTATGATACACTACACAGGAATGGTGTAATCTGATCTCGGGAAAACATAAAATATCCCTAGAAATTTTGTTTGCTGTTCTTATATCGCCATGTAATCATTCGTTTATTTTCTGAACCGCTTAATCCTACTAGGCTCGTGGGAAGGGTGAAGCCCATTTCAAAATCTACTTCTTCTTATTATTATTTAAATGTATCCATCCATCTATCTATCTATCTATCTATCTATCTATCTGCAGTGGTGCTCAAAAGTTTGTGAACCCTTCAGAATTGTATACAGCTCAGCAAAACACAGTTCAGCATAACACAGATAAAAGAGAACCCAGTTAAATAAATGAAACAAACATATTTTACTTGGTCATCTATCCAAATGTCCATCCATAGTCATCCGTAGTTCCCTGAGCTACTATAATTTTGCATGTCAGAAGTTCTTATTAAGACATGTGCATTAAGTCTAAAACAAATTATATATCACATAAACTGCTGATTTAAATCACAGTGTTGTTTACTGGTTTGCATTGTTACACGCTTTGCAAAAAAATACTGGTGCTAGGATATTACTTATACTATGAACAAATACAGTGCAACTATATATTGCATTCTTAGGTTGAATCCTGAAGCTCAGTGTTGTTGTCCAATTATAGATCAGAGCTTTTCTTCATGGAGTGAAGGGCACATCACTGTATCTACACAACCTGCTTTCATTGCACCATCCATGTGTGGACTTTCTTTAGCTTGCAGATAACAAAGACTGTCTTGGAGTACTTTAGAGGGAACTTTTCAAGGTTTTTTTTTTTTTGCTGCAAATAGAAAGTGCTAAACTCTCTTAAACAAGTCGGTGTAGCTGTTCATTCGCAGAATTCCTTGCTGTGATGTTTGATAAGAAGTCATTTTGTTTTCTTCCTAAATATCTTCAGCAGTCAATAAACGGAGTGGGGAAAGGAAACAAGATTAACTTCAAGCAAGGGCTGATAGGATGTGTTCCATAAATAAAACATATAAGCAAGTGTTGATATACACTCTTATAAGTCACTGAGCTATAGGAAGACAGGTTCTCTCTCTCTCTCTCTAATAATTTGAGAACCAGCATCGTGCTGCCCTCCCTGTGATTGACTGACGTTGGTGCAGGTCTGACCCTGAGATGCTGTCAGGCCTGCCAGTTGTAAGTGATCCTCCCTTATCTCCTCAATCAGAGCAGGCGCAACAAACAGCACAGCAGAGGCAGCGTGCTGCAGGCCTTCTTTCAGCAGCATGCTAAAACAGATCAATAATCACCTATTGTGGGCCACTCCAACCTGACTTTTCATCCCAGGCAGGGGAAGGAGCACAACCATCCCAGAATCTCTATGGGGAGAAAGAAAGGAGTGAAGGGCAAGACAGCTTCTTTGCTTGACAAAATACAGGTGAAGTAAATCGGGCCAAACGTTTTAATGACTTTATTCTTGATTGAACTCAGATGTAAGCAATACAACATATTACTTACCTGATGAGGACTTTTTTGTAGAATGATTGTTTCAGGAAAGCTGATTAACTATTACAAGTTAATGCGAGTGTTATGGGTGATGTGAAGTGCAAATATAAACTGCATATGTTTCGTAATGTCTAAAGTACATGGAGGAAACAATATGCCTATGAGGTGTTTTTAATGTGTGCTATTTGTTCTTGATTGCAGTGGTGAGTTTGGATCTTAAATATAGCCCTGGATGATTAAATAGCTTTGGTTAAAGGTGATGATGATGGGGTTAGAGTGCAGGGTCAGCCATGATACAGTACACCTGGAGCAGATAGCATGGTAGTGCTGGGGCTTTGCATCCCTGGTGTTCTCAGTAACACAGAGTCTTACCCGTTAAGCCACAACTGCATAGGTGATGTGATATGTGTGGGGGGAAAAAAAGAAAGAAAAAAGACAAAACAGACGACTTCACTATAGTAAAAAAAAATAAGGTGTAATTATGAGCAGCTTTAGACTGTTTTATTTACTGAGGTATAAAGTATTTTAACTTTATTAGTATTAAGACTCAAATAATAATATCAAATAACACCAAGACTAAAACCTCAACTAACTGGCCAGAACAAGTTTATGCTTAACATTGCAATTAAGTAATAACAGGGACTAGTGTATAGAGAATTTTTCCAGGGTCTCATGGAGGCTGGAGCCTATCTCAGCCGACTCTGGGCATAGACGAATATATCCTGAACAGCATGCCACACTTAACCATTCACAATCCCACTCACACATAGGGGCAATTTGGAACAAACAGTTAGCCTAATGTGCATGTTTTGGACTGTGCGAGGAAACTGGGGTACACAGAAAAAACCCACGCAAACACAGGTAGAATATGCAAACTCCACATAGAAATGCCCTTGCCCAGAACTCGAACCCAGGACCTTCAGGCGATGAGTTGGGCATGTTAAGCACAAATAAAACCCTTTGAGACATGCTACTATACTGTAGGAAGAGTATCTGCTTAACTCTACTTTCACTTCAGGTTGCATCACGGCACCCTGTTGTTGACTATTTCTCAGCAACAGCAGGCCATTTGCGCATAGTCTCTGTTCCTGTGATTTTCGGGCTTAGTAAATAACACTATAGATGCAAACTTAATGAATTTACATGAACATTGCCCTATGTTTTGCACGTTCATTAAGGCAAATATACAAAATAAGCAAAACACATGCTAGCATTTTTCCCATGTGAAAGTCACAAACCTCCTTAGGCCCTACTATTAAATGAGTTTGCACATTTGTTTTCATGGGTGTTATCAAATTTGTACAAGTAAATCACACCCTTAGTGGCAAACAGTATACACGCTGCTATTAGCAGGAAGAAAAAGTTAAGCTGAACTATTTTAGTTCCAACAATAACATGAAACCAAAAGCTGGGGTTGTGCTCCTGCATGTGAGTGTTGTGGAGCTTTGTAGATCAGTCCTACTGAAGCATCTTTGTTCATTGTTACAGTGTTGGGTATGTACAATGTTTAATGCAGCAGGGTGTATACAGCCTGTACATATGTACAGTGACTGGGCTAATTTATACACCGCCCCAGGCAAGTGCTCTCTTTCAATAATTTGCGGGGCTGATCTTATTTGAACCTTTTCCCCTCTTAAGAAACGACTTTGTTTTGCACATGTTCAACTGTAGCACCATGCTTACAGAATAGCTAGAGGCCTTGGTGGCGAGAGATGACAGAAAAAAGGAGCATTAATAGGCCATAGGAATATTACAACATGCACCAGAGGAAACCGCTGGGTCATTAGGGCTAAAAAGAAAAGCATTTTTTCTCTGATCTCAGATGTGTCTGTATGAGAACCAGGCAACATTGTCCCTGTCCTGCACCTCACACTCGGCATCATCATCAAACCACCCATTGAATGCATTAACTCCCAAAACAACACAGTCAGAGACAGACAGTGAAGAAAAATTCTGTATTTTTGCATGACTGTCTACTTTGAAATCATTTTGAATGATTAATGAAACAACGAATTTGGTTTTTGTATGATGATGAAGAATTATTCAGATCTCGGGGGTGATATAACCCGATTGAATAATTCTCCATATCATATTTTGCTTCGTTTAATACTACTGACATGTCTATTGTTAAAACAAACTTCTTGTGATTTCTGTGTTTGGGTAAAGCATACAGAGTAAAAGAATTCATATTTCACCTAAAATAATATCCTCAGTGCGCAGTACACAGAAGCCAACTTACTAACTGCAATGCATAAATAAACTGTACAATTTAATCACTGGGCTACTTTTTAAAAACTAACTGAGAACAAATTTTTGTTCTCAGTTAATTTTTAAGAAGTAGCCCAGTGATCCTTCTGGCTAATTAAACCTTAGCTAATAGTTGCCAGTTTAAAATAGGTGGGACTTTTTTTTAAACAGAATTCGGTTGCCTCACCTTACCTTTTCTTTTCTTCTTTTTACTTTAATAATAAAAAGCAAACACTGTAGACTTTAAAATGTAATAGAATTTCAATTTGATACAAATACTTGATACTTAAGCTCAATGGCACAGTGGCATAGTGGTTGGCACATCCATCTCACAGCAAAAAGGTCCTGGGTTTGAGTCCTGGGCTCAGCGAAGACGTTTCTGTATGGAGTTTGAATGTTCTGTGCTTATGTGGGTTTCCTCCTGGTACTCTGGTTTCCTTCCACAATCCAAAGACACCAACATTAGGTTATCTGGCTGTTCCAAATTGCCCCTAGGTGTGAGTGTGATTGGCTGTTTGTGTTGCCCTGCAATGGACTTGCAGGCTGTTCAGAGTGTACCTTACATTCACCCAGTCAGCTAAATTAGGCTCCAAACTCTCCCCACCCCAATAAGGATCAAGCAGTTCGGCAAATGAATCAATACTTAAGGTCCTTCTTAAAAAACAATAAAAATGTGTGAAGTGCACCACCCTGCTGACCAATCATTCCTTTTCAAACTCTCCACCGATAAATTCTGTTTATACGATATTGGCATTATGTTGGTATTAATGAATGCACTTTATTAGCAAAGATTTGTACACACTAGATCTGGTGATAAGGATTAGGACCTATTTCATGACACTTTATGACGTGTATAAATGCATAGCATAGCATATATTTAAGTTTAAAAGACAAAGTAAATAGAACTACTAGTAAACAAGCTCTGAACGCTAACATTAACAGCATTGTTAGGTGTGTAGTTACACAAACTCAATTAGATGTTGTACATAACATTGTTTACACATTACTACATTACTACCTACCTTACATTCCTGGTATAGGTTGCTACAGCATTCTAGTTCTTACAGTGAAATACAGTTAACAATACAAAGACATAAAACAATAACATTTCTTATATTCTACTCACACTGTTACTCATTAAACTGATGTTAATGGAAAAGTATTATATTACTTTTAAAACTATCTACTGTAGGCTCCCGAATGGCGCATCAACAAAGTGCGCTACTATCAACCCTGAGATTGCAAGCTGCCCCCAAGTACGCAACGGGGCCTGTGCATGCATGGGGTGATAGGGAAGGCAATACTTGAAGGTTGGGAACTGAATACAACCTATCTAAAATCTGAAAAGAAAAATCTACTGTATACTATTTTTCATATTAAATTGAATTAACATGGCTGCAGTAGTTTAGCTAGCGCTTATAATAAAATTTTCTTGTATATATTTGATATATTTAGACGTTTGAGTTGTTTAAAATTATGCTACATCTTACACACTCAATTTTATTGTTCTCTGTTTGCATATATATGGATTAAATCCGACCCCAATTATGTGAAATACTACTACCCTGCTATTCTTTTAAACCCAGCTATTCAATCCGATTTTACTAAAAAAGGTTTACAATAATTTTATTACAAGCTCTTTACCATTATTTACCATAATAGCTGGGATCATTAGTTACAACCATTATTCAAAACATTTACAAGTGTATTCTTGTTTAGCTTGAACAATAATTCAGAATTTATTTAGGAATTTACACTATTATATACAGCCATTCTAGCTAGAAAATAATAAATTCAGTTGACTTTTAAGTGCTGTTTAATAATGCATTGCACACTGGTTTGACAGCAGCATCCTTTTCTGAAGGTTAAACACCTCTGTGTTGAAAAGGCAAAATTTATTTTACTTATTTATTTTCAGAATTTTATAAGAACTGCATTTATTGAAAGAACCTGATCACATCCTTATTTAAGTGTCTCAGTTGTAGCAAATGATTACTCATGCAAAACCATTTACACAAAGAAACACTTGGCTACCAAAAAAAATCCCTTCTATTAAACATTTGTATATGGTTCTAAATGCAAGGTGATACAAATCATTCCCAACCATCACCCCATAAAAAAATGTAACAAATGCAATTTAAACCTGCCTTACTCCTTGGATGAGATCATATAAACGGAAAGGAAATGGAATCTCTGTGCATTAAGCAAGTAAGCCTCCTTTACACAGTGTCATAAGGCAAACAGAGCAGTGATGTGGAATAATCTTTCATTGGTTTTTGTGGCTGTCAGCACTAAAACATGATGCTCCATTCCATTTCCCTTCAAATGCCTGTGGACTTCTTAATGTGTTAACCAAAGACCCTGCAGGATTGATGATAATGGATAAGGCAAAACAAGCTAAATCCAACTCACATAAATTGATTAGATTGCAGATGAGAGGGAAAGGGATATAATATTAACAGCTGAGACATCAATAAAGCCTGAACCACTCAAAAGGGTTTAGAAATAACGAGTCAGCCTGAAAGACAATCTGAGGTATTTGGAGGAGAAATTAGCCACCAAATTACCGCAGCGCTAATGTGTAGATTAAAATATTGATTTGAGATTTCCTTTGAAAGAAGAATCCTGATTAAAACATAGCTGTGGAACTATTATTTTAAAAACATCTATAACGTTGTACCTATGATTTAAACTATTATTTATACCATCAACATTGCAATCAAGATCGAAATTGGCACTAATCCATTCTATCTCTAAAACATTCCTTGCATCAGACTTGGCTCATAAATTAAATACTGAATTAAGTGGTCAGATTACATTAAAAGCTTTTCCTTTTTTTATTTTTTTTTTTTGCATCTGCAGTCCCCTGCTATAAATTAAAACCACGTGGAAGGGACTGGAGAGTGCATTTCATTTTGCGTTGATTCATGAGCAGTAATACAACCTCTCTCCTCTCATGCCTCAGTGTGTGGAGAGCAGTCAAAGAAAGGGCCGAGATTAAAACCGAGTGAGAGCGAGATTGAAAACGGGATGGAGGCATCAGATAATGTAGTAGAGATATAATGAAAGTGTAAACAAAAACCTGCCGCAAGAGAAATGGCTGCTCATAAAAAAAGCCCTCCGCCTTTTCCCCTCACAAAAGAGATTTCACAAGGCTGCTGCCACCAAAGTTATTAACTGTTGACCAAATTATGTTCTGTTCAAAAGTTGAATTGATTTGATTTTTTTTCACTCCTTCCTCTGCTTTTCATAGACTGAAAAAAGCTTGATGTGAGGATGAGAAGGGCTGTATTCATATTATCTGTCATAATGTTCCTCTCGGGTGAAATGACAAAGGAATGACGGTGAGGCACAGCTTTAAAAACAACAACAACAACAAAAAAAAAAACCCACTAAAAATCCAGGCTTGTGTTGTGATACAGATTCCAGTGATAATATGTATTATTTATACACTAGGAGACAAATTCAAATTCAAAATTCAAAATGGCTCCTTCAACATCTGTATTAGGACAGATCAAATAATAAACACAACTGCATCCCATTAAAGCCATGAAACTGAAATGAAGGTATGTGATTAGCACTTTGCTCTGGCACCAGACAGCATAAATAAGAAATGAGAAATCAATACAAGCCATTTTACAACTATGCAAGGTGAAATATTAAGAGGTTCTGAAACTGACCTGAGAATTTTATCTGATGTACAGTGGTTCTGGGTGCTGGTAATACATACCTTTGGTGAAGCCACAAGGAGGGACACATTACACACTCCAAACAACACAGGAAGAGGAGTCACATATGAACGTCCTTAATCCTTTTATACTGAAAAGATGTTTCAGTAGGCTCTGATTTATCAGAAGATCCCAAATAAAGAACAGTAATTTGCAGTAATCTCATAAATGTATCTTTACAAAGAATAACAATGTAATTAGCACAAAAAAGATGAAGAAACCAACTTTCAAACATGTATTAGGGTGAGCTTTTTTTATTTCTCAGATCACAAACACCTTAAAATCTATAATTATACAGTAACAGAAATAGTTATCATAATTACTTATGCAGTCAATGATGGAGTTGCGTGACATAGCCCTGTGCAAACTGAGCTATTGCTGTCATCCAAAAACAATTATTTTTCAATAACAACGTCTCACATAATGTATTATTTCTCCTATTATGCCATATAAGTAATTATTCCTCTCATACCACAGCATTTCTCAACAATATTGTATGTCTTAGCAATTTATAGCTACATTTAATGTTGTTTGATACCCACAAAACAGGTCCCTGATATTACTTATCTTAGTAGCTATAAACATACTGACCAGCTCCTTTTTTCTCTCACCTGAGGGTCAAAAAACCACAAAAAAAACGAGGCAACTTGTAATGTTACAGGGTAACCAGAAACTCACAAAGACTTTCTTGTAAAGCCCCTTTTTACAAACAACCTGCAAATTTCTTTTGTTCTAAGAATTTAGTGGGATTATGACCGAAAGAACTGAGGAGGTTTCAGTGGATTTGAAAGCTAGGTAAAATATGTGGTAAACGTCTGTCCAGTGGAAAATAGGTCAGGTCACATATGTTCATATGAAACTGATACAATTATTGCAAGAAAAAAACATCCTCATATGATACTCGGGTGATATACAACTGCCGCATGTACATAACATGGATTTAACCTAGGCCGGTCATAGGGCTAATGATTCCTTCCAAAATTAGGGAAATAAATCAATGTGTATTCAGAGAAAACATTACCATGCACACAATGCTTTAAATGAGCTCTTGCGGAGCATCTTCCATATAAGTCCCTGCAAAACTTGAAACCCACGTTGCATTTCTGTCCAAACTTCTATTGCAGAAAATAAAGCTTGTGATCAATAAGGATAAAGAATTTGTCAATGCTGTGTGTGTATTTTGAATATGCAACATGACCACACTAGACTGGTTTTTCAAATGCTGGTGTTAAGCCATACATTTCTCTGTAAACAATAATTCGTTGAAAAATTTTTGTAAGTAGCTAAATTTTTACAATGAATACTGTATATGACGATAAGGACATGATTCTCTTTCTCTCAGTTTACTTTCTTCTTTCTGCATGTCCTTGTGCACTGATTCTTCACAATCGAATGGACAAGGATTTCACAAACAATTTATTGTAAATTGCAGGAAAATTGGCTGCAGAGCTTATAGAAGGAAAAAAAAAGTCTGGGTTACAATGATCTTGGTATTTATTCACAAAGGCTCTCATGACTGTTCCACAGGGTTCTCCCATTTCAAAATAACCCATGACTCCCCTCGCAAGCCTGCCAGCCCCCTTTCATTTGCCGTTTCAAATGTATTAATGGTCCAGAACCTTCCTGTATGAGCTTGGACCTCTCCCTAATGAAAACACTCTGTGGCTGAGTCCCAGTGCGGTAATCAGTCTGGGCCCCCAGAGCAAGAGGGCTGCAACTGCAGTGCAGAAAGAGCCCTGCCATGACCTCTGGCCCAGGCCTTCTCACCCCAAGTGCTGCCATACCTCTCAGCACTGCTTCTTCTCTAATAGCATGCAGTGTTGAGATCATCTGTGTCCAAAAACAAACTTATCAAACTTCCGTGTCAAATTTTCTTTCTTTTTCTTCATTGCAATCTGATAACCCAAACTCTGAGCTGTTCAGCATCTATGAAATGGATCTGAAATCACTTCAAAGGTCCCATAACATTCAAAAGATCCTTGTCTGATAGCTTAAGACATGGAGATGGTGTATCTGTGACCCAAAACATTTCTCCAAATATCCAAGCAGTCAATGAAGCCTGGTCCTATCATACATGATGTAGTGTGGCACCTTATTTTTTTAAGCAATTGTATAGCCCTACATTAGGCCACATAGTTTTCTTACTGTCTGAAGTCCTATTCCAGAGTTTCCAGGTGAGAGTGGCCAGATGTGCCAACCCAGGAAGCAGTGCAGCTGCACACAACCCTGCACCATGGCTTGCTTCATCTGTTTTAGCTTGTCCATCTTCCCTGACAGACCTGCTGAGTTGCCGCTTCCATTGCCAGGAGATAAAATCTTTTACAATTTTGCCAAACTGTCAGTGGACCGCAGGCGAAAACACACCTGACAGTAATCGAGCCAATCACTGGTAATTATTAGTGGATTGAAAAAACTTTGGCACACAGAGATAAATTGAGGTACATTTGCATTAAGATGATTAAGATGCTCAGGAATTCATTCATTTATTCATTTATCTGCTGAAGCACATAATCCTATAATGACCACAGTGAGGACGGAGCCTATCTCAGCTGACTGGGTGAAACAAGGTAAGCCCTGCACTGCCCGCCAGTCCATTTCAGAGCCAACACACACAACCATTCACAATCATACCTAGTGGCAATTTGGAACAGCCAATTAACCTAATATGCATGCCTTTGGACTGTGGGAGGAAATAGGAGCACCTGGAGGAAACCCACGCAAGCAGGGAGAACAAACTCCACACAGAAACACCCTTGCCGAGCCTGTGACTTGAATCCACTACCTTTTTTGCTTTGAGGTGTGTTAGCCACTACACCACTGTGCTGCACATGATCGGGTGGGTGTTGTTACATGGGGCACCATGCATGTGCAATGCGTGATTTATGTGAGAACTAGGAAAGTCTGCGTAGGTACTTTGCTCTGGTAAGTGAGTGCTGCGTTCGACTAAAGCATGGTTTACCATGTTCAGAGCTTGTACAAGGTTAAGGGATCCAATTTCCTTTAACTATAGACCCATTCCATGAACCTTGGTATAAGAGAAACTATGACCTTACTGTACTGATTTGTCCAGTTTGCCTCAGTTTGAAAAAGCACTTGATATTTTGGCTGTACTGCAGACTGCCTAGCTGCCAGACCAAGATATGCAAAATTCTTCCTACAATACCTTACAATAAGTCTGACCTTGACAATGTTCAAAATCCATAGCCATGAGCCACTCCTCAGTTACCATGTGTAAAAAAAAACCCCAAAGCAACAAATATAAATAAAGCCTGCCTCACCCAGTGTCATTAAAACACAGTACCACATCTATGGGATCTGCGGTGCTGCATTGTCAATGCTCAGTAAAGCATATAGAGCATCTCACTCATTCGCTTTCTCAGAAGCTGTGGTTCAGTCTTCCCACGTAATCATTGCCTGGGAATGACAGAATGGAAAGCTTTTCCGTTTTTCATTTCAAGCACCCCACCATCTCCTTGTACCCCCATCGGAAACCCTCTTCTCAGATTGCTCAGTAATGTTCAGCAGTCCGGTTCTGTGTTTAAAAAAAAAAAAAATCAAATTGGGTATTTGGCAGCAGGGAATGAATCTCCAAGTCAGCCTGAACCACATTAAAAAAAACAGCCGCCTCCATTATTCCCGGCCCGTGTTGTATGTTTGGAGGGAGCTGGGCCCACGCGGCACATGCAGCCCACATTGCTTGACAGCTTGATGGACTCTTTAATAGTGATTCAGAGGCTGTATCTTGGGAGATAAAAATGGAATTCAGAGAGAGAGAGAGGGAGAGAGAGGGAGAGAGAGAGAGAGAGAAAATCTAATAACAAAATAAAGCATTTAAAAGGTATCAAGGTCTTGAATTGGCCACATTGAGCTGGGTGTAGTTACTCAATCTCAACGCTAGACATCAGACATGTTAAAATTGTCATATGTGTGGCCTGAAAATCTTCTAGTGTAATCTGTCTAGTGCATTTATTCATTAATAGTAACTTAGATCATAGTAATTATGATCGTTTCTTGGGTTCTGGTAGAGTCACTGGTAAAGTGTGAGATCCACCTACATTTTATCGCCCCTGAAATGAAAAATTAGCCACAGCCATCCATGGGCAGGTAACCAAAAGAGCATAAATGGTCAAGCACTCAGAAAGGGAGGAATGGCATATGCTTTTTTCCCTGTCAATCACAGTAACTTTAGCCAATCATAGGCGTCTGTGAGTCCAAGTTCTTGAAAGTGGGAAGACAGCACTTTCCCCACCCTGACATTGCATGAGCAGCCCTCAACCAGCATGGTTGGTAGCTACTGTATGATAAAGAAGAAATATCGGATAGTGCACAGGGGCACAGTGGCATAATGGTTAATATGTCCACCTTACAGCAAAAAAGTCCTGAGTTCGAGTCCTGGGTTCGGTGAGAGTATTTCTGCATGAGAAATGTTTTCCCCATGCTTGCGTGCGTTTCCTCCAGTTACTCCAGTTTCCTTTCACAGTTTAAAGACATGACCATTAGGCTAACTGGCTATTCCAAGTTATAATCCTAGGTGTGAGTAAGTGTTTAAATGGCTGTGTGTGTTGCCCTGTAATGAACTGATAAAGCATTTCAGCAACTGAATGAATGATGTATAAAGATATGAATGAGTGAGTGAATGAATGAATAAATAAATGAATAAATAAATGAATAAATAAATATTGGTCCAGCAATGGACTGGTAAACTGATCAAAGTCAGCTGGGATAGGGTCCAACTATCCTGCAACCCTAAACAGGACAAGTGGTACTTATAATGAATGAATGATAGACAAACAAAATAATAAATAAAGGGTTATAATAGTATTCACATTTCAATCCTCTGCAGTTTATCAATTCTTGGATACATGAATCATCCTGTATTAAAGTTGTGTTCATCCAATTAAAAGCTTTATTATACAATGAACATAGCATATACCATTCATTCATTCATTCATATATAGGATATATCGCCCTGCGATGGCCTAGCAAACTGTCCAGGGTGTACTCTGCCCTCATCCAGAGTCGGCTGAGATAGGCACCAGCCTCCCCGCGACCTTATCTAGGATTAAGTGGTTCAAAAAATGAATGAGGATATACCATTGTAACATATATCTCTAGAACACAGAGAAAGTTACATCGCCCAGGGTGTGTCATGTTCTTTAGCAGCAGCTCATCAAGAGCAATCATGGTTCATTAAGATGTATTTGGTCTTGCTGCATGTTATTTTTCTACTTTATTTTATTTTATGTTGATCATGTAAAATATGTTTGGAAATTATTCATTTTAAAGAAAGTGGAACTCCAAATTGTGCAAGGATTAATGTGGCGGGCGCTTACCTTTCTTACTACCTCAGACTGAAAACTGAAGTAATTCTATTTTTATACACAACCATCTGTTTGTCCCATTCAGACATGTTTGATACCTTTTGGTGATGATCCTGTGGCTCTCAGTCAGCATCAATTAAATTCAGTTCATTGTATTAGTATAGTGCTTTTTACAACTGACGTTGTCACAGAGCAGCTGTACATAGCAAAACAAATTTGGTTAAAAATTTGCACCCATGATTTTAAACAATTCTCTGTAAATTCTACACATCCTTAATGAGCATGCACAAAGAAAAACTTCCCCAGATGACATAAGGAAGAAAAAGTGAGAGGAACAACTTTAAAGGACATCGATGATCAACTTCACCAAAACCATGTATGGCATAACTGCAAAAACACTTGGCATGTCATCATCTAGGATATCATCCTCGTTACAGCCGACAAGCGTGGATAAGCAAGGTGGTGCAAAATACTGCACAGTTAAACTTTTAACTGCTCTCCATTTTTAGCTGGTTTACTAAGCTATTGTCAAAATTGTTTTTATTTGTCAGGAACATGGCGTGTCTTCAGCACCTTATTATTTTAATCCATGAAGCCCAGTCACTATAACTTACTGTTTCCAAAGCAAACACAGACAAATCATCAATCCATTCAAGTCATTTGGTAGGGACTTTACACATCCTTCATGAACAGTCGCTTTACCTTAGCTTCACTAGCTAGTGAAATACAAGGTAAGTTGAATCTTAAACAGTGTGTAGCCATTAGAGCTTCTGTACGGAGTGTGAGGATCTAACCCAGAGCCCCCATTGATTTCTAGTTTCATATATCTTTAATGAAGGGATTAAATACGTGTTTAGGAAGCACAAGGCTGGGCTTAAATGGTATTTGTCAGAGCGGTTCGTAACAGAAAGAACCATTGGAAAAATCTCCCCAAGGTGAGGATGCTCATTTAAAGAGGAACCATTAGTGGAGTGATGTCATGGGTTCTCGTCATCCAACCTGCAATCGACCAAATGCAGGCCACTAGGCAACCTACAACACAGGCAAATCTGAAAGCTGCAGACATGCTAATATGACAGATACGAAATCTATCATCATTCATGTTTTATGTCACTAGCAACAGAATATAATTTGCTGAGAGGTAGAAACTGCAGAGTTATAAAAGTGCAAATATGCCATACAGTACAGTATAAGCAGGTCAAGCAGGGTGGATACATGGCGAAAAGAATGCATAATGCACATCAGTGGTATTGATCAGTCTAAAATCTGCCCGGCACATCTCACCCACGGGTTATCATAGCATCGTTACCATCCGGAGTTTAGGGATGTGGCAATGATACGGCAAATGGAGCTGCTATTGATTTTGCATAGCCGGGCAAGTGGCAGATGGAGAGAAGAAGACGACCGTGTGGACTGTACAGAGCAGGAGTGGAAGGGGCTGAGGGCGAGCTCGCTCTCTACTGTCAGATGATACAGAGCCGCAGTCCTCAGGGTCATTGCCCTAAACTGACAGATCACTCACATTTCACATCTACAAGAGGAAATCCCCCACAGTCAGTCAAAATGGACATCTTTTTGAATGAGACCACATAAATGATGACTGAAGATCTCTATGACTACAACATTGCAGATGCTTATTAAAGCGATTTTAATTAGGAATAAATGATTGGTTGTATCTCGAGTGTCACGATCCACAACTGTGATGAACTGATCGTCAGAACTCATTAGAACTTTACCATTCAAAGAGGTGTGAGAAAAATGAAGATGGGAGCAATACTTCCTCTCAGGAAAAGGGATATCCTGAGGCACAGTGATATAGACCTTAAGTGCTGACAAAGACGATATTGTGTTTTCCCCAGATTGCTTTCTGAATATACTGCTGGACAAACGCAGAGTTCATCCTGGTCAACCAAAGCATAAGTGTTTTTACATGTTACATGTCCATGTTTAGATGACATCACTGCAGCAGACAATTAAATAAAGTCCAGTGGAAACAAAGTCTGAGATTCATGTTCCAGCATGTCACTCGATGAAGAATGAGAGACTTCCTCTGGGATCAACTTGTCCACCAGCTAAATTGTCCCTCTCTTTTCCCGCTGCTCATTTGTTTTGTGACGGTTGATTAACTGAGAATGTGCACAACTGTGTGTTTTGTTTCTGCGCCATGAACAGTGTCATAAATATTTGCTGTGGATTAAATACTTCTGCAGAAAAAATAATAATCCTTTCAGCACTGCAGGTCCATGCAAATAAAGGCCAACATAAATATATATCCCACTGATACACGATTCTGTACTGTTGAGCTGAGTGAAGGCTGAGATTAGTGAGAATCTGGTTTACGCAGCACAGTTTGCACACTTAAGCGTTTCGTGCAACTTGACTGTTTCTGATATACAGCTATTAAAATAACGCATGGTTTATGTCCAGAAAAGAATTATAAATAAGATAAACAAACAAACAAATAAATAAATAAATGAGGCCCTGTGATAGTCTGGTGAGCTGTCCAGGGTGTACCCTGACCTCGCCCAGAGTCGGCTGAGATGGGCACCAGCCTCCCTATGACCCTATTAAGCAGCTTAGAAAATGAATAAATTAATGAATAAATAAACAAATAAATAACTAATAAAATAAAAATAAAACATTCAAAAGAAATTTTCTGTTAAAAAAAGCATTGAATATACTGGAATATTGTGCTACCAGCTTCAAATTTTCATTTATTAATGAGCGACATCATAGTTATCCACTTTATTCATTTATAATAACTTTTGATGTTATGGAATTTCTGTAAAAGTTAATTTATATTACAGTATTTACAGAAGGCAACCCTTAGTTTGTTTTGATGTTAAAACCACAGCTTTTCATGCTGCAAGAAATCATTCTTCATCCTAAAGGCTTTCCAATGATGGGAAACGTCCTGACTGTTACAAAGTGCTGATAACCGAAACTCCTTCACTAAACATCTTACAGAAAACTTCACAGTATAAACATATACTGATCAGCAATAACATCTGACTGGTCTGCAGCTAGGCAGCACCACACATAGCAAAGCTGCAAAGCATTGTGTGTTCTGAAACCTTTCTATCCTAACCAGCATTACCAGTTTAACCAGTCTGTGCTACAGTAGTTCTTATGTGGGGTCAGACCAGATGTACAAGCTTTCGCTTCCCACATAATCGTGTCACTGTAATGAGATAATCAGTGTTATTAACTCCACCTGTGAGTGGATATAATGTTTTTAATGTTGATCGATTTAGATTTTTCATAAACATTACATGTGCTTCTGTTAAATTACACATTTTAATAACTGTTTGATGCTAACATTAGGACAAGCATCCCTGTGAATAAATTGGTAATATTAATAACATATAGGGGCAGTGGTGGCCTTGTGGTAGGGTGCTGGATTACTGATCCCAAGGTCGGGGGTTCAAGCCCCACAATCAACAGGATGTCACTGCTGTGCCCCCAGTGCAGCCAACTGGGTTATCAAAGGCCAGCCATGTCTCTCACTGTCTATGGTGAGAGGCCTGTAAAAGAACCATTGCTGATTTTCGTCAAGAGTAGGCTGCATAGCCGTCAGCGTGTTTGTGCCCTGCATTGGACTGGCGAGCTGTCCAGGGTGTACTCTGCCCTCGCCCAGGGTCGGCTGAGATGGACACCAGCCTCCCCGTGACCCTAATTAGGATTAAGCAGTTCAGAAAATGAGGCTATGAGAAAGAAAACTGTAATTTAAATTCCAGCCAGGACTACTGCTGTCAAAACTTTCTGTAAACATTCTGTGAACAACACCTGCTGAACAATTGAAAATAAACAGTACTTCAACTGACCCCTTAAAATGATAAGATGGTGGTATCCTTTACAGTTGTATTTTGAATACTCACCTATACACTGCAAATACCCCCAGGTACCCAATACATGGTATAGTCTCATTGGTTTCTAACAGTGAATTGTTACTGATTTTCTTATTTTTTCTTTAATATATAATCTGAGAATATATAATATACAGATTTTGGCACTGCTTAAGAGCAGAGCTCCCATAAAATGTCTCTAAATAGGTGCCCGTGCCTGGGTTTGCTTTAAACTGCCCTTCTCATTTCTTCTTTAATTTGTATCACTTGTCTGTTAGTTTAATTATCTACATAATGAGCCCATGTGTTGTTAAGCATCTCACTTTGGTGTTTGCCGAAGTATTTATTTACCTACAAGTCTGTCTGCCTAGCTGAGTTAGACTGTATTTATTCTGTGCGAGTCTGAGCAGTGGAGAATGAGCCTCTATTTTTCGGTTTTAGTTCCATTATTAATAATAAATAGTTTTTATGCTGTCCATCGTCATGCAAGTCAGCAAGACATAACTGCCAATCAGCATCAAATCAGCAGCTTTATTTGGTTTAAAAGGGTGGGCACACACAAACACCAGACAGGACACGAGGCAACTATCCAAGCCATGCTACATGACTATGGTGCTTCGCTCAGGAGCTCCACTATCATTAAGTAAGGCCAGGTAAGCTGTTTTAAATTATATCATTTACTACATTGGACTATATATTTCTATTCTATTCATTTTCTTATTGTTCTTGTTCTAGGCATTACTTTATGAATATGTATTTCGTAACCAAATAAAACTTGAGGAAAAGCTTGAGACTTTAAACAAAACATCCATTTGTTTGGGAACTCCATCCTGTCACGCCACGTCCTTGAGAGATAGCCATGTGTAACTGCAACTTCCAGCTGCAGAGGATGTGCCCTCGGACCCAGAGTGAATCATGAGACTGTCTGTTTTTACTTTCTACTCATTAGGAGCAGCGCAGGTGGATCCTCAGTTGGGGTCGGCCCCATTAGTGTGCACCACAAAGAGAGAGAGAGAGATCCCCACTGTCCTGCAAACTACCGTGAGTGTCATTAAACGTGTGAAAGTCAGGCTAAGGGAAACACACGGAAACATTTTTCAATAGATTACATTTGGGGAAGCATCTTTCATAAGCGTCTCCGTTATTAGTTAACCTTAGAATGAGGGGTCACTTGAGTTTTGCAAACTGTTCAAGGTAGGGTAAAAGTACTTAGGAAGGGTGTGGGTCAGGGTGCAATGGCTTTAATAAAAAATATGCTCCCATGCTGTTAATGTTTTGGCAGCAGTAAGACAAAAGGAAAGGAGCACAAAGGAAAGAGAAAGCGAGGACTCTTAAATCTTTCATGCTAAATGATACTCCGTGAAGCTATGCGCTGAACAGAAAACAGAAGATCAGGTGGCTCACTATTCACTACTGACACATGACCATATCCTGATAGTCTGTACATATCATGAGACTATAAAATTCAATACCTTGGAGCTGGTTCAGAGCATGATGATGTGCACCAGATTCTCAGAAATACGTAAGGAATGAACATGATGGAGTGTGTCATTGTAGAAAAATAATCAGTGATGTAGAGTATTTTTTATCCATTACTAGTTACACTGTTGTGTAATATCTGCAACACACACATTTACTTGACAGAAAACTTACTGACGGCAGTGACATTAGAGACTGCTTCCATAAAGATCCTCCTCAATTCAGCATCCTCTTACAGAAGCTTTACCATACTGATGATTACATGCGATTCTTTCTAAAATACCTGCATGATTTTAATCTGTTTTTTATTTGTATTTGATCAAACAGACGGCACGGTAGTGCATCGCTGCCTCACCGCAAAAAAACCTGGGTTCAATTCCCAGGCTCGGGAGTTTCTATGTGGAGTTTGCATGTTCTCCCCTTGTTTGCATGGGCTTCCTCCGGGTACTCCGGTTTCCTCCCACAGTCCAAAAACATTCACAGGAGGCTAACTGGCAGTTCAAATCACCCTAGGTGTGAGTTTGAATGGTTGTGTGTGTTAGCCCTGCAATAGTCTAGCGAGCTGTTCAGGGTGTACCGCGCCTTCGCCCAGAGCTGGATGAGATAGGCGCCCACCTCCCCACGACCCTAATTAGGATTAAGTAAAATTCATGAATGGATGATTAGACAGAGCATCTACCATGCAAGTCCTTATGGGTTGTAGAAATTAATTACAATTTAAATAAGTATATTAACATCAAACTGTGATTTACTGTCAAAGCTGTGCGGTATCAACACCTTACCTGACCAATCAGATCTGTGAATTTAACAGTGCTGCGGCAAACAGAGCACAACATTTATAAGCACTGTATGGCAGTACTTTTGAAATGACTGCACATGCTCTCAGCCAACTCTCTCTGTGTATTTGCAGGAAGTCTGTGTGTATGGCCACCGGAAGTAAGGACTGCTGAGGGCAGAGTAAGTAGGAAGAGGGGCAGGAACAGATACGGGCCAGGGCCCCTCACCCCACTGGGGTGCATAACGGATATTGGTGTGTCAGCACAGATGCATGCTCTAGTGTGGCCTCTAGAATGAGAGGGCACGTGGAAAAAAGATGGATTGCTGCCTCATAAAACACAAACTGTCAAATGGATCACTATCACAGTGGGACACTGTTGATGTTTCTTTGAGGCCTTAGCCATATTTAGGAAGTTCTGCATTGCTAATTCAACAGTGGGCAATGCCATGAGGTGAGAGGCTTGAGGCAGACACTTGTGAAACCACATGAGAGACCCTTAAATCAAAATAAGTCGCAGTGCTCTATAAGGCTGTTTTGTTGCACAGTGTATGACGGCACAGTGCACGATGACTCAGAAAATGGGGAGTGGCACAGGAGGGAGACAATTCCCCTAGGAGATAGAATTAAGTTGTGCTGGAAGAGCTATAAGAGCAATCACGGTGCCACCCTTGACAAGTCCTGGCATCCACTTTGGCGTCGCCTCAACCTCTTGCATTGCCATGGGGGTGTTGGAGGACATTGGAGGGGGGATGTAATTAGGAATAAAATTGCCCACTGGCCTAATCCATGTGCACTGTGGAGTGTGGAGAGAGGTTTGATGAATATGCAAACTGCTAAAAGCATATATGACATGCTCATCAGAAAAGTGACAGTGGCACTTTGACTTTCAGTCCTGCTTTACCTGTCATCAGCGATGACATTTAGGGGACGAGCCTGCAGAGATTGGACAGACATGTGGGACAAGAAGACATGGGAGCCTCAGGCTCTGATTAATGACATGGTCCATGTACAGTACACAAGAAGGATTTGTCTCTTGAGTATGTAGTAAGGAGAAGAAGCAGTTGACTCACAGTAATAAAGTAAAAATTGAGCTGTAATGTTAACCATATATTTTATGACAGAGAAAAGTGTAATTGCTTTGTAGACCTTTTATAAGCAGCAGGAGGTGAAATAAAAAAAATATGTGCTTTAACTGACAGAATAGACAGGAACATTTGATGTAATCCCACTTACAGAGTTATGTATATTTTATTATATAATGTGTTCTATTTTATATAATATATTCTATTCCATTTTATATAATTTATTTTATTCTTATTCTATATTATTTTTATTTTTAAGTACAGTGTGCTTATGAGGGTTAGAAGCTCGATCACCCAGGAGGAGCTCGGAGGAGCTCGGAGTAGAACCGCTGCTCCTCCATGTTAAGAGAAGCCAGTTGAGGTGGCTCGGGCATCTGATTAGAATTCCTCCTGAACGCTTCCCTGGTGCGGTGTTTCGGGCATGTCCAACCGGGAAGAGACCCTGGGGACGACCCAGGACAGAAGTAGACATTGAATTTACCAGTCAATCTTATTGCTTGATTTTCTGCATGCTATTTTTGCTCTTGTACTGCTGTAACATTTGAATTTTCCCTTTGGGAATCAATAAAGGATTATTTTATCTAATCTTAGCTTATCTTTAATTTCATACCAAATTTAGTTGGTTGTATTTCATAAAATATAAACAAACTAGTAGCTTCCTTTGAACCACTGCAACTCTGACTAGGCAGTTACTAAGAATGACTGAACACTAAATGCAGTGCTCAGCACCCCATGTTCATGTTACTAAATATGGTATTTTTTTGTCCTGTGAGCTTCATATCTGACCGCTTACTTGCACCCATGACGGTACGCCTGCATGAATTTAAAAACCTCCTTCTTGTGTGACTTTCCTGTAATATCCCACAGGATCTCAGACCTGTCCTCTAGTCTCGACCAGCTGCTCTGTGTCAGCAAGCTACCAAAAAATAAATAAATAAAAAATACAGACAAATACAGACAACAAACCAAAACCCTGAATAGTTTATCGTTCTTAGTATTTAGTTCCCATCCGGTTACCGTACTATAGGTGCAATGTATACTGTATGCATGTAAGAAAGTACAGTATATTCATATCCTATAGTTGTGTTTTTAATGTTCCCATGGGAGAACAACCGAAGCAGATGTTAGGAGGATGTAGTCATTGAAGGGACACCGGCCAAAAACTAACAGCATAAAGGGCAAAAAAAAAAAAGGATGAAAATAAGTATCCTTAAATCATTTCTAATGCTGACGCCAGGAGTATCAAAGTACAGATCATAAAAGATGAGCCAATCAGGCTAAATCTTGTAGAAAGGGAAGAATCCAGGGTATGTTGATCCCATCGTTGTCCTATCTCCCATTCTCTCATCCGTCTCCACCCGCTCTGATGTCAGGATGCCTTCCCAAAGCTGATTGGGGTTAATGTCCTAGACAATGAGTGAAACCCTGCCCTTCTGTTCCACATTACGCTCTTCAGAGGCCCAGTATGGTCTTGCTTTGAGGAGGACGTGAGCCATCACCTCCCAATAATATTTCCCAGATATATAAGCAGGCCTGCATGTGGGATCACTCTGCGTCAAGCCAGCAGATTGGCTCATATCATCAGTCTTGCTGTTTTCTCAATTTGTTGCCTCTTTTTTTCACTACATAATCATTAATAACCCTTCTTGCAATTGTGAGTCTTCCGTTTGCTCGCATGCGTGAACTTTTTGAGTAATGAGCCTAAGTGAATAAAGGTTGGGAGATGGATCTCCTCTTGCGTGGGTTAATGTAGGGTCAGAAGGAGGTGTTGATTGGCCAGGCTTCTTAAAGCTTTGTCTGGTCATGTGACACGCAGCAATGTCATGAAGGCCACAGGTGCTGTGATTAGTCCTGCATGTTCCAGCACAAATCCACAGATCCAAGGAAATGTTCCCTCCAAGACTATCTGCCCCAGGGACACACTGATCCTCTGTATCTTGTATCAGTGCAAATGTGGTATTTTTTAGTGCTGGTGGAATTTGAGGCACAGGGGATTGGATTAGGGCTGAGAAGACAGCTGATGGGAGGAGATGGTTCACAGTATATATATATATATATATGTATGTGTGTGTGTGTGTGTGTGTGTGTGTGTGTGTGTGTGT
>JAOUQZ010000002.1:18245876-18258638 GCA_028564935.1 Neosilurus hyrtlii
TATATATATATATATAAAAGAAAGAAAGTGACAACT
Source organism: Neosilurus hyrtlii (assembly GCA_028564935.1). NCBI lineage: Eukaryota > Metazoa > Chordata > Actinopteri > Siluriformes > Plotosidae > Neosilurus > Neosilurus hyrtlii. The sequence goes on from JAOUQZ010000002.1 coordinate 18,245,913, forward strand.
GTTTGACAGGCTAGGAGTGAACACTTTTAAAGCAACATAGACAGTAGCCAAAATGTGCTCATTTCCTCCACAAATAAAAGTGCTGGATATTCTCCAACTTAAAATACTTTCCCTGTGCAATATGCGGCATAGGCTTTGGCAAGCCACCGAAATGAAAGATAGAAATCCAAAGCAAACGTTCTGCGCTGTGGAGGACAAAAGCCCTCTGTTGCTCTCTGGGCCTTTAATATGCTTGTTTAGCTGTGTCAGGTTTGCAGAGTACAAGCCCAAACTGCTCCGTCTTCTTAAAAAGGTGGAGAGAGGAGAAGAGTCCTCTCAGTCTCCCGCTATGGGGACAGAGGGACTGTTTGTGTAGGCCCGCCTCTGCTCATCAAAAAAGGCGGAAATGTGGAATTGATGACCTCATGCACAGTGTGATAGATTTATCTTACTAAAGTGTTTCCATCTCCCCGGTTCTCCACTGCACCAGCCGTCTCTCAGAGTGCCTTGTTAGCAACTTTTAAGAGTGATGGTGCCATAACATAAAACATCCCAGAAATGATCACAATTTTATTCGCCGTCCATATTTTCTCCGTGACTGACTAAAACCCGATGTTCACATTTCACGGCTTGGGTGTATTTTGCCAAACGGCAAAGCTGTGAGATGTTTAAGGAAAATGTTACACCAGGGTAAATAGTCAGAGCTGAGGGAAAATATATTGGAAGGTGCATTACATCAAAGACAAATGGTGCAGGGAGCAGATTGAAGGCAGATCTATAGAATATTTTCCATGATATACTGTACAAATGTGTGTTTGTGTGTGCATCCACAACTTGTCTGTAATGACAGAAACTTTGGTATATGTCCATCAACCTTACAGTGTGACAGTTATTAACACTGGACACTGAAAAAGAAAAATAAGATGAAGGACTACGGGGTGGCGGCAAAGTGGGTTCATGGGGGCAGAGGAAATGGTGAACGTCTGGAAAAGAAAAAAAAAACATTCACATGCTTATTTTTCCCTGCCCTCAACCTCATCATGTGAACTAAACTATGAAACTAAAATACTGCCCATGCTGTGGAAGTGACCTTATACTTAAAACGGTACATTAACTTGCTTTGATCATCATTGTTTCAGTTTTAACTAAAATCCTGTTGATTTTTAAAACTGACATATAGCTGTCCGGAAGTCCTTATTTAGCGAATCAAAGCATCATGCTCGATGCCCTGGCCACTTTGAAGCACCTCCTTTAAAAAGACAGAGAATAAGGACAGTGTGCAGTAGGAAATGGCTCTGTATTCCCTACAGACAATTTCAAACTGACTGGCCAGTCTATCTTGAGCATGTCCATAAACTGCGGGATGCAGAAAGGTCTGGCGTGAAACCCAAGCCGAGAGCCAGTGCAGCACTGGTCTATAGGGCACTCTGGGGAGAGCTCGCCTGGCTAAAGTACTATCACAGCCAAACCTCGCTTTACTGCCTCAACTCTCGAACTGCACACAAGTAGCCCAGCCTGCTATGCTAAACATGACATATAGCACAAATCACATTTATGAAATACTCTATAAATATAACACATGCGGCTGTTAAACATCTACGTATCTTCGTATCAAACACAGCACCACTGAGGACGTGAAATGAGGGTGCAAATAGAGGAATGGAGTGGGGTTTTTTTAAACTCCCATCCCGTCCACATGGAGCTCAATGATGACCAGAGAATTTAATTGCAAGGCATAGACTAATTCAATAATTTGCATAAAAATTAAATGGATTTAATCACCAAACTGTTGGATTGGACATTGACGTTCCATCACGCATTTATTATTTTACATTTTTTGCAACTTTTTTATACTGGACATGGTGGATCTGGAGCCTAATCTAGAAACATTGAGTGTGAGACAGAAATTCACCATGGATGGAACACCAGTTACAGGTCACCACACACACACACACACACACACACACACTTGGTACTATGGGCAATTTAGAAGTCCACCTACCTGCATGATTTTAGACAATGGTAGGAAACCGGAGAACACAGAAGAAACCCACATGTACATGGTAGAGCATGCAAAACTCTATACAGACAGCAACCCCAGTTCAGGGTCAAACCAGAGATTCTGGTTGCACAGTACCACCATAAAATCCCCACAGTATTTTTTCCTGTCTAGAACTTAATTTTTTTTTTTTCAGTAAAAAAGCTAGATCATATCACAGCATGATTGCAAAAAACTAGGCACGGAGAAGCCTCAAATTGGTGGACTGGTCAATTTTGGTTTGTGGATTTGGCAAATATGCAGAAGGGATCTAATTGTATGTAAAAGTAATATTTTATAATTACTCTGCTACTTCCTTATGTTTGTGCATCTTTTTCAACTTCCCATCCTACACCTTTTCTTAATCAATTTAGGGAGAATATATTCAGAAGAATTTATCTGCTTATTTGGAAATTTTTTCTTTTCATAAAAAAAATTTTCATTAAGAATTTATGTTAAAACATCAAGTCTGATAGTATGTATTAATGCAATGTAACTGGCCCAAAAAAAAAAAAAAAAAAATGAAAGCACAATATATATAACTCACACACACCCACACGTGCGCGCATGCGCGCACACACACACACACACACACACACACACACACACACACACACACACGTACACACAAACACAGGTAAACTGGATGCCGGCCAAATTGTTACACTGCTTCAATGGCAGCATAGCCCCAGGGCGAGCTAAACATGATCTCCCCATATCAAACCCAGGAGAGCCAAATGAAGGCCAGAAAGCCCCAGGACTCATCCAGGCCTGGAGCTGGGGTTAATGTTGGGCCTCACCTTCAGTGACTTCTCATATCCCGTTCTCTTTCGTGTGTGTGTACGTGAGTGTGTGTGTGTGTGTGTGTGTGTGTGTGTGTGTACGTGAGTTTGTGTGCGTGTGTGTGTGTGTGCGTGTGTGTACATGTGTGTCCAAGTGTGTGTGCATGTAGGCATGCACAAGCAAGTACTTCTCGCCACATACCGTGGCCTTGCCAGAAGCTGTGTTCTACCTGTCACATTGCTCCATTTCTTCTACTTTATCTTCCCCGGATGTGAGGAGGATTCCCTTCTTTTCAATACTGATGCTGGTGGGGGACCTGTGATGTGCTTCTCTCTCTCTGGTAATTTCTTCCAGCCCTGAAGTGAGCCTGATCCTGGGCCTGAGACGTGACCCAGCACCTTAGCTTTTCGGATGGACTGCCATTAATCTCTAAGCCTGAGCCAGGCTCAGTGAGATCACCACATGGCGGTACAAAGGAGCCCCGCTCAGTGCCATAAGGGCCCGGCTCATTTCTATTTGCCTCTGAAAAAGGGGGTAAAACTAAAGTCTCCTGGAAAATTGGAATAAGTTAATGCTGTAATGTGCTTCTTAACATTCTCTTGTTAGCTTTCTGGCAGCAATGGGGAATTACAGTAGCACTCTGAAGCATCACATGCAACTTAATACAAACTAAACAGCTTTTACATTCACTGCTTATAGCCTCCACAGGAGTCACTCCTTGGCTATGTGGCTCCGCAAGGGGTTCATCTGATACCCATTTTAGTTCACTGTCATCAATCTGATGTTCATGTTGTTAAATATATTTATGCTCTTGTCATACAATGCTATAATGTAATATGTATGCTGTAGTAACTACATGAACAGAGTTTTATGCGAGCTGAAGTGGACTCAGATTCCAAAACTGCTGATTGTTGCATCTGCAGAATCCCAGCATGTTAAAATGGTTTCATTATCTGTGACTTCTGCATATATAGCATACAGAAATGTGGGGATAAATCGAGTGAGTGAATGAGCGAGCTAGCTTTCGTGAGGTTGATGGGGAGACTGCAGCACTGCCAGTGGAAAGAACAGCCCATAGAGCTGACACATATGCATGCCAGTGTAGGCTGTCCAGTTATTGATGAGCATAGCCTTGGTTCTGTGGCGAGAGCTTTCTTTTAAGATCCATCTCACCACAGAAGAGAGGTCTGCATTCTCTCCGCCTTCGTCATCGTGGATCTGTGGGACAGATGATATGGATTTTCTGCGGTTGGGAGATGGTGTGTGGATTGCTTTTGAAGAATGGCAGAAAGTGACGTACGAGAATGACACAAATGCAGTGCGAGATTGTAAATGTCAATTTCTGAGATGTTCATCCACTGCAAAGACTATATGCCTTTTTATTTGTTTATTAAATTAGTTCATGCAAGGGTCATCTAGATTAGGAGTTCTCAAACCTTTTGAATGCTAGGGCCCCTTTTAACTGTCAAATCAATTTCACAGACCCTTTCAGCACAGATTTATTTTACGAACATAATGCAGCTATTTCAATATTAGGCTCATTATTCAAACATTCTGAGTTATATTCTGCCTATTTATTAAAACCCTAGGACTGTTTTGTTTTATTAAATTAGTTCAGGGTGTACCCTATCTTCATCCAGTGTCGGCTGAGATAGGGTACAGCCTTCCAGTCACCCTGTGACCATTGTAGTAGGATTAAGTGGTTTGGCAAATGAATGAGTGAGAATGAGCAAGTTTTTTAGTTTTAGCTTCCATTGTGGTTAAGTATAAGTGGTTGATAAGTAGTAGACTTATGAATACAATAAAATAACCTAAAAAAGACAGATAAAAAAAATCCCAACTGTCTGTTGCTGTTAGGTTATGATGGAAAATACCATTTTTAGAGCTCTAAAACATTTTGGAGCCAATATTAGCCACTGGGTTTAAAACTATTAATCCAGTCTATTTGTAGTTTGTTGATATAAAATAATATATTACTGCAATGTAGTTTTTTTAAAAGAAGAAAACAGCAGCAAAGTCTATGCTCAATTAAGCCGTTTAGTAGAAATACAGCAAATAAATCACTTTGTCAATCGATGTTCTCAATAATTAAATGCTGGGCAATAGATTTTCTGTTTGGAGCCTGTCGATATGAATGAAATTTATAACTACGGCCAAACAGGAAGTCAATTTTTACTGCAATTCAATTTTCGACTGGAACACGTATAATGTGAATATGGCCATAAGCGGAATATTAGAGGCCAACTGAGTTTTTTTTCCAGCCAGCCTGATCAATAAATTAAGGTAAAAGCAGTGGAGCTCTGGCAGACGTAGAAGTGGAGTAAAAAGACTCACTGTGTTTTCAGAGGTTATCCTTTCTAAAATCAATACACAGTGCTGTAATATGATTGTATGTGTATCATTTCACAATTTACAGGTGAATGCATTGTATGAGATACATGTTTGTGAACTCGGCCTCACATCCAGTTTAAAGATTCCTCTAGGACACTGTGTCCCTCTGGACAGGATGAATACAATAACACTCATCTGGATTACTAGCTCAGAGCTATTTACCCATATTAGACATAATGAAAAAAATTGCTCATATGACGAGTGAAGTCTAACAACGTCTTGAAAAGAGACTGCTTTATACACAACTATCATGCTGTAGGCTGTGATGAGTTGGAAGAGCTAGTGAACTGCAGGTGATGAAAGAGGTCTGGATATATGCAAGTACTTGAGCTAAAGCAAATAATCTGAACAAACAAAAATATGCAATGAAGCTGTCAGAGTGGGGATCCGGACATGGCTCCATGTAAATCACCCAGTTATCATAATATTACACCTCTTCAACTCAACTTCCCAGGAGAAGCAGAGAAAGAGAAAAAGAAAGTGAGAGAAACTAAAATACCCCGATGTGTAAATCATAGCTGCATTACCAACTGCACTACTTCTGCTGTCCAACTAGAAGACATCAGGATGATGAGTTCCAGCAAGATGAGCTGGCATGGGCCACATTCAGTCTGTACTTTTACTGTTAGAATGCAAGAGAAAACACACTGACTGTCCAGTCCTGTCAGGCAAGAGTTAAACATTCAAAAAGGTTTACTTCTGGGACTAAATTTTCAGTCCTTCTAGACACTTCATTGGTACAGCAGACCAGCAAGAGAAGAAAGAGCTGTTGATGGAATGCAGCCATTTCGGTGACCTTGTGGCTCTCCCTCAGAGGAAGGCCGGAGACAGGTAGATATATGGCCAGTTTGTTATTGTGAATTCCAGATCCTGCGATTATCTCAGAGTCCACTTCTGGAGTTTTTTAATCTTGGATTCCTCAGTCGGTTCACCCAGGGTGCTGTTGCTGCCTTGCACTCACCTTTTCTTGACCTACAAGCTTTTTTTTTTTTCCAGCGTCTAGCAGGAAAAAAAAAACGGCAAAAGAAAAAAAGTACACCTTACAGATTCCAGGGCCAGGCTCAAGTTTCATTTTAATGTCCGTTTACATGTGGGCTGGTTGGTGGGGGTGAACGAAGAGGAGGCGGGGGAGTCCCCCTTTGCAGCCATTAGTTTTACAGATGAGTGCTGATGTCACAGACTCCGCCGTTGGAGGATAGCTGACATGAAGCAGTAGCGTAGCCGGTGCCAGGGAATTTATTTTCCCTGTTGACTAAGCATCAAAATTTTCAACCTCTAAGAGAGTGTGATAGACAAGACAAACACATCACTCTTTAACAGCCATGCTAAAATTTAGCCAGCGTCGAAACAAAATGGAATTAGTATCGGAGCTGTGCTGATTGCAAACACTATTACTGTCGTGACGTGTAATAAGATTCTGTGAGTGTATGTTTGGATTAGGTGATTACAAACTTCTACTTCTTTTTAGCTTTCCTTGGACTTCAGCATCAGGCCATGGTATAAGAATTCAGGACTATAAAAAAGTATTTTTACAGCAAGCCATAGTTGAATAAAAGGGAAAAAATGGGTTATGAAAATGGACCCAGCTGGAAAGATGCAAAAACAATAGGCCAGCTGTTTCTCTTTTAGAGTAATGGTCTTCAGACCCAACTAGGCCTGTTGAGGTCAGGAAAGTTAGTGTTCTTGTAAAACTATAGGCAAGATTAAAAAAAAGAAATCATTTCTATAACCAAGGCAGGCCGGTACCTGTATTTACAGTAGTCCTACATAGGAAGGGTTTCTGGGAAAAAAATCCTTCATATGGTAACATTTCGATGTCTACTGTCAATACTTCTTTCAACTTAAAATTGTAATATTTTTCTTTTACAAAAATCTCAGACACAAAAATATTTACCATTTTAAAAAGAGGTTAAAAAAGGGGGAAATGACATTTAAAGACTCCATGCAGACAATTTCAACATCATGCTGCTATCAGATTTCAGACACAACTGATTCGGGTTATGTCTGCATTACTACGGCAAGCAGTGATCCTGTTACTTGATCAAGGCATGAAACCACTGTGTGAAAAATCACACTTACAGCTACACTAAGAGTTTGCTAAATTCAGACAACTGCAACAGATATTATACCGTGTCTGTAAAAGTTAACAGAGCTCAGGCATCAGTAAGCATAAAGATACAAAAGATCGATGAGTGCACAGGTGTCTCAAAGTGTTACCTTTACCAGTGCCTTCATATATAGATATAGAAACGCTACCACTATAATACAACTCACAGCTTCAAGGTCAGTAGGTCATTTCTGAATTCAGGTTATCATCTATGTGGAGCTTCTGTGTACATCTCCTGTGTCTGCATGTCTTCTTCCCCGAAATCATGCCTGTTGACAGACTGGTTACTATAAATAACTCGTATATGTAAATGACTGTGTGCATTTTGATCCACGATGGCTTCCCAATAAAGAAGTTGGATCCACTGTAACCCTAACCAGAATACAGTGTTAACCAAAGATGAAACAAATAAAAACAGAACAGGAAGCAAGGCATCAAAGCAAACTGCATTGTTTGTACACACTTGTTCTTCTTGGGCATTAAGCAGATTTTAGGAGCAGTATATTGACATGTATTTAAGGTATGATGCTGTATGCTGAGTCTCAGTCTTTGATAGACAAAGGTCAGCTTTGTCTACACTAGAAATGGCAAGAATCACCAGCTCACACTGTGGCACTGATTTAAGTGTTCACGCAGTCTGTGCATCAAAGACAGCTTATTAATAGATTTTAATTACTATGCTTTTATTATTTAGAAATGAGATCAATAATTTTACATTTAGATTAATTCCTTTTCTCTGCTTAATACGCTTACTTAGGCCAACTAACACAGGTTGGAGGCATGGCACTAAGGTGATTTCAAATTAAGAGTCCTTGGTTAGGTTCCTATTTCACTTTTGAAACCTGTTATAAAAGACCTGTTTGAAATCTCATCACTACTGGGTTACACAGCACAGTACTGTGCTTCCTGAGTTAATCCTGAGTTAAATGTACATCGCTTAACTGTTACATATTAAACACAACCAAATAGATAAAATTGTTATATCTGTATCATACTGATTTTTATAGCATCATATTTTTGCATCGCATCATTCATTCATTTTCATTTCACTGCTGTATGCTTTATTAGGGTCACAGAGTGGCTGGAGCCTATCCCAGCCAACTGCAGGCAAAACCACTGCACCTTAAACAGCTTCCCAGTACATCACAGTGCCAACACAGACACACTACTCACATTCACACCTAGGGATGAATGAGAATAATACAATTTGCCTAATGATCATGACTTTGGACTTTGGGAGGAAACTGGAATACCTGCAGGGGACCCACACAAGCACGAGGGACACCATGTAAACTTCACGCCAAAACGCCCTCGGCAGGCATGGGACTCAAATCCATGGCCTTCTTGCTGTGATGCCAACCAGTACACCACTGTGCTCCCAGCACCGCCCCACACTGGATTGCATTTTTTTCAACGAATTGTGCCAAAGCACACCAGATGAAAGTAGGGTGAATTGTACTGTATCGCATTAGCAGTTACTTCATATGTATTTTGAAAGTACTGAATCATTGACAGTGTATTAAGATGCGTATCACATCACCTCAGTGATGGAGATGCACTTCCATAGTCTACACTCCATAACTAAAGGGCCAAGACTGTAAGCATGGCTCCCAGCACACTTCACTAACTGCATGTCTGCGCATCAGCCTTTGAAAAGTTTGTCAGTGTGACAGCGTCACAGGGGTTTTTGACGCCGTCTGTCATGCTAAAAAATCACGCCCGCTTCTGTCGCCGTCAGCTCTTATCACCACTCATTCCTTAAGTTTGTGCTTGCAAATATTCTGCCAAATATTACCAGCTCCCGCCCCCATCTCAGAGAGAATATGAAAGTGTGAAATAATCTCTTTCTCTCAGTTTTATCTAGGAGCCATCCTTCATCCCAGTGCTCAAACATTCAGGATTTTCATCAGTCACTCAAGTGAAAAAAAAAAAAAAACAGAAGAAGAAGCGCATTAATGTTTTGATGTTCATCTTCTCGAATATGAACCAGCATGACAACCTTAGCGCTCTGATTCTTTTAATATCTCCCAGAATTATTTCATTTCACCTCGGGTTAAATGGTACTGTCAGAACATGACTGCATGTGAATTTGCTGCATGCTGAAAACAATGATGAGGGGATGCGGGGGAGGCGTACGTGTGTGCTTTAATTGCATTACAAGACAAACATTTAGGAGCATAATACAAAATAGCAGAGGCACAATTTTACAGAGCACAGCCGCATAAAAACACAGTGCCTCAGATCAATTTTGGCATATCCATCACAATGCCCTATCAGTGAGGTGCAGAGTAACCTGATTTAAGGCTGATTAATTGGATTTGTAGGAGGGACACAGAGGGGTGGAGGGGCTCCCAGACAAAAACAAAGGCCCAAGATTAATCGCTCGCCCGCGCCATAATACTGCTTAGAAAAGCCAGTCTTGAAACAGTTCTTCGATGAAGAAACGATTGCACGATTCGCGCATAACTTGCTGCCACCGGCGATGCTTTCCCTCCAACTCGGCTTGTCAGGTGTAATCATTTTGTTCAGCTTAATGTTTTATGCAAATGTACTCGGGGGTAAGGTTAGGGTGCTGCCGGGGTGGAGGATTTGTTGTCTAGCATGTTGTTGTTGCTTTTTTTTTTTTTCTTCAAGTGCTGAAAAAATATTTGCACTTCTCTGAACGTTGCCCTGATTATTTCCTGCTTGCATCTGTAGGGTTTTGTCTTTGCTGCATGTGTATGTCTCCGATGGGGATCACAGAGTGTGTGGCAAATCACAAAACCGCTAGCAGCATAGCTCCCCAAACCCACCGGAGAGAAGAGTAAAGTACAAGAGGACAGCATACGTAAACCCTCTTTTCTAATTTAATACAACCATTTTCATTGCAAATTAGATTACTGACAGCCACGTGAGCAAAAAGCTGAATTTTCAAAATATTTACATGACATTCATCAGTAGTATTTTTTATGCCTCTTATGTCTTTTTTATTTTTTATGCCTTTTATGTTTTTGCTTTGATGACAGTATGCACCCAGCTGCTATGGGCTCCACAAGTTGGTGCAAAACCATGCTCGATTTTAAATCACATCCATCAGCATGTTGTCTGAATACATGTTTATAGAAGAGATTAGTCATGAGCAAAATCTGACCTTCTATACAAATTAGTTCACATAGTCAACCTCAACAACACATATGTTCACATTTAAATAGGGACCCAGAAATAGAACAGAAGCTTCAATAATAAATATTCAAGATTTTAAAGATTTAACATTTTTGTTTTAAATAATTTTGTTTCTAAAACCTTTTAATAATGAACGTATAAATAAATAAACAAACCAATTAAATTATTTATTTAATGAATAAATGAATCTAGCTATTCAACATAGTCTCAGACTTTTGAACCCCACTCCAGCTATTCACGATATATGTATACACACTACATAAGGTATGACATAGTGACCCGGTAGAGTGCAAATAAATAGACAAAAAAGAGCAACTGCAAACAATGTCTTTTGAGATTACTAACTAATATGTACATTCAAAATCATCTAAAAATCTGCTTATTATCAATTGTTTTAATTATGAACACATCTATATCCATTGACAATCCCTTCTTGCATCCATGATGCACTGGGTCACTTTCATGGTTTCATGAGCAATATATGTTTAAACTTGTGATTCTGAGTCCCCCGCACAACCTGTTCTTTAGGACAAATATCCATTCACATTCACACCTACCATAAGGGACTATTTAAAATAGCCAGTTAGCCTAATCTGCATGTTTTTGGACTGTTGGAGGAGACCGGAGGAACCAAAGGGAACCCAGGCAAACACAGGGAGTACATGCAAACTCCATACAGTAACGCCCTCACCGAGCACAGGGCTCAAACCCACGACTTTCTTATTGACGTGACAGTCCTAACCACTACACTACTGTGCGCTCATAGAAAACATCTATATATTAAACTATAACTGTAAAACTGACAAATTATATAACACATAAACCTGAAAAATGTACACCGCACATGACAAGTCTTTTTCTGAAACCTTTTTCTACATCAAGTGACAAGTATTGTTTAGGAAATAGGCATTTTAAATATATTTGTGCCTCGGAGTAGAAAAATTGTAAAATAAGGATTGTTTTTTTTTTGCCTTACATATAATATTATAAAATCATATTTAAACAATAAATTCATCCAGACAGCTGTATACACAACTGGCCTACACAGTCATAGAAACTAAAGCTACAAAACATACTTTGATATTATTCATATTCACTCCATTCCACATAAATAAGAAAGGTAATCACCTAGAAAAATCAATGTAGAGGAAAACTAGAGGCTTGGAGCATGCGTAACATAGCCCCAGGTGCCCACAGTGAACACCTGCCTTTTTGGACTTTTATTGGCCTATATCCTTTTTATAGTTAATCGTCATCATCATCAGAGGACATCTAAAATCCAAGAAAAATGTCAGCATTGTGGAAGCCAGTGAGCCAATGTAGGTAGTCCTCGCCTGAGGTTTTGTTTTTTTTCTCCCTCCTCATACCAGCCTTAATTTGCTGCCAGATGCAATAAAGGGATGTAGCCGATGGAAGGAGGGCGACTTTCTTATCTACAGAGTGATATTCTCTGCCTGGGTCTTTTATCACCTTTAAAACCCAGCACACTTTAATGCAGTGCACTGAGCCTTATTGAGCTGGAGCTAAACGATTCTCTTCCCGCTGCCCCCCTTTTCACTCTGCCAAAGCAAGAGCCTTTAAAGTACTTTTTTTGCAGCTAAGTCTGACAGTTTAAAATTATTTATCATTATTTCATCTTAACCGGCGATGATGTTGCCAGGCAGTTATGGGAAATTAAGCCATGAAATGAGTCTTCAAAAACGGCTGGGTGCAAAAAAGGCATCACCTCTGCCTGTGTGGAATATAGTGTATGTGCCCTGTGACAGAAAGCCAGCAGCAAACTACTTTTAAAGGACCACATGAAAACTTAAGAACTGCAGAGAGAGAGAGAGAGACAGAGAGGACAAAGAGATATGCAGGAGGGCAGGATTCTGAGTCGATATTTGTGGCTTCATGTATGCTATTATATCTTCCTCTTACATTTAGGTGAAAAGAGACAAAACAACCTCAGCAAATTCACAATTCAGAAGCTGCTCACTTATCGCATGCTACAGTATTTAACAAAAACTATTTAACCAACAGCTAGTTTAATTAGTAGCAGCTTCACAATTCTTCATTTTAAAATGTTGAGCCATGAGGTTTTGACCCAGTATATTAGTTCATGTAGTGAAAAGATTTTAACTATATATCTGTTTGGTAAGAATTATGCTAACAATAGTAAGAGAGCTCACACTACAGTCTGTTCCATAGTTCATTTATAGAGAATAAGCCAAAAACCTACTGTTATTATATATATATATATATATATATATATATATATATATAT
>JAOUQZ010000002.1:18259274-18270092 GCA_028564935.1 Neosilurus hyrtlii
TATACACACACACACACACACACACACACACACACACACACACACACACACACACATATATATATATATAAATATACATACATATATATATAAATATATAGAGCTGATGTATACATATATAAATCTCTGAGCTTCTTGCAGAACCAAGCCCAGTCCTCCTAATTTTGAATGTCACACTTTCCTCTTTATTTCCATGCAAAACAAAGCAGCCTTCATTATGCAGTCTCTCAAGTAATGTTTCCTTAATTGACATACAAACATTTTTTCTGTAACATTTAATTTTGTGGTGGATAGCTAATATTTTCAATTCTAAAATGTTTTTGTACTGACTCGCTAATGTACATTAGAGTCATAAAAGCCTACAACAAAATCTGAAACCAAAACAAAACAACAACAAAAAGGACAGGGTGCCTATAACTTTTATAAAATATATATAAACTTATTGGCCATCTGTATACATGTTAAAGTGCTGTGGTTTTACACAAAAATAAATAAATACATGAATAAATAAAAAACAGGATTTGCTGTTACAGGGATGTTTTAAGGGTCATTGATGAGCTTATAACAGCATGTCCTACAGTCTTTTATTCCTTGCTACCTTTCACACAACCACAATAACCACAGACATTAACACACACAATATCCTGGCTTTACATATTTGCTACCTGAAAATTCATGACATAAAATCCTTATTAGCATCTTCTTTTTCATAAAACTATGGCACAAAATAAATTTCAGTGAGCAATAATGATGTGGAGCTCTTATCTGTGCAAAGGCCTGTTTCATATTTAGCTCTGATCACGATGACAATTAGGCAAAGATGCTTCACACAAAAGAAACATTTCATTAAAATATTAGAACCATACAAGCTGCTGATTATTCCCCTGGGTGTGTGACAAAGGGGGAAAGCGAAAATAACAAAGGATGCAATTAAAATCTTTTTTTTTTTTTTTTTTTTTTTTTTTTTTTACATATTTGTGAGGCAGTGTCTGTCCCTCTCATTAAGAACTGGATTGGGTTCTCACTAAGCTGAGTCCCATTACGATGACCTTTACTCATTACTTCAGCATTACGGCATGAGACACATTCCTCTTTTCTAATCATAATGAGGAGACCAATATACAGACTAATACATAATCTGATCAGGGGCCTCAGTCTGCAATTAAAGAGACCTTTTTAAAGTTCACCTCCATTACAGGCTTGAAGCACTGTGAATGACACAGTGGCTGGAACTTTAATAACAAACATGCAGCTGTTAATTATTGCCTGTGTTTCTGTGGCTCGAATGGTTTTGAATTTTTCACGAGATATGTTCCCCACTTGAAACTCTGACATATTAATAGCAAAATATATCCTAGTTAATTTAGTTAATTTATCTGAAATCATAGGCAGGTGAGCTAACTTAAATGTACCATGACACATTTGTGAGTTTTGCTAGGAAACGCTAAGAAAAGGCACTTATTACACTGTCAGAAAAGTTGTGGTACAATTCCGACACACATCTGATAGAAAATGATTTTAAATTATAGTGGTGTCAAGCTATGGACATTTTTCACTGTCATGATTTACTGATACAGGATTTATTATGCAGACTCTTACACCTGGCTTCAGCACTGTTTCAGCATTAATGACAGTGAAGAATATTAGATATGAACAGACTACTGTACTCAAACAGTAATCACAACAGGAGCAGCGATTATCAACACAGCTAAATCCACGGTGGGATCAATGTGGCTTAAAATTACCTGTGGTTAAGAATCTGGTTCTCTATTTCAATAAAAAAAAGCTCATAACAATCCCAAGGGTTTACGCTTTTATGTCATATAATACAGTAATGCAGCCTGGCAATTCAGCCACACAGGCTTGAATGTATTTAACAAGAGTCATCTCAAAATATCCTAAAATGACAAAATTCCCTCAAGACTACAACTCCAGAAAAAAGCAACAGTCTAGTGTGGCCTCTAATTAATAATAGGCAACTCTGTTGGTGTAAACATTAGAGTGTTGGGCTCATGATCGAAAGGTCACAAGGTCAAATCTCGTCAGACCACTGTGCTAAGACCCTCAACCAGAGGTGTGCCTCTGTCCACTCAGCAGTAAAAATGGGTACCAGTAAAAATACTAGCAAGGTAACTTGAGATGGACTTGAGTCCCAACCAAGACTACCAACCAAAGAGACCATACTTCCACACATTTGGTTTCCATTGGCTCACAATATCAAGGCTCTTGTATTCACAGCACAAGTCGTGGGTTAAGGAACAAAAGCAAAAAAATATCCTAAATACTAAACCATATAAATTGGCACATTTGTGTATGTACATATAGAAAACCATATTATTATTTGTTCACTCATCATGACTCATCAGTCTTGGTTAATCTAGAGCCTACCCTGAGAATGCTGGGTGTGGATCATGAATACAGACTGATTTAGAGCATATGTCATAGTTATATCGCTTGCATTTGTGTGAGCAGTGTGGTGGTAAAAACACAACAGAATCTATTAGAGGAAAATGGGCAAGATCATGGGAATTCTGATAAAAAAATGTTTTGTTGGATGTTAGAATAGAAATAGAACAAAAAACCCCCATAACCTTAATTTTTACAGAATTCCGTCATTAACCTGTCATACAGAATACTGTCATCCCTGCAGGTACTAAAACAAAAACTGGACTGGTGAAATCATCTGGAATTCTTGTTTCTACATCACATCTGCTCGTTTCATATCATGCAAAGTTTTCACCAGTTTATCACACAAAGAAAAAAATCAATGATGTAGTTAAGAATGATAAATAAGTAACAGCAGTAAACACAAAGCTGCATCCACACTAAGCTATCATCATAAACACCACTGACCAGCTTTACTAAGTTTAGTGTACAGTGCAAGCAGCAGCATGTAAACAAACCAAAATAGCTGAGAGTATATAGTTGTTTGCCTCATGTATATTAGCCCACATTTTGTGTAGCTGAGTTCTATGTCATTGTTTCTGGTTATTGACACTGGTCCATAATACGCGTGTCATTTGACAAATCTCAGTTTTCAAAATCTTGGATATGACCAACAAAACTGTATGCTTCAAGAAATTTGTATGAGTTGAGGTTTTCTTGGGTTTTTGCACACTGTATACAAAAATGTTCCTGTGTTGTCACTTTCTGTCAACAGATTGGCTCTGCTTACAAAATACATCATTGCTTTTTAAACACCCAGAATGAAATTATATAGCATTAGATGTATATACAAATTTACAAACTCATGTACACTTAACGGAAATTTAACTTAGCAAATCCACCTCACAACAGGATCTTTGGAAGAAACTGTAGAACCCAAAGAAAAATGTACATTAATAATAATAATAATGATAAAAATAATAATAATAATAAAAACACTGGCATTCCCAGATCGTGTAGGCTACACTGTTAAGTACATACAGGAATTAAGAACTGCAAAACTGAATGTAGTATTCTTGTGTTTACTTCAGGATTTACTGCAACCACTAAATATAGAAGCATTACATAGTACACACATAAGTATTAAAATACTACAACAGAAAAAGGCTGAGCTCTTTTCACCACAATTATTTCAAACCAACTTTGAAGCTGGGGAGCCTGCTGAGGGCACAAATGCTTTTAATCAAAATGTCTTTATGCCACACAGGCTCCTTTCACGATAGCCATGTAGACATCAAATCGAGATGGAGACATTTCTCTGACAGCATTTAATATTAATATCTAAGTAAAACTGTGGTATTAAATGAAAGTTAATAGGTCCATTTCAATGCAAATAACTCCCTCATACACACCGTGCAGTCACTACAATAAAAGTAAAATCACTCTTATACAGAAGAGTCATACAACTTTTTTGTTTTTTTTTTTCCTTTGACATTGCACCATATATTTGTTATGGTCCACAACTCTTCATCGCCTGGTGCGGCCGAGCTCCTTTGCTTTGTTTACGGTGCAAGAAATGAGACAAAACTGTGACCAAATTCCTCACACTTCCTCCTTTCCACACCTCATGGGCCATGGGTCAGCCAACGCCACTGCTCTGTGGAACTTTGGCTGTGTGCCTGCTCACCCCTCCACAGGTGTTTCCCATTGCTGACTCGTACTCTCTTCACACACACTGAAGAGCAACATTGTTTTAAGTGCAAAGAGTGCAGGCCCCCTGCAGCAGGCACTGACAGGCCCAGAAGCCCATGTTTATCTGTATGCATAAAACCACACTGCACTGTCTACTCTGCACAGGCACGAGGGACAGCACATGGTTTTAATATTATTGTCGCGAAAGAACATTGTCTGGTCCTTTGACAGCTTGAATGGGCTGAAGTTGTACCTCTGCAACCAGAGCACTTTTATACTGCTTTATATTGGTCAGGATCCTGCTAGATTCTAATCATATCCTAGGCGCAAGGCAGGGAGACACCCTAAATGGGATGCTAGTCCATCTCAGAGCACTTTGCACACACACACATTCATTCTTACCAAGAACAATTTAGAGTACAATGGTTTTGGGAGGGGTGGGGGTGGGGGGCAAAGAATGTGGAACAAACCCTAACAAACATCTCACATGCTGTCACAGTCACCATACTGATAATTTACTCCAAATCATACTACTTTTTGGTTCAACACTGAGGTATTTGCAATGCTCAAATGGAACATCACTGTAACTGAAGTCTCAGAAAGCTGGGGGTATTTACTCTTACTACAGTGTAAAATACAGACGAGTGATGAGTAAAGGAAAAATCAACATTCAGTGTCTTAGTAAGGTATTTAATGCATACTGTTATTACACATGCAGTGTACCTTGGCACAGATTCTTCAAGTGAACCCGAACCATGCCAGAAAAAAAAACCCAGCTAGTTACAGCATAAACAAGACATCAGATTCCTTACTATGGACGACTTGTTGAGAACATGGTGAAGTATGAGTCATCTGTGGGTTATGCAGCACTGAGCTCTCCAGTGTATAAAGGTGCACCGCAACCTTATTGTAATAACCCTTTCTAGGTAGCTGTGAACAAATTCCTCTTGCTGATAGTCTGATTGCATGCCACTTTAAGATGTCACTGAAATTTCAAACAGTTTCTGATTTTGTATATTTAATTACCATTGAAATAAATACAGAAATAAATATAGTATAATAAATATAAGACACTGTACCTACTTAGACACAGCCAGCTAAGCAACATTTCTTATATTAATATTTGTACAGTCACTTCAATATTGTTGTTCTGGGCCTACTCAGAATCTTGATAATTATTGTAATTATTTAAAAGAATTACAGCAGTTATTTTTAAATAAGTTTTATTGTTATTATTTTTAGACATTTTCCCCTGAATTCCTTCACCATTAAGGCATAGCAATTTTCCCACCCGTCACGTACACTTCCTTGTCACATGATCACCAAGCATCAGGGAGGGTGCAGGCGAGCATGTGCCTTCACCGACCACATTTTTTTTGAACATGCATATTTAGAAGCAGCATAACACTATTTGGAGGAAAGTGCCATCCACCTTCTTGTAATCATGAGCTCAGACACCCATGATTGGGTAGTTATAAGCTTGTACAATTAGCTCTCATGGGCTCCCAGTCACAGATGGCTGTGTGCATCAACCAGGGCTTGTACTCTCAAACTCTTGGGTGACAGTGGAGCACTTTACTTGGGAGCTGACACGGTTGTTCAGCCATTTAGACAGGTTCGCTTGGTGGCCAAAATTTTATCCAATCCCATAATGCGTAGCTGAGATGCGAAGGTCGCTTATTGTTATATTATTATTATTATATATGGTTAAACTTATAAAACAATATGAATTAAAACCATATTAATGCACTCATATAATACTCTATCTAATTTCTACAGTGAAGACCCATTCAGTCACTGCTTTGCAATGATCAGTAAGTGTTTTTCCACATGAGAATTTCAAGACAAAGGACATTCTGATTTCTCCATACTTTCATCACAAATCTAATTCCATTTATTGACTTTAGCAGAGAAATTAAAAAAAGAGAGAAGAAGATGGTGATAGGGCTACTGTTTATATCTGCTATAACCTAGGTGATAACTTGTCTCATGGCCATTCCAAAACATTAAATGTAACTATAAACATTTAGAAAATATAATGCGTCATTCAATAACAAATAAAAAAATGCATTAGTTGGCAAATCACTGCCATACAAGAGAAGTAAATACTGGAGATCAAATGAGACTGAAAAGATTGAAAAATATGCATGGCAGTTTTCATAGATGAATAAACTGCAATATATCCATTAAAACCACCAGAAAATACTTGTAGTTTCAGTGATTTTCATGGACAGCATGATGAAACATGTTTCTTATTCATAAAACCATTGTATCTAAAAACGTAACAAGTTTTTCAGTTCTGCTTGCCCTTTGGTGAACCCATAAAGAAGTTATGCAGAACCCTACAACAGAGAACCTCTGTGTCAAATATGGTCTGTTCATGCCTTTTCACAGCTGAGAATCTTTACCTCTACAAACACTTTTGAGAATCTGATATTGTAGAAGTATAGTGATGAACAATATGAATAAATCAATTAAACAACATAACTCTCACCAAGAGCAAGATTGCATTAATTCATTGCCAAACCGCTTAATCCTACTAGGGTTTCAGGGAGGCTGGAGACCATTGCAGGGCCAACACACACAACCATTCATACTTACATTCACACCAAGGGGCAATTTGTAACACCCTATTAGCCTAATGTGTATGTCTTTGGACTGTGGGAGGAAACTGGAGTACCTGGTGGAAACCCATTCAACCTCTGGGGAGAACATGCAAACTCCACACAGAAATGCCCTTGACAAGCCCAGGACTTGAATCCAGGACCTTCTTGCTGTGGGGTGGACATGCTAACACTATGATGACCATAGCAATATTTAGGGAAAAAAAAGGAAAAAACAGGTACAAAGAAAACTTATCTAGAGCATCTTTAATTGGTCAGAATGATCACCAAGTATAATAAAATTTTGTGGCTTGTTAGAACACTATTTTAAAAATGTAACAAAAAATATCTAACAGTGAGATAATAATTATTAAATTATACAGAAGCCGGGCGGCATGGTGGCGTAGTGGTTAGCATGTCCGCCTCACGGCAAGACTTTACAAGTTTACATGTTGTCATCATGCCTAGGTGGGTTTCCACTAGGTACTCCGGTATCCTTCAATAGTCTAAAGACATGTACATTAGACTAACTGGCTTTTCCAAATTGCCCCGAAGTGTGAGTGTGAATGGTTGTGTGTGTGTTGGCCCTGCGATGGTCTGGCAAGCTGTTCAGGGTGTACCCCTCCTTCACCCAGTGTTGCCTGAGCGACCGCAATAGGATTGAGCAGTTCAGCAAATGAGTGAGTGATGAGAGAGTATACAGTGCCAGGCTAGGATACAACAAATATTTCTTTCAGTATTTATTGCCAAGAGATGTGACAAATACCTTAGCATGCACAGTCATATGTGTAAAACAAAGGTACCTACACCAATAATCAAGTAAAGACCAAGCACTGGCTAATAACACGTCAGAATGATATCATTGTTTTCTCTGCAGTTTGGGCGAATCATTAGTTCACCTCTGAACGCCTATAATGCGAGTAATTGCGGGACAGCTGCTCCCTTGCGATGGCAGTGTCAAAGATACAAGGATCCACTGTAGGCGGTCTGCTCCTGTTTTAGTCACCTACCTTTCAAGTGCTCTCACAACATATAGGCAGCACCTCTGACACGGCACTGAAAGCAGGAGCGCCTGACTGAGATTGCTCGGTAATTCTGGCCACATGATTGACTTTATGATCGCTTTAGTAGCGCAACCAGTCGTTATGCTTTCAACCCATGCCAAAAGTTTCCTGTGAGAAAGTGATGGGGAATTAGGAGGAGAGGGGTGGGGTAAGTGGGGGTGGGCTGGGGACGGCATTCAAGTACTCTTTTGAAGAGCGTTTAAAGCCATTCCTTCATAGACCCTCCTTCGTACACTTTTAATGGCACAGAATTATTGGCCTGGGTGGAAAGCAACCACTGTCTTGCTTTAAAGCCCCATACGTTGACAGGACTGACACGGCCATTTTCCTGGGTTCCATTAGTGCAGAGAAGGGCCAGCCCTATTGCTCTTAAAAGGCCTGAGCATGAACGCATGCACATCGCCTCCTTCACCATTATCGTCTGATGGCTGTTATTTTCATATTGACAAATTGGTAAAACTGTCATGCTAGGCATACTATGTGTTACACTAGTTTTATATGTTCTGTATGGTTAAAAAAAATTCTGTTGCATGTCTGACACATAATAAAATCATACTGTCAACGTCGCTGCATATTACACCTTTTATTAGTCAGTTGTCTTCAGGGGTTGTTAAACAAGAAACAAAGATTAAAAAAACATTTATATTTTCATTTAAACAGATACAGTACATTATGGATTACTTCATAGTACTTACTGGCGTGACTGATGCTGTTTACTTATTTTTTTGGAATAATCACTTTTATCTTTTATCACATAATAATCAGTTATTTCCATTGAATTTATTGTGATCCCTTGAAGAGAAAAGCAATTAGCAGGCAAAAAAAATGGTGCGTAAGTAGTTTCATTATGCAGATTCTGGCATCTGGTTGATGTTTTTTTTCTTTTTCTTTTTGCTTTAATTTATAAAAAAAACAGACAAGGGGAATTTCAGAGACCCTGAAATACTGTCAATGAAAGTCTCTGCTGATTTACATCCAGGTTTTGGAGAGTAATAACACACCTTTCAGCGGGAAAACTCCACAAATGTGGGCTCCTGTCAGAAGAGAGCTAGGGGAAAACTCTGCTCCATGGAGAGTACAGAGACGTACTGGTGCTTTTGGATCTACAGGCTGTGTGTATATGTTTGCATATGTCCATGTATGTATGTTTGAGGATTGGGGATTCATCACCAGATGCTTTCATAGCAGCACATCATTAAAGTTTCCTCGTCAAAAACAGAAAGACATTGTTCTTCTCTAGCTATCTGCTATTTCTATTTTCTTCGACTTCTCTTCCTGGCACATGTGTTGGCAAGCTAGACTTTCTTTTCAGCACAACTCCACTGGCGCTCTGACAGCACAGCAGCTCCAGAGATGGCGCATTCTGCTACTGTCTAAAGGGACCCAGCCTCTCTTTCATAAATCCCTCAAACACGTCTGCAGCATTTCTAGACGACATCATTAATGTTGCAATGAAAGAGCCAGCACCAGTCCAAAGCAAGGCTCAGGAGCACCACAGAGCCTTCTGTAACCGTACATCAGTGTACGACGGTTTGGCAAACCCATTCCCTCCACAGGCTCTTATACCAACCGGAAAACTCGGGCCAGCCCTCAGCAGCAGCATCCCCTGATGAGAGGCTAATCCGTAATTACCGCACAGAAATGATTAGTTACTCCAAAGCTTAATAAATTTCATTAAGGCTCTGCAGCTGGCAAGGGAAATGCAGATAAGATAGAACAAGAGGCTGGTGAATGTTTTTTGTGATGCATGTAGCGATGCTACTAAAAAAGTCCCTTCTGTTCGTAATATGACATTGTTTATTTAGAAAAAATATAGGCAAAAAATAAATGCATTTTATGACTTGTACAGTTTCAAATCTTTTTTTAAAACATAAAATCAGCCATTTTCAGTCAGTTTTAAATAAATTTTTAAATGCTAATTTAAAAAGCTAACCTGATATGTAATATATTTCTTAAGAAATGTATTGAGAATAAAATGCATTGATATCATTTGTCCTGATTAAAGTATAATATTGTTACATCACCCAGCTCTAATGTAGACTAAATGTTTTTTTCTATAAGGTTGAATTGTTCACATTGTTTAATGTGTTTCCCCCATATAAACATGACTTCCATCAGTCTAAGTATTCTAGATGCTTGTACTTGTTCAATTTCAATTTATGCTATATTTTTTCCTATTTGCCTAACCCTTGGACTTGGTGCTTAAAAAAAAAAGTGCGTCAAACCTACCATGCAAAAGCACAAATGTTTGTTTATTAAATTATTATATACAATACAGATCAGGCACCAGAATCATAATTTTTATGTGTGTGTGTGTGTGTGTGTGTGTGTGTGTATAAATATATAAATACAGTAGTGTGCAGGCAGTGAAAATTATACAACACCACTTTTGCCTAAAAGGGCTCCTAATAAAATAATAATAAAAAGTAGAAAATTGCTTCTCTATAATTTTTTGGTTAAAATGTATTGAACAATACTATTGTAGGCAATGAGAACCAAAAAAAATCATTCTGACAAGTATATTGGTGTCACAAATGTTTTTTTTTTTTTTTAACTTTTGCATAGCATGAATGAATTTCAAATTATATGGAATGGTTTATCGAGTGAAGAAATAAAAAAAATACAGTAGTGTGCAGTGATGATTATACAATTAATAAAATGATAAATCAAAAACCAAGTACTATTCAAGTAATTATTTCATGTAGTATTGGATCATATTGATGAGAATAAGTAAACAAACAACAATATATAGTAATAACAAAAATAACAGTCTCTATTCTGAGAAAAAAGTTAATATTTAGTGTGGCCACACTTTACTTTGATTACAGCATTTAACCCTTCAGGCATAGTGTTCACATATTTTTTAATTTCTTCACTTGCTAAGCCATTCAGTATGGTTTGAAGTTCATTCATGCATTGCAAAAGCCAAAAAAAATGTAAAAATAAAAAATGTATTTGGATTTTTGTAATTTGGATATTTACACACACACACACACTGCCATGTTCAGGTATTTCCAAATACTAATAAGTAAAATGAGCTTTTGAGATACATTATATTAATAGGTACACTGTCA
>JAOUQZ010000002.1:18309006-18322327 GCA_028564935.1 Neosilurus hyrtlii
TATATGCTTCCGATATCTGTTGCATCTGTAGAATCGTGGGTTGAGTGTATAACATAACATGTGCACACGCACACACACTTGTTATTGAACTTGTTATACACCTGAAATGCTACTAATGGAGTCATTTAAACTGTCTCTTACTCTCTCTTCCTGCTTTCCCCCAATCTTCCTCCAACCTTTTCTCTCTGATTTTGACATGGTTTGAAGTGCTGCTAGATTTAGCTACACTTTTTAATTTTCTTGAGAAGGCAATTTTGTGAGCTATTTGACCTTTTCTATTTTCCCAAGGCCTTACATGAGATTAGATCTCTTCTACAGCCTTTCTTTCAATGTGATTGGACTTGTTTAAGATTTATCATCATATTGTGTTTGGTCACCTGAGCTTTATTGAGTTGCAATGTTGGGGGGTCACTTTGGGACAGCTAATAGAGCTTGGCTGAAATGTATTACACTGTATATGTGAGCATCACAGTGTTGACTGTATTCTAGGTGGAGCAGGATTTGTATAATGAGGTCCACACTGTGTTCATTAACAGCAGAAATAGGGGGGGCTATGTATGGTGAGACGTGTTATGAATTTGTGTGGTAGTGAAGTGGTTGAGTGAGGAAAGCAGTATATGACATATATACTAATTACTGTCGAGTGGAGGAACTGGAGTCAGGCGCAAGGCTGCAAGAAGCTCTGACCCAGACCTGAGCTGTTCGCTGAGATCAACCCCAATCGGGCCAAGGCAGATCAGTTCTGCCCCACTAACTCTGCCGGGATCCAACCTGCACTTCCAACCAGCACTGCATAAATAGGTGGAGGAAAGAAAGGAGCACTGCACCACCTCCCCAGACAGAGCAACTGGGAGGATAGATTTAAGAGAAGTAAATTGGAAAATCAAATGAGGGCTTTAGTCAGCCAGGGCGAGATTTGCAGAGCTGTCCGCCGGGCTCTGAGAGGCTCATCCATCATGTCCCACAAGTAGTCAATTCCTCTAGTATCTGTAAATGTTTTCAGATATTAGCCAATTTATATGCTCCTAGATTCATCATGGAAAATCAGCTTTATCGGGGCACGTTATCAGCGCCCCGTCTCTCCTTTGCACCATGAAGTTTGATGTACGAGCGCCTCTGCAGCTCAATGGCTTATGCACTGGAACCATCCGTAAGGGGGTATGTTGTCGTGTGGAATGGGAGGGTGTTTGGGGGGGGTGTATTTTAATTAATAAACAAACTTGCATAGGAGCTCATCAGTGTCAGGGGCAATAACGATCATCATCCGTTATTGTTTATTACGGTCCTCCCTCAACAAATGGTGACTTCTAATGAGGTTTCTACTGGGTTTTTTTGGTTTTTCTTTTTTTTTCTAGATAAGATAATGACTTTTTCATCCTGGTGGAGGAAGAGAAAAGATATAAATGATAGGACTAAGGGGAGAGAAATCATGCAAGGTTAGGCTCATTTCTCCTGTGCCATTCATCATTTCATCAGAGTCTGATAAAAGGCACTAGTGTTTTCTTCGTTTCTTTTTTCGTAAACACTGGTTCTGTGTTCACGTACAAGTCCCAGAGGAGGTGAAGCTGCTCTTTTTAGTATTCCTCTCCACTGCATGCTTCCACAGATAAGGATACCTCAGTCAGAATTTATGCCGACATGGGACAATTACAATAAATTTGGTGTGTATTTACAGTGCTCTATTGTGTGTTGTGAAATTGTGCTGCAGGGGGAGTTTTTCGGTGTGTGTGTGTGTGTGTGTGTGTGTGTGTGTGTGTGTGTGTGTGTGTGTGTGTGAGAGAGAGAGAGAGAGGAAGGCGGAGGCGTCTTTAATAAATGTATGCTGATGTTCGAGGCTGCAGTGATGCGAGGATGTTAGGCTCTGTTGTTATTTACTAGGCTGTTTGGGTGCGACGGCGGATCCCAGGCTGCAAATGGCATTACGGCTGGTGATGAATGAGCATTAGGCTAAACTCATTTTAAAAGCAGCCTGATTTATTAGCACACTGGCCTTCGGATTTCATCAGGTCAGCGCATGGTTGAAACTGCACAATGTCATCTCCAAGGTCACTTTCTTTGCCATCCTTTTTTTTTTTTAACCCTGTCCCTCAGAAAAGGAAAGTTAAAGACGCCCCATGAGGTCTCACGATTGAAAAAAAAAAACATCAGGCAAATGAAAAGCTGAAATGTGATCTGTGTGTAGTCTATATGTGAGGCACCAAAATTTGATGGTGGTCAACCTCCAATTATGAGTGCTAGTAAGACAAGAGCTTTAATGGCTGCTGTTTGCCTTCAGGGAGGTTTATTACACAGTACTGTTTTGCAGGAACAGCGTCAAATCTATAAAACTACCATTAGGAGGGCAAAAAAATCAATCAAAATGCCATTAAAGTGGAATAAGTTGCCAATATTGCTGATGTGGTTGTGGGTCCTTTGATTTTCTTTCAGATTATTAGGCACAGTCGAGTAGTGACTTTGTTAAGGGAAACGAGTGTTGTTGGGGAGTAATATGTCTCGTGGCTTCATAAAGTTTGCTGCCTCATATTTCCCGCTTTATTGATTATCCATTATCATTTGTCATGAGGTGTCCTAACTCAAGGGGAAAATATAACCCTCTTTCTTCAGTGGCAAGCAGCACCGGAGCACCATATAGATCTGTGTGTGAAGGTACCAATCTCTGAGAAAAATGAGAGGAGAAATAAGGTGCCTCGCAGGCCTGGCCCGGGCTCCGGAGAGGGAGAGAGGAGTGCTGACTGGGCTTTGTTCTGTCTCTCTAGCAGCGGCAGATCACAGCGTACACCTCGTATTTGTCATTTCTCCACCGGGGGTTCGGAATGAGACGTGAGGAACAGCACCTCAGAGAGAGCTGGAAGGAGAGATTGAGGTTCATGGTTAATGAAAGCATGCATGCTATGAAGATCATGGAGGGACCTGAAAGCGAAGCTTATAATGTTGCTTTAGTTCATCACATCTCTTTTTCCTCTAATCATTCCTGTGTTCGTAAAAATCTGCTTTGGGACCAAATCTCCGTTGCCTCCTTTTTATCCTCTACCTCTTATTTCTCTTTCACCACTTCTCCTTTAGAAGATAGAAGCATTCCTGGAAGTGTCGAGACAGGCGCAGCAATTCTTCATGACCACATGTATACATCATTAGAATCGCGCACGTCCGCCATTTCGTCACACGGCGATACAATCCATTTAATCGGAATGTGTGTGAAAAATGACTTGGGGATTTTTGCCTTTGCAGTAATAAGAAATCAATCCAATGGCCCACCAGTGTGATTTATAACGTTAGTGCTGCTGGAATGGGGTGAGAGATGCAAAATATTCATCCTTCATAACGCGACTGAAGCATTTATCTGTGCAAAATCTTACTCGACTCTGAGCTTCCACCCAATTGAGTAAGGAACATGTCAGAGTAAGTGGTGTAAAATATGGTATTTGTGTCTATAGCTGTGCTAACAGTGATGTATCACTGCCATGACCTCGTCAATTAGGGCAAAAGGGTTCTTCCTGGGCTAGTTACATAGTAGTGATATTTTTCAGATTTTCTTTTTTATTGTGAGTGTTATTATAATAATTATTATTATATTTATTATTTTTTTAATCAGCATCCAAGCAAGTCCTGAACAGCATGTTGCGGGAGCCGTCTTTAATTCCAGATGTACAGTTAGCCAGACATGTGGAACAGGTACTCTTACCTTCTCAGTCACATCTATACATTAAATTTAAATGTGTAACTAGTGACTAATGATACAGCTGAGTGATCCATCTGAAACTGATGATGTCATCAGCACACTCCTTTTGGATGCACTGTACATACGCATGCATTTTAATTAACTTGACTAGTCATGAATCCAACGCCAGTAAATAATCCGCCATCTCACATTTGCTAATAGCATCCTGTGAGTGTCTGTGCTGGTGCGTGGCGTGAAGTCTTATCCAGTGTTTGCCTCCTTTCCTGCTATCAGTTTAACGGGTGCACAGAGCCCTTTTTTCCACCCCCCCCTTAGCCATGCTGCAATATTTCTTTCCCCTCTTTTTCAGTGTACCATAAATGACTGCTGTTATGGACCGCTGGTTGACTGCATCAAACAGTATCCTTTCCCATAAAATTTTAAGCCTAAAGTTGACGAGGAGCTATTCACGGAGATGAGATGTGTCGAGCTTCACCTGAAGTCCTGTGTATCGGGATTGTATATATCTATAGGTGGGGTAAGCCATGCATCATTCTTCTGTCATTCTCCATTTATACGTCATTTCAATGCATCTGACGAGGTTGTCTGAGACGAGATGCAAACTCTGAGCGGGACCCTTTCAATCCAGGTTTACTTTCACTCAATTTACTTATTTCATGGATTTGATGTTGTATCCCCTTTAACTCACTAGCTCCTGTCTCTTTTATTCTCTTCTTACGTGGTTGTCGGAGATTTATCAGCACCTTGGAATCTACTTGTCAGATCACCATGATAGACCTTTGTCCTTCGTCCTTCATTGAGGACTCCAGTCATCTTTCAGTCTTTTACACACCACACTCATTCTGTTTTTCACCGATCAGAGATATCTCACTGCATTCCTTTGGTTCATTTTTTATTTAATATCAGACTATTTTATATATATATATATATATTATTCATATAGTATTTTAATGAATATCGTCTTAGATCAGCTTTCCAGAAATCCAAATACAGTCAAAAGTTTTAGAACACCTCAGGTGGTTCAGTTTTTATTGAAATTTATAGTTTAATGTCTCAGGGGACTCTAAAAGAAGAAGTTGTGGAATTATGTGTAATTTAATTAAAAAAACCTTTAACTCGTTATAGTAGTCACTTCTTCTTACAGATATTACGATGATGGAAATCCGGTGTCGTTCTGGAAGTTCTTCCCAACACTGTTGCAAAAGTTCCCACAAATGTGTTGCACTTGTCGGTTGCTTTGCCTACATGCTTCTGTCAACTTCATCCCAAATCAGCTTGATGGATTTAAATCTGGAGCATGTGCTGGACATTCCATGATTCGATGCCTATTGTGTGTTTGTTTTGACATATATTGCTTATGTCTGATCCTTTTCAGATCATTCACTGAACTTGCATTTCTGAAGAAAAAGAAAATGGGCGTGTTCTAAAACTTTTAGAGAGGTTTTAAAAAATAAAAATAAATAAAAATACCACAGTGCACCCAGTAATCCAGTGTAAAACAAACATGCCAAGTTTGAAAGCCCCAGCTTCAGCGCACGGCAATAAATGTCCGGGAACTAAAATGTGACGGACAGACAAATGGACAGACGGATGGAACCCATTCCTATAGCTCCTGATGGGCGGGAGCTAAAAGTTCCCCTTATAAACCTCAGTACATGTTTGTTCAACTGAGGATCAGACTGCTTTCTCAGTACAGTTTGACTGAAACCAGACCTAGTCCACCTCAGTCAGATGATTTGGTTTGTATCCAAGTGCAGTTGTTGTATTCTCACCTGCCTACAGAACTGCACTAGAGGATAAAGCAGCAGGGTTCGATTCAGATGGACTAAACGCTACATATGTAAAGAGACTGCCTGTCAGATATGTTCTCACTCCACTTCCAAGAGAACCCTAGTGTAGATTGATTGTACTGAGAACACAATT
This sequence comes from Neosilurus hyrtlii, assembly GCA_028564935.1. Classification (NCBI taxonomy): domain Eukaryota; kingdom Metazoa; phylum Chordata; class Actinopteri; order Siluriformes; family Plotosidae; genus Neosilurus; species Neosilurus hyrtlii. Next base: position 18,314,609 of record JAOUQZ010000002.1, read on the forward strand.
CAACTCCGAGTCAAACCCCTTTAGGGAGTGAAGAAATTTTCGCTGCATGTTACAGGTTACGGGCAATATTTTAGAAGCGAACTGCAACATAGCTCTGTCCTGTGCTATGAAGCTTAGAATGTATTTCAAAAATATGTTGCATTAAATTAATTATCATTTATGCACCAGCTCCTTGGTGCTTGTGTTTGGGTGGATATGGCATTTAGAGCACTGTATTTCCGACCAATCAGTGAACATCCTTCTGATGTTTAAATATGAAATCATATCAGACCATTAAAAATTATTTAATAAAGTCATTCTGACTTAAACATACCCGTCTGTAAGTTTTTACTACTGGCTACAGCCACTTATCAGTGCAGTGATGCAGGCTGAGTGGTCAGGGAACAGGAGACGGACGGTTATGGGCTGTCAGAAATGGGTCATCATCTAAATACTGCACCCATGAGGCTATATTGTGTGTGAGAGAGAGAGGTGGAGTTGGTTAGTTTGCAGGCTGTTTAGGACTAGGCAGCTGGGGACCATGCTAGGCTTGTCTGTTCTTGGCCACTGAACCCTGTCCCACCCTGCCCACTATCGTCATCCTGTCTCTTTACCTCCTTTCACACCTCTCCCTCCAGCATTATTCCTCATTCACTTGCTTTTCCTCTGAGGGTTTATCAAACCAGCCCACTCGCTCTTCTTCTGGCACTGCACCATGACATCAGGGGACTTGCTCCAGTGCCTACACCCAGACGTCCCCGTAATGACCCAAGCAGTCACTCGTCTCGGTGGAAAGGCATATGAGCTCATTATCAGGAGTTAAGCATGAAATCAGACCTGATCTGATAAATTGGAAATGTTAAGTACATATCAGTCAAATAAATATTGACAACCTGGAGTGTGTACCGTATAATATCCCAATTTGATCTTATGCAGTGGTGTTTTCTCATCCCAGTGCACATTTGATATTAAAGTTTGTTGCGCTGTTCCTCTGCATTAAGTATGCTGTTTAATGCACTGTGGCACTTTTCATCATTTTCAAATGCAATTCCAGGTGATTGTGATCTTAAACCTAAGTATCATTTAGTGACTGGGGGTTTGCGGGGGGATCACACACAGTCCTATTGATTCTTAACTTTATTGCAGGTGCTATTCCCAAGCATCCATATTATATTAAAAAAAAACACACACAGACAGTAGTACACTCTTCTGGTGTTGCCACAGCAACACTGCTCAGTATCCTAGGTGTTTCCATAGCAACCTTGCATGCAGGTAAAATTTGTCCCCATTTTATGAGTCAAATTTCACAAGTTACCTTTTCCCCCTCTTGCTCTTCATTTAAAATAAAAATAGCATGTGTTAGCACCTTTAAACCTTTCGAAATGTTTTTACTCAAATAAATGTTTTGAAGTAGAGTGAAAGGCATTGTGTTCTGACACTTATTTTTTTAGTTGTACTTAAAAGTTATTTCTTGCTTTTCCTAAACTGGGTATCATCAGTGCTATTGGTCAGGAGCATGAGGAGATCCTGCGAGAGAAACTCAGAGAGAAAAACCTCTCCTTTGTAGGTAAGTTGTCTACCACTAGCATTTTTATTTTCATGATCAGCAATATATGTGACGATTTATTGTCCTTTTATTACTGGTAATGAAAGCTTCTGCGCTTTTGTCCACTGTCCTCTTCATACTTGAATTTATAGGAAACGTACATAAACTCAGCGAGATCTTCTTGATCTAATTGTTTTGCGCCCGTTTTCAAAATAGATTGTACCATAAATACAATAGACAGATGCATTTTGACCTACTGTCTCCCAAGCCGCCATAGCCTGAGCATCATGATGTTGGAAGACTTAACGTGAAGGGTGTGAGTAGCCAGGTGTGAAATTTCCTTTTCCTTTCCCATCTCAATACCCTACAGAAAAGCAAGTAGGGTTTTTTCGAATCAGTCTTGTTTCTGTCATTACGAAGATATCATTTATTTGGGCCCCGAGTGCTGACCTTAGCAGAGACGGCCGCGAGGACTGTTCTAAAACTGTCAAAGTTTGGGGCGCAGGGGTCACAGAGGCGGCCTCGCCCAGCTGATAAATGGATTGGAAATAAGCTCCCCAACACTAGGAATGGCCCATTAATTTTAATCAACGGTGATGTAAAAAGGCGATCGGCGCCGCATGATGGTGTCAACAGCCCGGCAGGTGTCGAGAGAGAGAGAGAGAGAGACCACACAGCCTGGACCCCCTCACAGTCCAAGACCTTCAGCCCTCTTCCCCCTCAGCCCATTAGTCGAGCTTGGCTGAAGACGGAGAGGCCAGCCCCTGGAATTGAATGACCTGGTCAGCCTGAGATTTAATGGAGAAATCAGGTGTTCCGCAAATAATGGTCGAACCGCGCCAGGAGTCAAGGACAATGGCTGAGGCACACGCGCAAAGGGGTCATGCTTTCAGCCGCTTTTAATGCCAGCCATGTCCTTTCTGTTCTTTATGAAGCTCACCAGCTCAATACTTTCCACGGCCAACCTGCCCTGATGGATTTTTGTGCAGTGTTTGCAAATCATTGGCAGATGTAAAGTGTGATGTTTTCAGTGTGTGTAAAAAGCCTACGCTTTCTGTGGTGTCTGTTGTGCCTACTTGGTAGGAAGTCAACATATAAATGAGTTAGTATTAAGAGCAGTAGGTATGGGAATGTATTTTTATTTTTATTTTTCCTGAACACTACTCTTACTTTTCCATTTACACTCTGAAGTTCAGTGATCTGGGGGGCGAATAGCAAGCCCCATGCTGTTTTATTATTAAGGCCCGAATATGATAAAGGTCATTTTTGTCACTTAGGCATAAAGTCCACTTCCTTTTTGGCGAATTTGATTAATACAATTTAAGTAATTGCCTGAAATGTTTCCTCTCAGATGAGAATCAGCTACGGGCCAAGGGTTATGACAAGACCCCTGACATTATTCTAGAAGTCCCTATTGGTAAGTCTTTGCAGAATCAGTAAAAAAAAAAAATAAATAAATAAAACATCACTTGGTCAGTCAGCAGTGACTATTCTAGGCCTAGAGTTATATCACACATAATCCTAACTGTCAAACTAATAAGAAAATAATGCCATTTCATGTCTTATGATGTTTTTTTATTTGAATACCAACTATAAAAGTGTCTTGCACGAAAATGCCACATGTCGCCTCAGGAAAAGTATTTCTTTGTGATAAAGTTAGATATAAAGCATGCTATAGCAAACTGAATACAGTGCAAAAACAATATAATGAGCATAATCTTTTTTTTTTTTTTTTTTTTTGACTCTCAGCTGTTGAAGGCCACATTGTCCACTGGATTGAGAGCAAGGCCTCATTTGGGGATGAGCAGAGTCACAGCACTTACCTAAATGAGCAGTTCTGGAGTTACTGGAACAGGTAATAAGCTCTGTAGTAGATCCATTCAACTTCATTCTCATTGATTGAGTTTTACTCATAACTGTTATATTTTAAACACCTTGGATAACATTGTAGAGTTTCATTTTATTCTTTAATGAAACAATTTTGGACTTTTTATATCTAGAAATCTATTTGGAATGCAGCTCTAAGGTTTGGCATATTTGGCATAGGGGTATTCATATCATGTTTACATGGAATGACCCAACCTTGTTACTTCAGATTTCCATTAGGATTGTGAATCACCAGGGACTACCTCATACGATATCACGATACCTAAGTGCCAGTTCAATCTGTATTGCAATTCTGTAAGGGTCACATTTCTATAAACATCCTGTTTCAATATAAGACATTTTTCCATTTTTTTCCTTACAGTTTTGAAACCTTGAACCGTGTTAAAGGAATTTGAGTTGTGCTGTTAAAGTTTTAAACCTCGAAAGCTTTATTCACTGATTTAAACATTAATTATAATGTTAAATACGACTCCTAAGAAATGTATTTGAAGTGTAATCGACTCCTTAGAACATAATTTTATGAGTTAAAAAAAAGCATTGATTTTGCAGCCAGTGTGGCGATAGATGAATCGCCCCGCAAAAGAATAACAATACATAAGTGAATCGATTTCCCCCATTTCTAATTTCTGCTGTAGTAAAAATGCACGTGGCACAGCAACCGCCACATGTGCACTGCTGTTACTCCCGGTAGACATCACAGCTGCAGTTTATGCATTGCAGATGCTCATGGTTCTCAGGCAAGTGCATTTTCCCCTGCCCATATTTTTGCAATCTCCAAAATTTTTTACCATCTCCAAAATCCGCCGGGATGGTCACGGAAAGACCGCAGTAACCCCAGCCATGGTTTTCACATATCAACTGGCTATGTGAGACCTTAGCATAGTACTACAAGGTTTTCCATCTTCTTGTATGCCAACTTTCTTTGTATGTATTATAAACTGATAGAGAGGGGGGAATGGATAATATGCAGCTATCGAAGCAGTTTCTGTACTAGAAATTATGTCTTGTGAGGGGGAAACTACTGTGTTCCCACTACATTTGAATCTTTCTATATAACAAAATATTTTCCCATTTAATTTTATGACTGTACAGCTGTATTCCAGATTACATGTTTGAACATGTCATGTTTTTACATGCTTATCACAAATCTTGTTAAATATTCTACCTATTAAACACATCATTTCACTGGTGTGAAATACATAAGAAATAAATGTAATAATATGCAGCTTAAGGTTTATTAATTTCCTCTAACCCATCCCAAAATATCATCTTATACCACAGCAGGTTGCAACCAATTCCAGAGGGGGGATTGATTGATTGATTGATTGATTTATTGATTGATTCATTCATTCATTCGTTCATTCATTTATTTATTTATTTGTTTGTTTGTTTGTTTGTTTGTTTATATGGAATGTCAAATTGTATTACTGTGTTTAAAGTGGCCTCTGTCACTTGTGAGGTGTATTAAATAAGCATGAATCAGCTACAATGTCTTTCTGAAAACATTTGCTTACTCCTGTATACGAGTGTCAGTGACCTCTGCACCAGGCATCAAGATAGTAGTAAACATCTTTTTTATTAAAGCCATCTTTTTATTTCTCTTCAAGTCGTATGCCTTCCTCTATTTCTTAACCCTTGATCTCGGACTTTTCTTCTGGTCATGCGGTATTATTGTTATAATTATTCTAAACAGACACAGAACCAAAACAACATGTAAAACAGTTAAGAGATTCTAAGTCTGTAAGCTGGCGTGGTTTCTCTGGGAAACCTTTATATTCAGCCAAAATGAACTAATTATGGAAGATAAAGCACATAGGTAATTTACTAGTGAATAGACGCCTTTTGAATTTTTTTTTAATTCTGCAGAAGGGCCGAGAAATAACTTTAACTTATTTGATCGAAATCTGCTTTACCTCTGACTATACAAAACACTGAGACTGGAGACTCCTTCCATCAATACTACCTTAACATTTCTTTATGGAAAGTTCATCAAGTTAACAATTCTACTTTTTTTTGTTTTGTTAAATATCAGCACACACTTCCTTTTCTTTTTTTTTATTAACCTTTAGATGCAGTGGCATGTTTGCCATATTAATTGTTATGAATAATTTGGTTCCTGTAGAAACCAATTTTAGGAGAAGCACTGCTGTTGGTGCTGGAAAATGATTCAATTATCTTAACCACCTCTAATCCATCTCACACCAGAAGACATTGTGCTGCTTGATCTGTGAGATGGAGTAGGTAGAGTCTTAATTTCTTATGCTGATACCACTTTTTATTTAACTGGTTCAGTTCAGTGTTCTTTGAACTTTTGTGCCAGCTAGTGAAAAAGCCTGGGTTTCTACCAGTTTGATGTGAAACCATCATAATCAAGTGTGTGGCACCGATTGAGGGTGTTACACAACAGAAGAAAATGGTAGTAGCAAGATGATGGATCATATTGATTACCTGCATGCTTTTTTAAGATTTTTTTCCCCTGAAGATTTATTATTTTCTCCTCCCTAAAGAAACGCCCACTGGTGTCATCATGATTGACCCTATTGACCATTGACCTTGAAGCTATCTTTTGGTTCTAGCTGGGAACCCACTTTTCAGGTTTCAAAGATTTTTTTTTTGGATGGAAATGCTCCAAATGGCTCCATGCAGCAACTTGAACAGAACCCAATCCCTGCTGGTGAAAAAGAGGTATCAGTTGATAAGATCAGACTGAGCCAGTGCCACAGGAAGGGCTTGTGGCTTTTTAGCTGAAGGCTGGCTACAGAATTGTCCATCTACAGATTGTCATCGTATTCTTCTATAAAGTTGTTCTGTATTTCCATCTGTGCATATGTTCATGTGTGCGACTGACAGAATGAAGGCTCAGCATGTACTCTGAGAGAGAGAGACACGTGATCGTTTTTAAAACCAAACAAACTACAGCAGGCTTTCTGAGCAAAGCGTACGTTTGAGGTCATGTAAACAGCTGTATTTGGTTTGTGAAAAAGCTTGGGTTTCCAAACGATTCATCACTGCAGCAGTGTACTTCACATACAACAATGAAGAAGTGCATGCAGCTTGAAATGATTTTTCACCCCACAGAAATATGGGGCATGTAAGAGGAAAAAAATCCTATTGAGTTAAAAATAGTGAAATACCATCAAAAGATTTATCAAGTTGCTACAGTGTATCTATTTTTTCTTAATATAACACAGAGATGGCTTTTTTATTTTTAATGTCTGAAATGTAATAAATGGAATAAAATCCAAAGCTGTTCAAGGACAGTAATGAACAACAGGATGGTGTGAAACTGTTACCATTCTGAAGTTGGTTATTTTCCTGCAGTAGCATGTCCTGGAGTCGATTTTCCTCTTGTACTACAGCAAGTGATTCAGTACTTTGTGTACTAATTAATTGTATTAAGTAATTGATGGCACATCATACATCATTTCTTTAAGCAATTACAAACAGTTCTCTCATTATTCTTTCTTTTTTCCCTTTTTTCTTTTTCTTCTGACTGTTTATAACACTGGATATCTTCCTATGGGTAATTTGAGTTAGTTTGATCAGTTGATTATTAGCAGCATTTGTCACTTTGTGGAGTGTCTGCTGTACAAGTCCATATGAACTTGCTGTTACTGTTGAAATTGTTACTCTAATCATTAGAACTATTAATATAGTATTATATAATTGTTAATTTTTTTGCCATAGCAATTGCAGCTATGCTGTTATGGACAATTGATCAATTGACCAATCAGATTGGAGAACTGAACAGCATTCTGGTATAAATAATTTATAATGGCTCTAATAGGTGTAATAGTAGTTTTGAGGTTATTTGCATGTATTTTATTAGGAGACCAGGGACTAGATCTTGAAGAACTTGATGAGTGGTTACAGCAAGATGGAGCGACAACACCTAATGCTTGAAGATCATTGCATATGTTAAGGGAAAATTAACACGTATACAATAAAATGTGATCTTTTGCAAGGTGATGTTAGATGGGCGGCCCATTCTCCTGACCTCACCCCTTGTGTTTTTTTTTTTCTGTGGTGTTGTCTTACATCATGACTGTAAGCTCCCCAAACTCTTGAAGCCCTTAAGGTCGCTATTTAGCAGGAGAGCCGCTATTCCACCCAACATGACCCGACAAACCACAGCAGTCTTCGGAAATTGCCTCCAAGAATGTATAGACAACGATAGCCACCATTTGAATGATGTCATCTTTAAAACATTATTAATGAAAACTGTATTGAATGAAGTTTCATGTGTGCATACGTATACATATATATATATGTGTGTGTGTGTGTGTGTGTATGTGTGTGTGTGTGTG
>JAOUQZ010000002.1:18324553-18356121 GCA_028564935.1 Neosilurus hyrtlii
TGTGTGTGTGTGTGTGTGTGTGTGTGTGTGTGTGTGTGTGTGTGTGTGTGTGTGTGTGTGTGTGGGGGAGTGCTCACACTTCTGTAGAACTGAAAGGTCACCCCCACTAGCCAAGCTGTGGCTGATAACCGGCTGACACGTTGTGACATGCCAGTGCAGAGCCGCAAGCTCCTGACCTCAGAAACCTTCTACAGGGACAGCTATACACAACAACGCAAAGGTTTTCTAGATTAGACCTATTAGTCAAAGTTTGCAAGCCATGGATTAATAAGTCACCTCTAAAATAAAAGCATGCTGAGTTTTGAGTTTGGAAAGCACAGCGTCATGATGAGCAGGAAAGGGCAGCCATCATGTCAGCTTAATGATGTCTCCTGAATGTTATTTGATGACTGGGTCATCACCTTCAGAGCTAGAGATTAGTAAAGTAATTATTTTCATTAGAACTAAGCATAAAGCAGTGCCCTTTGTAGCCTTTTATGTAGCTTTCTTTTATGCCCTCAGTGTAAGACTGATTATTTAGGTTCTTTTAGGTAGTCTGCGTCACTGAAAGGACATCTGTAGTTTTGTTTTCATTGCCTTGTATTTTTACCATCACTGAGCCTTGTATTCAAAGTCCTTGATTTCAGTAACAGATGCTGCATCTCAGTGAAGATGATTCTTACAAAACTGTAATGAGTCGAACCCAGACTGCCAATAGATGCCAAGGTTATAATCAACAGTGTGCTATTTTCTCCATTTTGTGAGGTTATGTTTGGAAATGGCATGCTATGCTGCAGATTCAGAACTCACTGGAGGGTGATAGACTTTGAACACTTCAGCTTTTAGTAGGCTCCATTAAAAAATCTTAAAAAGTTGTTGAGCAGAAAATACTGGCCCATGACTGGGAACATTCCTAGACTATGAGGGACGTTGCGTTTAATGAGACAACACTTGAACGAAAACAGTCAGAAGTGACCTCTGTCTAAAATCATGTCCTTTACTTCCATTATTTTTCTAGAATGAGACACAAACTCATTTTGGATTAATCAGTGCCGCTCGTTGCCTCTGATGCCTCCACGGCCTTAATGATGGATGCACTCTCACTGAGGAGGTTTAGCTTTACAAATTTTCATACTGAGATGTATTGTACATGACGGTGAGGACCTTCCCATCAGTATTCTGTACTGGCTTTTCTGCTCATGTGTGTAGGGAGCTGACAGTACCCATGCCGTCATGTTTGTGGGCTGCCTCACCCGATAAACTCTGCCCTGTCAAAAAAATGTCAGCCCCTTCAAAATACACCTTTTGGAGCTCCCTTGTAATTTTTAATTGACATTTACATTTGACATTTTGAATGCGCTCTCCCATTGTTAAGCCTGAGCAGTTGCAGAGCCCCCCTGCACACACACACACACACACACGCCCTGCACTGCAATGCACTGCCCACTGAACTGATGTCAGTGCAATGAGAGTGATTGGGTGACATCACCCGCGCTTTCTCTTCTAATTTACGCTGTGGTTTGATGTGGAGACAAGTGGCCTTCTTCGATTTGTTCATTCATTCTGTTGGGGGGGTAAAAATGAGAGCGATCCACTGAAAAGCATGCCGGGTTTCCTTTTGACTGACCTTCTTAACATGACAGTCGCTCATTTAATTACCGCAGCGCTCTTGTGCGACGGGCTCTACTGATTAGTTTATTTATGTTTTGTGGTTTTAAACTAGGACCAGAACTTCTAGCCTTTGTTAATCGTTCTTGTTTACTCTTAAGCACTGCCAAAAAAAAATCCCTGAGAAATGGTGTTGTATTTTTCCTCCAAATGACACAACTAATTTTCTTTCCCTGACCAAATATATTCATCATCCAAACAATAGCCTTGCCAAAACACTAACCTCGTAATACACTTTCCTCAGTGGAGTGAGGGGTAATGATGCTTCGCATATGAAGGCTGCAGATAGAGGGGGAAAAAATAGAAAGGAAAGAAGGAACGAAAGGCAAGAGGGGGGAGGTGGTGTTCAGGCCCACTGACTGGATGTGATGACGAAGAAACCATTGGTCTCATCTTACCATCAATCTTAGCTCTGCTGCCTTTGCCGTGCCAGAGAGCCGTGTGACGGATGTGCTGATAATTGAGTTATCCATCTCCTCCAACTATCAGACTTGGATAAAAATTATTCACCTGATGGTGAATGTTAAGCACATTATAAGCCTTGTGTGTGTTTTAGGAGAAGTGCGTATAGTTAAACATGGCATGTAATGAACTGCAGCTCCGGGCTCACGTTCTTCCCTGTCATGAACTGAGTTCAGGGTTCAGCTGTTGTTGGCAAAAAGTAGACTAGTAAATAAAAACCTACACAAAACTAATAGGAAATAAAATGTCATTTCTTCCAAACACAACTCTTGCTATGAATTAGACCCATTGGGCCTCCTATTGATGTTTTGACATTTCTTTTTTTTTTTTTTTCTTTTCCCTGAATGTATGCTTTTTTGAAGGAAAAAAACTGGGCTTGGTCAATTTGTCAAGCATCCACTTCAGTACCGCAGTGACAAGATGTTGGTCCTCTTACTGCTAGCACTTATGTACAGACTGGATGTGTTGAGCGTTATCCTCTTCTCATCTTCCTCTCCTCCCTGCCTCCGTCCTTCTCTTTTTTTGCTTTTATATTAGTAACCCTGCTGGTTGTGCTTCAGCAGAGATGTACATGCTTTTCTGTGTGTTTTCATTTGTGCACAATGACTCATCAACCTTGTGTGTGGGACACTGGGGGGAAAAATTGTGCTTTCTACTCCAATGATCACCATTTATTTAATTGAATTGAATTTTATTTTTTTTTATTATTTAAATGAGTGATCAACATAATTTGATGTGCTGTTCCAGGAAATTATACCACAGTGTTGTTCTCAAATCTGATTAGTCAGAAAGTCTTGATTAGTTTAAAATCTAAAACCAATAATAAAGATATTTTTGCATTTTAACAAAGAAAACACAATTGTTGGTATTGTGAAGCTTTTTGTAAGGACACTTTATTGAGCTTTAATGAAAGGAGTCTCCAATGTCACATCCATCACTGTTTGTTTTTGAAATGGTGCAGTTTGTGATTCTTGATTCTTGGTAGCCTGGTTAGTTTGTTTGGCATTTTACAACTGAGCCTACTGGCTCATCAGGCCAGAGTTTATCCTGGTTTTTATAGCTTCACTGGACTAGGAGTTTAGCTTCTCATGGAGTGAATGCTAGTTTATCGCTGGTTAATGTTACCCATTTTGTACTACTGGGGAGGCAGAGGCTGAGAGGTTGAGATCTTGCCCAGGGGTCTTAGCATGGTGGGGGTCTGACAGGGATTCAAACTCTCGACCTCAAGCTCTTGAGCCCAGCACCTTAACCACTACACCAATGGCCCCACAAGTGGTATCATGTTTTTTTCAACCAGAACTAGCCTGCGATTGTGAATGTCCACAATATTTAATAGAACTAGAAACAATAGAAAAAAAAAATTGTGTTTATTGTTCATTCATTTATTTTTATTACATCTAATGTTGTAATTACTAGCATTTGTTTTTCTGTTTTTGTCATTCTTGTCCTTGAACAAAATCCCAACCACACCTGTGCAAATTTTTTCACAAAACTTGGTGGAGACACTACCTTACTTGAGTCCCAGCAAGGGTTTAATTTTGGAATGTCAAAGGTGACGGTCAGAGCATGATACCATACACATGCTTTCAAAGGGCATAATCTCCTTTGGCCTTGAGTGGCCTTGAAACATCAAAAGCTCATCAAGCACGCAGGGTTTTGAGTGCTAATAATTTTGGGGGGAAATGCTGATATGCCGTTACTAAGGAACATTAATAGGAAACCGTATATGGACTTAATAGACAAGAGTCTATTAGCTTTAATTTTGAGTGATTTTAATTTCATTTTAATTTTGGCCTTGAAGGGTCAAAATCAAGGTCATAGGATTTTTTTTAACGAGCATAACTTTGTAAGAAGTGCCAATAGACATACTGTTATTATGGTAAACTAATATGAAACCATATAAGGAATTACCTATCTTATGACAGGGTCATGAGTAATTAAAATCAGTACCCATATAGAGCCTATTTTCTAGATTATAAATGCTCCCTGGTGGAGATACCTTGCACTATATGTGAACCTCTAGTTAAAATTTGTAATCAGTAACCATTTACTGGGTAACAAATGGAAAACATCTTCAAAATCTTTTAATAATCTTAAAAGAGTGTCTATTGTAAATTCATATATTTATATGTAAATTTATATTTTCCAGTTGACAGCTGTCCAACCCTACATTTGTCAATTAATCAGCATAATCTGACTAATCAGAATAAATAAACAGCAATAATACTACTTATTAACTGAATGCAAGGTCTGTACACAGAAATCTCAGCCCAATGTCTTAAGTACAGGCCAAATCAAAGGCCAGAACAGAGCATAGCCCACCTGTCTCTTTACTTTATAATATGCAAATCAAAACGTAAAAAATCTTTAGAGAGGCAGCATTACACAGCTGTTAGTTTCTGAGCCTGCATGCGCTGGGTGCTCAACTGCATACGTTCTGTGTAGGGTACAGGATAAAACATTACTAAAAAAAAAACATAAAAATCTTATTTTGGTATGCCTTTTTTTTTTTTTTTGCTTAGGTTTCCATGCAGTATATACTAAAACAGTTATGCACCTCAGGCTTGGTGGATGCCAATAAAATGAATATTCCATGTCAGGAAATATTCAGCGACATCCCCCTCGCCTTCAGTGGATAATTGTTAATTACACCCAGATAGTGAACCAATTCGATTGAACTATTCCTGTTTAGTATATACTAAAGGAATTTACTGAACAAGGTTTTTAATCAGAGAAAATTAGTTGGCATGTGAATGAGCTGGCATCCGGTGTGAGAGGTAAAAAAAAAAAAAAAAAAAGACTTTATTACAAATGAAGGCTGCCCGTCCTAGCCTGAAGTTAATCAGCTGTGTGCGCTGTACGTCTGTCAGAGCTAAAAATGTTAGCGCTCCTAATGGAGGCTTGAAAAGGTTAGATCTGATAAAAAGCTGTCAAAGGTTGAAAGAAAAATGATTTATGGCAATATAATGGGACAATATGGCTCATTTCTCCCACATATGAAATGGGGTTAAGACTTTTGGATTTGTCATATATATCATACAGTTTGACCATTTAGGAGGAGGTGGTATCAACACACTGTTCATGTAATTCTGTTTGTGGCTAGTTTAAACATCATATAGAATAAAGAAGACATGCTGGATATATTGTGCCGCTTTTTATTCATAGTGTTTAAATTGTCTTTTGAAAATATGAATTCACTGCTGTGTGTGTTTAATGTAGGTTTAGTTATTTATTTGTTTAAATCCTAACATTTTGTTGACATTCCTTCAGTCTGGCAGTCTCCCTAACACTTAACTTTCTTTCAATTAATTTTTCTTCTGAATTGTGTTGATTTTTAATAGAGAAATAGGAAGCTAATTCCGGTTTAGTCTTACACAGGTCAATCAGATAGCTGTGACACAGAATTAAATTTTCTGATCCAAGAATGTGGACTGTGTGCTCATTCTTAATTGAAATGTCCATCATAGACACACACATTCTCGGAATATGTGATTGGGAATATATAATTAATACAGACATGTTCCAATGACGTTAAAGCAGTAAGCTTTTGTTCCTTTTCTGTGTGTTTTTACCTGGCTTGGTGTTTTGGAGGTAGAGGTGTACTGACCAGCAGAAGGTCAACAGCAGGAGTGAACAGATTGAGGGTGTCATGAGAGAGAGAGAAAGAGAGAGAGAGAGAGAGAGAGATGTCCCTGCTGCCCCATGTCTACTGATCCCAATGAGCCTGGACATTACAGGGTGAGCCCTGAGGATAGCGCCTATGCCACTGTCATCTGTGACGCACACACATTCAGTCTGCTGAAAGACAAAAGCCACAGCCATTTTTAGCAATTCTTTACCCTGTGAAAACCTCACCCGTAACTTTTCTGTGTTCTGTTTATGAGCATGTGGTTCAGTGTTTTTTTCTTGAGAGAAATATGAGCATGATTCTGGCACCATTTGGATCCACTTGCTATAATGTTTTCCTCTTGTACCACAATTCATGCACACCAGAACTAGTTTTTCTTACGTCCACGGTTGTTTCAAATTCTTTTTTGCCGAGTTCTTATGGACTCGGGTCCTGTGCAACACCAAACTCTTTGTGACAGTTTTAATCGTTAAGCGCTCCGGAGAAATAAAGTTGACAGGAGAAGACATCAAGAAATCCACTTGGAATTTGTGACCCTCAGCACATGACATTTACCACCGCGATACACCCAAGCACAAGATGTATGACGGACAACTCGGAATACTAATGGCAAATGACAAGGTGGTTTCATGCTTTACAGATTTCAATGCATATTTAGGCACATTGTTTAACGTGCTGTGCATGTAATCTGTGCGTTTCAGCCTGCCGTTGGCAGCAGGGTTTAGCTTCTACTAAGCCTTTATTTCACGTATTTATTCTGGAGGGTTTGTGCTGGTGAATTATACAAATTCGCCGTTTAAAGTTGAGGTTAAGAACGGCTTTGACGTGCAGGAGGTGCTTGGGAAGCAAGCAGTGGGGGACACAGGCACGCGGGTGCAATTTCTGAACTCTATCTGACAGTTGGAAGGAAAGTCGCAATAATTGGGAGCTAGAACATGCCTTTTCATTGAATTCCTGTTTAGTCATGGAACTTTTGTCAAGTTTTCCATTTTGTCCCCTATCCCCTCCGCCTCCCCAATGGCTTCTTATATTTTACATTGCATATCTTTAAAGGTAAAGTTGCAGATGCAGGATTTTCCATGCTTCCCTCCACCTATATGTCTGGGTTTTTTTTTTCTCTTGCTATGTCACACCTTTCACTGACCTTCCAGGTCTCTTTCCAGGCAGAAGTCGGCAACATTTGTCATCCTGGTGAGATCTTGTCTGGGGGCACAGAGAGCAGTGTGACTTTATTAAAATGCCTCTTTGTAAAACCCAATCTAACAGGAGAACATTGATGGCTAAAATGGTTTTGAGCGCACACGCATCTCTGACCCCAGAGATATCTACAAGTACAGGATGGCGAACAGGAGAGGTTATTTTTCTGGCAAAATGGTATCTTTGTAACAAATAGAGCCCATGCTCTGGGGGTGAAAAACTCTCACAACTCTCACATGTCAGCTCGCATCAGAAAATGTGAAAACGATACAAGCGTTTTCTTGGGTGTGATGCATCTTTTGGCTGTACTGTGGTACATAAAGGAAGTAATTGTGCTTAGTAGTGGTGTGTGTGAAATGGTTGTCTAATGCCAACATTTCTGGATCACCTTAGAATAATATCTTTGTATTGGCCTTCCACGTGAAATCCTAGCTTTCCAATTGTTTCTGGGCAAATTGCAGTACTGGAACAGTTCTCCGATCATGATATTATATATTTTGTATAGTTTAACTGTAATGAGCATGTTTCAAAAAGCCAGTGACATCAGTACTGCGAGTCTGAACAAAAATAGGATTGTTTTTGTGACCATACACTGCCTGGGTTTGCTTGAACTTGAAATCTGAAATACTAGTTATTTCTTGTCACAGTTAATATCTGAGTCGAATTGAACTTTATCCTTTAATATTATTACCTCATTCAGTATTTATACATTTGTTTTTAATGTTTTCCTAATGCCCAAATTCCCTGTCCTCAAGTCCACCACAATAAGGAACTTAATGCTTCTTTTTAGAGACTAACAAAATTTGATTTTTAGAGACGTACACAGTTGTATTCGGTTCCAGGCGTCCCATCAGAGCGGACAGATATCTTGCCAAAGTCAAGCGTGAAACATTGGAGTGCCGGTTGAAGAGAACAACTCTTGTGTTCAGCTCTATCTGCTATTGTAGACGCAGGGTTAAGGAGAGCGCTGGAGCATGAGGCTGCTGCCTGGCTCAAGGACACCGCAGACACCTTTTAAAGTGGCCAAGTGAATGGAAACAATCTGGCCTTTTGTTCCTTAGTAAACCAGCGTGCCCCTGACATTTGGTCTGAAGGAACAGGGATGGTCTGAGAGGCTTTTTTTGTGTATTAAATGGTCAGAGAAAGACGGCATATTTGCGGTTTTCTTTTTATGCCAGTGCAAGCGTGTGATTGCTTTTGGAGGGTGATTAGCTTTTTTTTTTTTTTTTTTTTTTTAGGCTGGCGGCTGTTCCGGCACATTGATATTTATGAGGGCAGGCATTCATGTTGCTCTTCATTTTGTTGGATCCTCTGAGTGGAATGCTCTTGCGTTTGGGTTTTGGTTGATTATCTATTCAAAATGTAAAAAAAGATTTTAATTCGCACTGTGAGAAACTGATATGGGAATTTTTCTCCATTCGAACTGGTTGGGTTTCCAGCTGTGCATGGCTCAGTCTGAGAATCAGGACATTCGTGACAAGTGGCTGTTTATAAATAACTCAGACCTTTTCTTCTTTTAGGTCCACTGTCCCTCTCTCAGCCTTGTGCCTTTTCCTGCCCAACTCGTTCAGGCTCCTCTTAGCGCTGGACGAGACCATCAATTACGGCAAGCCGCCATCATGTCATCCTAATCGAGGAGCAGATGTTGGCTCGTTTAGACAGTCCTCATCAAGGGAACACACTGGTGCAGGGGATTGGCTGTGCACTACAGTATCCATAAACGTCACTGTGGGGTTATTCAGTCGGGACTAAACCCCACCCCCCGGGTCTTCCTGGTTGTTATATGGTGACCTCGTTGAATGTAATCGCAGTGTGAAGGCCTGAGTTTGATTTGTTTCTCTACAGAGCCTTTGAGAGTTTCAGGTTAAGAGGTAATCCAAGCAAACAGGCGGTTTATAAAGCACGGCTAGCCTTACGAAGAGAGTGGCTGTATATATCGCAATTAGCAACCTCATGCTAAGTATCTATAAACAGGTCTCCAAAATAACAAACATGTCATGGTATACAAATCACTTTCAGTATTGCACTCAGCATTAAGGGAAATGTGTTCTTCATTTGAGGCAGCAGAAAGGAGGGATTTCTTCTCTTTCATCATTAGTTCGGTATTCATATCAGGGTTTTTTGGACAAGTTTTCAAAGGATAAAAACCTTTTTGAATGTATTTTGCATATTTAGAAAGGTGTTTTATGTTTTGCTGAGAAATATGAGAATTGTTGTTTAAGAAACATTATTTTCTATAAATCTGCTGTTTGTTAAATTCAGCCTTTTCCTTCTTTTCCTCTTTGACATGATGTCTGTTTTCTTGCCAAAATACATAAATCTGTTTTTATTCTTGCACATTCTGAGTTTGGCCTTTTAAAAATCCACCACAGAGCCAACAATATCAGCCGAATCAAATATCCCCATCCATTTTTAATTTCATTCAGTGCTACCAATTTATATATGTATTTATTATATGTCTGATTTACATTTTTCCCCCCTGTCATGTTCTTTAAAATAAGGAAAAATGGGATGTGTGTTCTTGCCTCCCCATATTTCTGGTTTAAGTTTCAGGTCACTCTCTCGCTTTTCGATTGCCTTGTCGCTTAAACATAGCTATCCTTGTAGCCATTGGTCGGAGCTTAATCAGAGACAGATGAGAAGTCGAGCAGTGACCTTTGATTTCATTCATCCATTCAAACTAATGTTTGATATCTGTCAGGTCAGCACAGTCTTACTGTCACACACACACGGCATATGTATAATCAGTTTAAAGTGTTCGGCCTCTTCAGATGAATGGTACGAAGCTTCAAAGGCTCCGTAGTGGCCTTTGTTCTTTTCAGTCCCATAAAGCATGGCCGGAACGCGCCCCATGAGTTTGTACAGTAGGCAGAAGAGATCCAGCATTCATGCTCTGTGCAGTGTCACTGTTTCTTGTTTTGTTTCATGGGCAGAAATGATGCCATTGCCATATAGAATTGTATTTAAAAAAAAAAAAAAAAACCTTTGTTTGTTGAATGATATCCATGATTCATTCATCCTTTATGTCTTATGGATCTCTTTAAAGATGAAGTTGTCCGGTGAAGTTTTTTCCCCCACCCTTTAACCACTTTTATTTCAGTACAAGATAATGTCAGTTAAAATCAGTGAGAAAATTATGCAGTCTGATGAAAGCTCCGTGACGCAATCTGCCACATGCCAGTTTCACCCCAGCTGTGGTTAGCTGATGCCAGATCACTGTCCTGCCTGCCTGCTTGCATTCTTGTCCTCTGTGCTTGTAATAAATGTGAAAACTATTAACCTCTGGCTGTGCTCCCTTCCCAACTCAAAATTCCCCATTGTGGTCTTCTGTCCAGACGAAAGTATATGAAATGTGAAGTATCCGCAATGTAAATGTAACAGCGATAAAGCTGCCACGACTGTGCAGTGTTTTGTCTTTCTTCTACATCGTTAATTTGAATCATATTGAAAAGTACGCTTCCTTGATTGCATTTGTACTGCCGAGGGCAGACGAGCTCACCTCGCCTAATTTGGTGATGGGGTTTAGCAGGCAGTGGAACTCAATCCGAGGACCTGCTGACAGTCCACAGTCTCTCTCGAGTCTCTGGTAAAGGCTCAGCTGCGGTCAGAAAAGATGACCGCTTCTGTTTTGAGTACTCGCTGTGGTTTGAATCAGAAAAGGGATAAACCTCCTTGAATAATGATTGCAAAACATTTGGCCTTAGCCGCCTGAGTGAAACCCAACACTATGGCTCAAAATGTCAGACCTCTTTTACTCCGCAGTCTTGTTTTCAATTCATATCCCTGAGTTCATGGGAAACTTTTAGCAGAGGTTACCTGCGCCTGTCCAAGCAGTGGGGAAAAAAAATGGCATGGCCTGCAAGAATGTTTTTGCAACTATTTGAAATATTACCAGCATTGTCAAATGTCATTTCGAATGAGAAAGCAAACATATTTTCATCAGCATTTTTCAAGGCCGGACTTTTTGAACCAGTCGACAGAAAGAGGTCACATAATTGCGATGTTTGGTGTCATGTTTGGTCTGTTTCTCCATTTTGATGTCATCATGTGGAAAGTTATAGTCTCCCTGTCCAAAAAAGGAAAAGAGAGCTAATGAATGGGGAAACTCCTGAGAGGTCTTAACATGTTAAGTGCTGTAATCTCCCCGAAGCGCTCCGTTCTTTTTCCTGTCGGCCCTCCTCTCAACTTCAACCTCCAACCCCTCCCTGCATGTATCACTGCAAATGAAGGCAGCCCATGGCGGCCCGACATGAACAACTCAAAGCCCCAGGGTCTTTTTTTTCCTCTCAAGGCCCTGCAGGAGTGGGTGACCCTCAATCCTCTTCTTCTTCTCCTCCACTTCTTTTCCTTTCTCTTCCAGACGTGCACAGTAACTGGGCGTAAACACAGGCTCCTATCACCCAGGCTTTCATAATGACTGTTTTAACAGTGCCACAGGAGGGGGTATATACTTTGTAAATTGTGTTTGACAATCTGGGTTTAGTGATTTCGTCGTAGCTTGTCTTTAGTTATTACTCAGACTTCCTCCTGGCGCAGATAAGGGCCGCCCCCGTGAACACACCAAGGTGCACGCTGCTCCTTATCGCTCAGATTGATTTAGGGCAAACCCTCTGTGACAGAGGTCATTGTGCACTAAAGTTATCCATCACTGAAGCTTTTGATTTCTGCCTGTGTCTGCCTCCAGCGTGTCTATACCTAGGCTGGGCGCCGAGTACAGGGCAGGGTGGGGAAGCGTGCATCAGAATAACTCGCAGTTATGTCCTGTGTGCCAAGGACTAGCATTACGACTGATTTACAAGTAGATGCTTTCATATGGTAGACCCCATCAACACACTGATCTTTACTGCAAAACTTTTATATGCCCTGCCTTGAAGGTATTCAGATTATTTCACTATAAATTAATGCAAGCTTGGTTCAACAGCCTATGACTGACATAAAGTGTCAGTATCCAGACGTTTAGAACATGCCACATGAAATATTTTCCACGTATACTAAAGTAACTCATTTCCTGGAATATGCCATGTGGTCCAAGCATTCCTTCCTATAAGTGGAATTTAAACATGTCAGGTCTGTGTATGTTACATTCACTCGAATGGAAAAACAAGGAAACTGCTTTTTATTTTATTTTTGTTTTTCTTGGAACACAATAAAATGAGAAGTTGATACTTTTCATAGCAATAATTTAATTTTTATACATACATACATGCATATATATATATGTGTGTGTGTGTTTGTGTGTGTGTATATATGTGTGTGTATATATGTGTTATTTGTAAAAGTCCTTTCTACCTGTTTCACCACACGATGTGTAGAAATCCAATATTTTCAAACCCAAATATGAATAAAATGTTCAATGTCGCACATTTCATTTTTGATCTGAAACTACAAATTGGCTGTTCTACAGGTTATTTTCTTGGTGTGTTCAGTATATTCATTATAAATTTTGTTTTCATGAAAGGGATAATCAAACATCAGATCAGCATATTCATAAATACATACAGATTTTGTCATCACACATGCTTAAACATCACCCTTTTGCTATATTACAACAAACAAAAAAAACATAAAGTGACTGATATAAACAGTACTCCGGGTATGAACATCTCTAGTTGACTTGGTTCTTGCTACCCAGTAATTGCGGATACACATTTGGGGAACTCAAAATTGTTCATTAATTTCAGGCCCAAAATGAATCTGATGTGATGAAAAACAAGCAAAGAAGAAACACAAGAGCTTTTAATAATATTTTTTGTTAATAAAAGTTTGAATATCTTGTTTCGCATACTTTCACCATCAGTTTTAGAAATGTTATTTAGCAGTTGAAAGAGATTTACATTTATGGCATTTGGCAGACACCCTTTATCAGAGTGACCTGCATTTGTCTTTTTTTTATATACATCTAAGCAACTGAGGGTTAAGAGTCTTGCTTAAGAGCCCAACAGTGGCAGCTTGGTGGTACTGGGGCTTGAACCCCCAACCTTTTGGATCATTGACCTATAGCCTTAACCACTGCACTGAGCCATCACTGCTAGAACCCTGCACAGATATTTGTTGATAAAAAACCAACAAATCCTGTCCATGATCCCCTTGTGATATTTCATAATGTCATATTTATATCCGTCTCAGATTAAGAAATTTCATCTTTTTTTGTTTAATTTGGCTTTTGGGTGGGTTTGAGGTCAGTTAGTTGTTGTTGTTTTTTTCAGAGCGTTGATGTTCATTATTCTTGGTGTGGTATTGGTGGTGATTCTCAATCCCCCTGTCCACCTCCTTCCCCATGCCCCAAATAAAGACTTGATATTTGAAAATGACTTTCTTCAGTACTGCACTAGTTTTAAAATGGAGTAAAAGCTCTGCAGATGGGTTTGAGTAAACAGTGCTTTTATTTGTAGGCCAGTGCTTCTGCACGGTTTGAAACAGTAGCTGTTGATGGAACAAACTTGGCACTGGAGTACCGTGGAGTTCTTAAGTCCTCCACTCCTTAAGCATGGCTTAAGTAATTACATTTCAGTGCGTAATCAAAACTGTGTCAGGTCGCCGGAGAACCCTGGATTTATACGCTGAATTTCTGCTTAATACAAGTCTCACTTAAAACATTTTTATGGTGCTCTCCTTGTATTATATTTATATATTTCTTCTTGAGCCCTCCTCTGAAACGTGTCACATCCCATTACACAAATTTGGATACGCTAAATTACTGAGGAAGGTGCTTATACAGAATACGTTAGAGGCCCCCTCTTTTTAACAGTTTGCTGAGGGTTCGCTTGTTCGGGGGAAATGTAGGTCTTTAACTCTTGGAAGTTGTCTTGAATTTTCTCCCGTCGGAAGATGATGTGGTTTTGCAATTCAAATATTTGCTCCTTCTCCTTTCGAACGCAAAGCTGCTTTGAAGCTGGGAAGTTCTCTCATCACCAATGACAGTGTGAGTGTGCGGCGTGACAGCACACCAGGCAGCGCTGCTCTCCTTCCTACCGCATATTTTAAGTGCTGCGGAAACACCAAATCAAAAATGCATGCAAATGTCTGCATGTTTTGCATGTGAATATTTTTGATTTGTGCGCGTGCATATTCAGGTGGAGCGTGCGCAGATAAACAGCATTAATCAAGGCTACTTAATATGGCCAGTACTATCTGCTCATAAATAAACACTCTGTCAAGCGCTGAAGTTTCACCGATTTCTGCTCGGTGTTAATGAAAGAACTGGCTACTCTGTTTTTTTTAGCGGGTGTTTAAAATGCACCCAAGGAGTGCGAGTCTTTTCAGAGGTGTCATGAGCTGAAGGACTCTTCATTCCCCTGCTAATTAAGCTTCTTCCACTTCGGTCACTATAACACAGACAATAGGTCTTTTTTCCTTTTTTTTTTTTTTTTTTTTTTTTTTTAAAGAAATCTTGTTCTGCTGAAGTGGCTCTTCATTCATTATTGCACAAAAACAAACCCCCTTGTTAACGGCCTTGGAGAGACGTCAAATCACCCACCCACCCCCCCTCCCCCAAATGAATACCTTTACCGTGTAACGTATACAATCTTAAACACGTGCTTCGTAATAGACATTCTATAGTTCTAGATTTTGAGATGCATGCACTATGCAACACATTTAACCTCATATACAAAGCTATTACTAGCCCTCTCCTAACATAAAGAATATATAAGATAATTAAGAATTGTCATTGCAACAAGAACCCCCTGTTCAACAAAGCCTATAATTTCAACCTTTTTTATACTTCCTCTATTCTTTTTTTTTCCTTCTTTCTTTTTTTTCGTCTCTCAACAGCAATTAATCTCATTTTTAGTACAATTTCCACCCCACTCCTGAAGTCAGGCAGAGTCCCCTGTTTTGTTCCTATTTGGCTTGGTTCCTGTGCATAGTCATTAAAGGTCCAATTAATGTCACCCTTTAGCTGAAGAGTGCTCATTTTTATTGGGGAGCTGACAGTCAGCACCGTGAGTGCCGCAGTGTAATATGCATTAATTGCCCCGTAACACTGGTAATTACCAGTTCTTCAAGCCTCTCAGTAAACTGTCATGCCCAGACAAGACTGCTTTGAAATAGATTACTCATTAGGGAGACCTGCCCTGTTTTCCAAGGGGGCTCAGTGTGTTGGCACAAAAAATGATTCTGGTGCTGAACAAATAGTTGCCAAAAGCAATTTCCTATTACAACTTTCCTGTGACGGGCCTTCTTTCCTTTTTCCCCCCTTTTTGCTGTCTGAGTCGTCACTTAGGGCAGAGGGTCAAGAGTGGAGACAGGGGTCCACTGTGGATCTGTCCCTTCTCCTGTAATTGTCTGTGACATGCATGCTGCCAGCTCTCATCGGGCACCTGCTCTGGAGGGCTTCCACAGCCGAGACCAATGCTCCCTCACGATGCTCAGGTTACCTCGAGGCCTGTTATCTTTGCTTTGTTATTTTTGTTTTACAAATTCAGCTCAGTTTGGTGTATCAGGAAATGCTTCACCTCTGCATCTCTGAATGGGTTGGAATTAGAATAAGAGTTGATAACCCACTGGTTTTGAGCATGAATGATTATGCTGTTTAAGGATCAGTTGAGTATGCGAGGCTGTCAATAACAAGTTTGCATAAATCAATGAAATCATGATGTATTCATGAAATGAAATGGAGTGTGCTTTTATTTTTCTGTCTTTTTTTCTTTTATGGACAATCTGAGAAAATTAGTCACATATCCTCAGTTCTATTTCAGTCTTAATACCTAATGTGCACATGGTGCCATATTTATTTTTTCAGTTTGCATTAACTTGCAAATACTTCAGTTATAAATATACAAATGAATGAAATGCTTATTTATGAAGCCATTTTGGGTGTAGGATCACAAACTTCACCACCATCAATGATGAATACCCCATCTTGCTCTTTCTCACTCTTTTTTTTGTCTCTCTCTCTCTCTCTCTCTCTCTCTCTTACATACACACACACTATTACACACAGTGTCACCTGCATTTGTTTTATCTCCCTTATAGCACCTGCTTCAGGCAATCTGCTTCCACTCCCTTTAAATGAATTTTGTCACAGCCTTTCACATTTTCAATGGGCGATGTGCTAATGAAAGGAGATGGTACAATTTGAAGTGACCAGGTAGCACAAAGCACTGCACAGCTGAGCATGCTGGGACACAGGGAAACAAAAGAGGAGGCATGCACTTCGTCACTGATAAACCCATTACCCTTCTCATTAACACACATCCACCCACACATATCCACAACCACACACTGTGGTGTTTTGGCCATCGTGTGTGTGTGTGTGTGTGTGTGTGTGTGTGTGTGTGTGTGTGTTTATCTGTTTGCATTGGCCAAGCACTTATCAAATTGTTTATGACGCGACTAATTAGGCTAATTGAAGACATTAAGATTACCTGTCAGCTATGTGTATCCAAACTCCACGTCTGGCTGACAACTAGTGACAAGCAAGGGACCCTGTAGCATCAGTCATGATGGCATTTTCCCAAGCAATAATAAGGACAATGGGGGCCCGCTCTAATTTGACGTGGACATGCTTCTCAGAATGAAGGGACTGGCTAAATTGAGTGTGGTCGTGGTGGTGTGTGAGTTGAGGAGAGGTCAGGGTGGTGTAGGGTCTGGATAATGGAGTCCCCTTTGGCATTCTGATGGAAAGATGAGGCAATTTGAGGAGAAAAGTGTAGCCTGTTTATTTTTTTTTTCTTCATCAGAGGGAAAAATGACCAATAGCTGCAGAGCTTCCACCCTTGGCTAAATATGAGATGATATGAAAGAAAAGTAGCTTGCTGACCACCTATTTATGTGAAACATAAATACAGTGCCATATATTGGGAGGAAATATGAGGAAAGAAATGTTAATTAAATTTTTTTTTTTTGTTCTAGCATGTGTGAGTAAGCAGACTTTTCACTCTGTTTAATACAGTGCCTTTAGATAAAGGTGATACACTTCAAAAAAGTTAAAATAATTAATATTTTTTAGTCATTTTCATAATTCAATCATTTACATAAAATGAGAATCTGGTGGGGCAGCGTAGTGCATAGCACTTCTGGCTAGGTAATATGATAATAAGACCATCCTAGGTAAAAGTCCCAGATTTGGCAATGGTGTTTCTGTATAGAGTGTCTATGTTGTTCTCGTGCTTGCATGGGTTTCCTTTAAGTATGCCAGTTTCCTCCCACAGTCCAAAGACAAGCACATCATGGCCCTGCAATGGTCTGACAAGCTGTTCAAGGTGTATCTCACTTTCGCCCAGTGTCAGCTAAGATCCGAAACCTCTCTGGAACCCTAGTAGGATTTAGCAGTTCGTCAAATGAGTGAGTGATGAGTAGAGTCAGGTGTTCCAAATCAGGTGCCATTGATTAGAACCTCCTGCAAATGGAACCTGTTTAATTTAAGCCTGATAGCTAGACTCTGGTGTTGTCTTTGTTGCTAAAAAAAAAACGTTGTGGATGCTTATGAGTCTGGCAAGTGATGTCACATTATTATTATTTTTTAATAAATAATTCCCTGTAATGGCCTGGCAAGCTCTCTGGGGTGTACCCTGCCCTGGCCCAGAGTCGGCTGAGATGGGCGCAAGCCTCCCGTGACCCTAATTAGGAATTAGCGGCTTAGAAAATGAATGAAGAAAAAATTCCACTGAAAGAAAAGTCATCTACAATGGCATGGATTTCAAACGCCTGCCAATTTGTCCACGACTGACTGCCCCAGCAAATTCAGCCTGAGAGCAAACCATTTGATGTGGAAAGAAATCTCGGAGAACCCCAAAATTCCATCACATTTACATCACAGTAATTTTTGCAGTTGTTGACCTGGAAGTGCAAACATCTGCAATCAAAAAGAGATTAGACTGATTTGACCTGCATGGGAGGCTTTAAGAACCTCATACCAACTCTGAAGAATGGTGTTGAAAATGTTATGGTTAGGGGTTGCTGTGCTCCTTGGGGACTGGGGAGGATGCCATCATTGATTCATATTTGAATTCTGCATCAATATCAAAGACTGCTTGAAGATGATATGAGGCTTTCTGTCTGAAAGTTGAAGTTAAACCAGAGATTGACCTTTCAGCAGGATGAAGATCCTAATCATGCTAGTAAATCCACAGAGGAATAGCGTGAAAAAGATGAAATGCAGGGTTATGAAATGGTTAAATCAAAGCCAAGATTTGAACCCCGTAGAAATGTTGCGGGGAGATTTTAAAAGGGGAGAAAATGCAAGAAAATCCTCAAACATCCCACAACTGAAGGAAGAGTGATCAAACATTTCATCAAGCTAAAGTCAGACTGGTGGACAATTATGCTAAACACCCACACAAAATAATTTTTTTGCTAAAGGGGCAACACTAGCTTGTTAATACTAGATGCCATGGGTATACTTCCTTTCTCCACATGTGAATATTGCATGTATTCAAATTTTTGTAGAATAAATGATTGCAAAAGCTAACGTTCCTTATAGTTTTGTTCAAGTATATCACCTTTATCTGTGTGCACTGTATAAAAGAAATGCAATGAAATGGGAAATGTTTGCTTTTGTTTAATGTTTTTGTGTTATGTTAAAAGAAAAATTGTAAAAATGAATCCAGGTTGATGCCACAGCCATCCATGACTAGAAGTCCATGGGAGCTCATTGGCTGAGCTCTCACAAGAGGGAGGGATGGCATACGCTCACTTCTCTGTCACTCGGAGCGATCACTAGCCAGTCATGGGCGTCTGTGTGCTCATTCGTATGAGGGGGCAGATAGCGTTTTCCGAGTATGTTACACCACCCACGTACAGGCATGCGCAGCAGTTCATAAAGAGGCGGGTGGCAGCATCGCATGTCATGGATGGGGCATGTGCATGCTTACACCCCTCCCTGGTTGGGGGTGGTTGTGTGATAGGGAAGGCAATACTTGAAGGGTAAAAATTGGATATGACAGAGTGTTTAGAAGAGAAAAAGGGGAAAAAAATCTAAAAAGTGTAAATTAAAAATATAAATTAAATTAAATTAACATAATTACATCCTGTACAAGGATCTATGCTCATGCTTTTCACCACTGTGGTTTTTTTTTTGGTTTTTTTTTTAATTCCACAGCAAGCTTAAACTCTCAAATCAAAGGGTTTTGAAAGCTTTTCTGTATCAGCACAGCTTGGGCAGTACTTCCAGCAGTAACATAAATGTTCTAATCATTCTAATACTTTCCTGTTCCTGCAAATTCACAGGGAGCTGTATGCTGCTCCCTCTACTTAATAATAAGGTAAAAAAAAAAAAAAAAAAGATTTTTAATGCGTTATTTAGTAATTCTGTACACGAGCCGCCTTACATCTCTACATATAGATGGCTAGATCAGGCTCCTGTCATATTGTAAAAAATAAATAAATACAGTAGAATGTGTAATCGTTCATGTGGAAGGAGTCTCCAGTGCCAAAACATTGTATAATGGGTAGAAAGATTCCCACCACAGAAGTCTTCAGCACTTTTCTGTTTCTTGGTAACATAACTGAGGCGAAAAAGAGAGGCAGGGGAAGGAATGACTGTTTATAGCTGCTGTAAACATGAGTAATAACAGATACCAACTGTTTTTGCAGCCATTCCGTGACAAAAAATATTGCTATGTATAGTTATAATGCATGACATTTTGTTCAGAAATTTATACAATTATAATGATTGACAAATTGTTGTGCTTTTACCCTTTTTAGTCACCTTTAGCAAAATTAAAGTGTGCACTCAACTTATTTCTTTCTTGGTTCACTGAGCACCTGTAAAGCAGCACGTGATACTGGTTGTAGTCCTGGCTGGTGGCTTACTGCTGTGCATTGTGTTTATGTCCCTGAGCCTTTTTTTCCCTTCAGTGGAAAAAAACGACATTGTTCAGGGCAGCATGGTGTCATCCACAGATCAGTGCGATCAGACGAGGACGTCCTTCTGTTTGTTTCCTTTAGAAAACAGGGTTAAACTGTCAGCATGACAGTCCATAAACTCAGTGCCCCAGTTGCCCCTCTACGCACACACACACACACACACACACACATATACACACTCAGCCCCCTATGTCTCCAAACGAGTGAAAATCAATACCACATTGCCTGAGGACCAGTGTTTGGCGTCAGCCTGACCCCGGCACGTTACCCTTTCGTTCTTCCATTACATGTTTCGGAATATTTAGCTTCCAGTTTGATCCCATGGCTAATTAGTGTGCCCAGTCCACATGCAGGGGCCTGTGTGGTGTTTTTGAAGCCCCACGGTGCTGTGAGAGAGACGAGCCGAAGCCCAAGTCACTGGGGTCCTTCTCATGTTTTGTTTGCTTTGTAAATTTTTTAAAATGACAATGAAATTTGATTTGTACTGCAGATCATCAAAGAAAATTCTACCAACTGTGGTGCTATATCATACCACACATTGAGATTGGGAGAATTATTAGCGTTTTCAAGGGGTTTATCTTTTGAGCATCTGTGACTGAAAAGTAAAAAAAAAAAAGATATATAATTTTACTCCTAGTTCCTTTGGTAAAATGGCAAGAATGTTATACTTATGTTATGTAATTAATATATTTATTTTTATTATTATTTTTAGGATTATTACTGAGCAGAAATTGTAAATTGTACATCATATAGTGGCTCAATCCAGCCAAAAAGTATTTAAGTATTATGTTTAGAGGAAACCTAACCAGAAAATACTTGGAGGCAGAGTTTGTGGATAAGTAAATATTAAACGACTAATGTTCTACATTCATGTTTTTTTAACAACTCTTTTTCTCTGTTAAGACAGCCTACTCAATGCATTTGATCATGGAAATCATCTTTTAAAAATGAGCCAGAAAAGAAAATATTAAATGTGTGGAAAATTTGACAATAAATCTGACAAAGTCATTAACAGTCTGGAATAAGTAAAGGGCAAAACTTTTGAAGCAATAATGAAATATTTCATTTGGTGGTTTTGTTATTTAATTACCTAAGACAAATTTAAATAGTATGTGTATGCAAAAAACACCAAACTTGTTCTCTTTTTCCGTGTATTTTTTGCCGTGTGTGTGTGTGTGTGTGTGTGTGTGTTACTGCATGACGTTTTTTGCCACCCACAAACTCTGGTCCCATGCCGAGCCAACTGGTTAGTGATGAAGCTAAATGACACCATGGCCCTTGTATGTCCCCTTGGGGCTAAAATTACCCCAAAGAATGTAAACATGGAGCTAAGTTAGCACACAGCTTTCTCTCTTAAATCTACTCTTCTAGATATGTGGCAAAACTGAGCCCTAATTTGACCTCAGCCTACCAGGTTCACCCTTGATGGCCCAGTCTGATTATTATTGTTAGTCAGTGAACAACAAATTTAAGTCCTGTCCATCTACAGGTTGAAAAATTGTTTCTTTGCACATTTCTCTCTGGCCTTCTTGTTTTTTGCACCAAGGTGACTGGAGTTACAATTCATTACAGCTGCTGAATAGCTGTGAGCAATATAGGCTGAAGGTAAAGTTCAGATGCTGTGGTGCTGACATGTTGATTTAAAGGCAGTAACACCACTATGCACCTCCAAAAGTGGTAATTTGGATGAAAGCCAGGTCTGTTTCCACACAAGGCTGTCTTTACGCTGCCTGCGTTTATTTTAGGGGGTCTTTACTTTCTTTTGGGTTTTTTTTTTTTCTTTTTCATCTTGGGTGTCAGACAACCAACTTTCATGCATTTTTACAAAAAACTGCATTTTATGAGTCCTCCGCCTTCATCCATGCAAATTCAATAACTGTAAAAGAGCAGCCAGCTAATGATCAGTTTAAAAAATTTAAAGATTAATCTGAATTGGGAGAAGACGGAATAAGACTTAATTGTGGGCTACGCCCTTTCAAGTTCTCTTTCCCTCATGTATATTCATGTAAGCTCAGGTCATCCAAGACATTAAATACCAAAGTTGTACCCTGCAGCCCGAGAGAGGGAGGCTTGTTTATCTTAACAAAACACGTCTCCTACAGGTCTCTGTGCACCAGAGATGCTGGTCACTCCAGCACAGAGGCGCCCAGGTCGACCCAGCCAGACCCAGCTTAGGTTACACTCCAAACTGTTGTTGATTACCACTGTGGCTGCAGAGGGGCTCATCATAAATTGGAAACACATTAGCAGGCAGGGTTAAGGGCAGGATTAGGACGTCTTGTGGCCAGGCTTTCGTAAAAACAAAATGGTGGATTTGTTCCTTTCCCCTCGAGAGATTTGCTAATTGTTGACGAGAGCTACTGGGAGTTAAGAATAACAGGTTAAAGTCCCAGTGATGCTCTCATCATGCTAACTTCTTCCTTGCTAGAGAGTGCTCCGTCAATCATTATAACCTGAGCTCATCTGCTAATTAACACTAGAAGCAGTTCTCACTGTCCTCATAGCCCTGCATCTCTTTAATTTTTTTATTGTTTTCTTGCTTACTGTATATTATCTGGACTCAAAAATATGCAAAATAGTCTGATATTTGCTGTTTTGTTGATTTGGAATGGCAATCACTGACACTGTCCTTTTCAGATTCACTATAAATCTGGAGCCTTACCATGAATCACTGAGGCAGAGACGGATAGACATCTGTCCATCACAGGGCACCACCTGCACACATTTGCCTATTCACAGCCAGGGACAATTTAGGGTCAGGTATCCACTGCAACATGTTTTCTGGACAGTTGGATGAAACTGGAAAAGCCTGATGGAAACCCATGTGAATATGGGACGAAAATGCAAAATTCTGCACTGACCTGAGGCTATGAAATGTCAACACTACCCCTACACTACCATGCCACCTCATTTCATAGCAGGCATTCAATCAATCAATGCTTATTAGACCATTATAGGTTTTCGTCCATTTGCATGAGGCAGTGTCACATTTATGGTGATATAGAACAGACCACACTTAAACTCCAGGTCACCTGATGCATAATCTGAAGCGAGAGAGAGTGTGTGCTGGGGAGAGGGTTAGCCAGTCTTTTTCAGCCCAGTCCTCAGAGGAACCTAGCCACAGAAGTGACCCAGTTCCTCCTTGGTAAAGGATTGCTGGTTGAGCTGCACATGTTTTGTTGTTTTAATGAGTTTTTCCTCAGAAAGTCATGAGGTACACCACTCTGGGCCATCTCCTGGGCTGAGCACTGAACAGATCATAGGCCGGCCTGCTGGTTGTCTGTCTTTTCCATGTGGCCAAAGCAGGCAAGCACATGTCCTAGTGAGTCAGAGCGTGACGATGCAGATCCAAGCTGTGCATTTCACGGCAGTGCAATTTCATACAAAAACAACGGCCTCGCAAAATGAGAAAGAAAGCATTTATGCTTTCCTGTCTCAATTTTACATTTCATTTTAACAAAGTCCAAATGCATAGGAGACAGTGTTTCATACATGTACATGAGGTCATTGCTGTCTTTGTTGCTTTTCGCCCTGTCATTTCAAAGGAAATGAAATGCCTAAAAATGAAAGTGCCATCTCCTTAGTCATTATGGCAGACAGAGCAGGCGTTTATTGGATCTCACCTTACCAGTAGCACGGTGGCCGTTAATATATGACCACAGAATAATGAGCACTGTGTGGTTTAACACAATTATAGCCACATGCTGGATGAAGATGAGAGTCTTTACATTCTTGCTTTAATGAGGTTAGCAGTGTGTGATGGGAAGAGTCTTTGGTTGGTACCGGCTTGGTCAGTGGTTGAATGAGATCAAAAACTAAGGACGGCTCTTGTCCTCAAGGTCATGGTGGTGCCCAAGGTTTGCTGCTAAAATGCCATTTTAAGTCCCTCTTTAATCTCTTGGTTTGTATTGACAAGCCATGCCTGTGGGTGTAAATTTCCCCTCCACTATGCCATCAAGCAAGGAGCAAAGAAGAGGCATCTGCGTCACATTGCGTTTTGAAACCTCATTGATGGGGGCAGAAAGTGGACATAAAAACGTCTTTGAAACTTACACCTGTGCACTGACTGGACTTTTTTTATAGCAGCGTGTTCTCGCTTAATTACATTGCTGGTGTCTGGTGCTCATTTGAAGGCCAAGCACAGCCCATCACAATCTTGTGTTTGTGTTTTACATACCTGAGAGGATTGAATGCTTCGAGCACAATAAGAGTTTGTCTTTAGCTGGGCGGATGTTAATGGCAGGCTGTTTGGCTATTTGTGATATTTATGAAGAGTGCAGCAGCGCACAATTCTTGTTTACCGCCTGCACTGTTCTGTCTAGGCGAGGCCATACCTCTTCAAATATCCTGTTTGTGTGGAAGCTTTTTGTTATCACTGGGCTGCTGTATCCAGGGCCCCAGGCTGCTCGAATAAAACATGCGAGACGGAGGTTCTGTGCTGATATCGCCTTGCTTGCAGCCTTGAGTCGGCCCCCCGCCCCCTATCACCCAGTTCAAGCCCTATAAATAAACACCAATTAATCACCAGCTGAAAGCCAGGCCAGGCCAAAGCCTGTGACAGCACAAACCCTGGTCTTCTCTCTCTCTCTTTTTTTTGCATTCACACTGTCACCACAGGTTGTGGTACAGGTTGGTAGTGCAACATAAAGTCCAGATTCAGTGTAATGGATGTCAGCACTTTGCCAGATGTATGTAACAAAGGTGCATTTGCACCAAAATTTCATCCTAAAACCTTTTTTTTTTTTTTTCATATGAGGAAAAGAAGTGGATGGCTTAGATTCTGCCATGTAAAAGACGACCCATGGATTTATTGTGTGGTATCTGTAGTCCTGTGGTCCTTTAGAAATGCCACGGAACTATGGTGTCAGCCCCAGAGGTACGACATGTTTATGATGAAAAGGTATTCTATAGAAGATGCTAAATTGTGCTGTGGTGATCTGGAGACAACACCATGGAGGGCTGTAATTAGTTATTTAATTACGCTGCGATTACACGTGTGCATTGAGAAAGGGGGGTGGGGGGTAACCCTAATGGCAGCTTACTCTCTCAGCACCTCCATTTGGGTTTTTGTTCTTAAGTGCTGTGCTCTCATTAAGCTGCCGTTTTAACCAGCATGGCACCTGCTTCAAAATCAAATGCAGACCGCTCGTTACGGCTAATGGCAGCATGTCTGCCAGCAGTGCTCTCCACGGCATCCCACTTACTCCGCCCGCCAAAGCTAGCACGCTCCAAATTAGCTACATTTCACAAACAATTTCACCGACTCGTTTCGCAGTTAGATGTTTATTGGAAGATGACCGACTTTCCTGAAACATCGTGGGTGCCAGCTTTAGGTGATACAGCACTGGCCCGCATAATAGACCACAATTACGACCCGAGTCTTGTGTCATTTGCCACATTATTTATGGAAACCTTTCATTGGATTTTTAATTATTATTTATGTTGATATACTCATAAGTCTGTCTCCTTAACCTGAGACCCCTATTGCTTGCCCTTTATCTCCTTCGGTTCCACTGCCAACAAGCCATCCCTTGTATTGCCAGTTTTTTTTTTCTCTCTGAGATTTATTTCAAGGTCTCTCTTGTATGGACTTTATTAATTCAAAAGAGAATTCAAACTCCATTTATTTCCTCACGGTGCAGCCTTGGTGACACTGTTCCCCAGTGTTTATAATTTTGCTTGTTTCAATTTGTGCCTGGACGCCCCTGACAACCCAGGGACATGATGTATCGTACACTTGTGCCTTATCTGTTGATGTACAGTTTTAACCTTTCAGAAGGTTGCTTTCCCTTCTCTCTACTTTCTCCTAGCTTTCTAGACCCCCCCCCCTTTGCACCCCCACAGTCTCACTAGCTGAAAAAAGCAGTCCATACTGATGCTCAATAAAAGTCTGTCTTAACCTTGCTCCAAAGTTATCTAATGTAAATGTTTAGATTTTGTTTTCATAACATTTCCATAAAAAGAATGGTCATCCATACAGCAATGGAAAGGAATATAGGTCTCTAACAGCATAGGAGATGTGGAGGTGGGGAGTAGGCAAAAAAAAAAAAAAAACCTTGCACTATAGACTGGTCTACTGAATGGTTCAGCTATGTGTGACTTTGTGGTGAACTTGCAGTGCATCTGCGGGCTCGCTCTCTCTCTCCAGGGCTGTTAGTTTTGGCGTGTTTGCCCAGAGATACTGAACTGTAAATCACAGCCTGTAAAACAGGGAATGCCGGTTCACCGTCACATGTACTCACTTTTCTTCATGCTGAAACCTCTGCTGGGGTTTGGGGTTATTTACACAGTTCAGTTGCCCTGACTTGTCCAATGCAGGTCAAACATCTTCTTATTTATAGATCTAGCAAGGAGTAGCAGTCAGGAAGTAGGGATGAGGGTGTGAATGATGAAAGTTGTAATAACTATAGTGTAGATGATTGCGGTGATGGAGGTGGGTGAGAGCTAAATGCAGCGTAGTACATCTAATCATAGCTCTGATGTTGACGGAAACAGCAGTATTACGCTGATGGCATGATTGATCACAGTTGGGACTTTATGAACTGTTCCTCAGGGTTGAACTTCCTGTAGTGCCGCATAGCCCGTCAGGCGGCTTCCTGTCTGTCTCAGTAGGGACATCTAACCCCATTTATTATCTCCAGACAGTCAGTTTCACTAAATAATCTCTGATTCGTGTGC
This sequence comes from Neosilurus hyrtlii, assembly GCA_028564935.1. Lineage (NCBI taxonomy): Eukaryota > Metazoa > Chordata > Actinopteri > Siluriformes > Plotosidae > Neosilurus > Neosilurus hyrtlii. Next base: position 18,350,976 of record JAOUQZ010000002.1, read on the forward strand.
ATCTCTGTCTCTCACCTAAAAAGTATCATAACTCTGAAATGAGTTTTACGTCCGAATCCTGAGGTTCTAAGAACTAGCCATGATCATTCCTCAATGGACAACTCCTCACTTTTCTTCAGGGCATAGTAAATACCACCAGAAAAGATTTATAGCATAACAGGAAGAGTGTGAAATAATTCAGTACTGTTTTGGAAATAAAAAGCTATAATTACCTGTGTGATTTCAGTTCAGAATGCAGATATATGATGTGACTAGCAAAATACAAAAAGCTGTCAAGTTGGACTAAGAAAGGGATCAGGGAAAAAAAAAAGGTATCTGAAAACTGTCAGCTTTTCTCAGCAAGCGGGTGAGTACGGTTATTTATAGCTCTCCAGAAGTGCAACGTGAGCCAAGCCAAAATGGCTGTACTTTAAGTGTCCATGTGAATGAAACAGCTGGATTGTACTGCAACTGCACTGACAGATGCACGATTAGAGTGAGACTGCTCCTTCCATTGTGGCCTCTGTGCTGTGCTCACTGGGAGCGTTCTGTCTGAAGCACTAATCTCCAGCGTTGTTCTTCTTCAGAATTATTATTGTTGAAGTTCCATTGTAAAGGTACCCCGCTTATGCAGCGTCTGCCGATCTTATCAGATGACGGCTTTTATTCTCTTAGTCATGTTTCCTGGAGGGGTGGATCAAAAGCAAACATTCTGGGTTTTTTATTCCATCACATGTGGTTTTTCATCATTTGACTAAATGAGCCACTTGGATCCATTTGGATTTTCTTCTTTTAAAGCAGCTATACTTGATTGCGTGTAATTCTGAACTGAATTCATTGTTTGCAGGTTTGGCCCTGGTCTGGTCATCTACTGGTATGGCTTTGTAGCAGAACTGGACTGCCAGAGAGACCGAGGGATCCTTCTTAAAGACTGTTTCCCGTCAGACATCGTGACTCTGTGCCATAGCCCAGACCAGTGATGACGCTATAGCTAAGGGTGATACTGAGGCTGAGAGAGAGGAGGGTCACAGGGCATTTGCTGGTGGAGACGTGAATCCGGAAGCAATTTAGTTTTCCTGCTACGCACAACTACTGGCAAACATCTGCCCTGAACTCCAGCTGAACTCCCAGAGATCAGGGTTGGAATCATACCTCTGTGCAAAATCATGCCAGGGAGCCTGGAATCGTGGACTGGACCTGGACCTCCTGGTCCTTCGGGAAGGAGGAGACTTCTTATCACAGCCATTTCCCTCGCCATTTAGCCCCTATGAAGCCAGCACAGAGGTCATCCCCATTATCAGCTTTCATGCTCCTCTCTCTCTGTCTCTGATAAAGGTGTGGTCCCTTTTGGATCTGTGTTTTTTTAACCTTTTTTTTTTGTTGTTGTTGTTGTTTGTTTTTGTGTGTGTGGGGTGGGGGGGTGTTAAGCTTTCAGTTTTTTTGCGTTTATCTTTCACATATCTGTCAGACCTGCATAAAAACAAATAGACAATAAAGTCATATTACCTGGGATTTGTGCTTAGGAAAAATAAAGAATTTTGTCACATGGATAATTTAGTCTGTTGATAGAGCAAATTTGTATAGAAAATTTTACTGCAGAGTTAAAGTTAAAATAAACAAAACAACAAAAAACCACTCGTTTGTAACCTCACGAGACTCCAGCTGAGACGAAACTCAGGTTGTTGTACCACGAGACTCTTTCTGCATGCTGTCTGGATGAAAGACGAGAGTGGGCCCTTGGAGCTGCAGTACCATGGTGAGATATGAGCGAGATCAAGAGCTTCCCCTCTCTCTCCCTGTACTCAGTGTTAATCAGGCCCAGACCTGCTCTGACCTGCTCCTCTCAGGGAGGAGTACAGCGGAGCTTTACCCATCCCTGACCTCTCTCTCTCTCTCTTTCTCTCTCTCTCTCTCTCTCTCTCTCTCTCCCCCCCTCCCCTATCCACCCTTCAGAGCTTGCTGCACTCCTCTGGCCCATGTGGACCTTACCGCTCTACTTTTCAATGGCAATAAAGTGTTACATGATTTGTTACCTTTAAACCTCTAACCCTAAAGCTGCCCCTACTACGTTTAGGCCTCAAGCACCGGGGGTCAGAAAGGGGTCGCGGGGCTGCCATGATTTCCTCAGTCGGGCCCATTCCTCCAAACGGTACAAAACAACGGCCCCCCAGCGTCCAGTTAACGGAGCCTTATTGCACAACTATGGAATGCTTAGACATCGCTTTACGGGTCCTTTTGGGCACAAAAAAAAACTTTAAAAAAAAAAAAGAGAAAGAGAAAGAACAAAATGCAATCTGGAATAAAGAAGATAAAAAAATAGTAAACAGCAGAATCAGTTCCTCTCAGCTTTCAAGCCTTCCTGCCATTGTTTTTCAAGATGGCTGTTGCACAAAAGAGGAGCTCGGGTCAACCTCTATAAATTAGTTTCAGCATACAATGCAAACCAAATAGTGCCTTTTTTTTAACTGTCATTGCAAAGGAAGGTCAGAGATGAGACAAGGATGCTGAGATTTCCATGATGCAATTGCAGGTTTCCAATAAATGATAAAGTGCACTACGTCTTTATTTTTGTGTTTTTCCTAGGCAGCCTCCTCTGTCCAGCTTTAGATTCATTGTTCATGTCACAGTTCATGTCTCTCTGTTAAAATGTTCTCCAAATAAGGGCTGCCTCATGTTGTTGTTTGTGTCCATCTGTTGTTTCACAGGGTTCTGTGTGAGTACCTTGCATACATGTACAGTAGAGTCATCAAAACTGGTAATTGTATTGGACTAAAAAATGTTTCAGGACCATTTATGATAATGGTGTGTACTGTATATATGGTATGGTATTGTATTTATTTATTGTTATTTGTAGAGTGATTTAAGGGCCACTGTGTATTCTGAGAATAGAGGCTGCCTCTCTGTATCTTAAAGAATATCTCATCAAATGCAGGTCCATTCCTCCGTTGTGCTCTTACAGCCAGACATCCCACAAATGCATGCAGCTATAAGCTTTACTCAGACAATATGCCAAGGAATGGCCATCCACCGAGGATTGCGCTGTGCTTATTAATGTGGGAGAGAGGTTCATGTAATGGGCTACAGCAGCGCTCAGCTTGCTTTCTCCATTACTGAGTCTGGCCAAGCACGAAGACCACTCAGCTCCACAGACTGGCCAAATTTCGATGGAAAGCGTGTTCTAGAAGCTTAAAACGAAAACGACACTGTGCTTAGTTCTTTACAACTGTATTTATTTAAAAACCAAAAGTGTCATATGACTCATGACACCAAATGCTTAACCCAGTATCGAGGGAATTAAAACAACCCCCAAAAAAGAAATGATCATCTTGCCTTACACACTACATCCATAAAGCATCCTGTGATCCTCAGTCGTGTAGTTGTGCTCAGGAGGATTTATTAACTCAGTCATTTGATAAAAGTAGTTACAGTTTGGATGTGAAAATAGAGCCTCCTTAAAAACAAAAGCCCAAAGTACAGCTTTAGAAAAATCAGAGGGAATCAAAGCTTGAAGACATCTTTCAGGAGAGAATAGATCCAGATTGTTATTACAATCAGATGGGATGTATGTGCAGGCACGAAAAGGCATTTTAGCTGTTGTTTAACTTTGGCTGAGGTTGTAAGCACTCTGCACAGCTGTGTGCACTCCACCATTAACATATCTATCTTTCACTGCCACAGCAGGTGTGTGATCATGAGCTGCTATAGATTTAGTTTGGACCCACTGGGGTACTCGCATACAGGCAAAAGAGATCTGACCTTACATTCTTTAGTAACAATTAGCTATCATTGTGTGATCTGATTCCAGGGCTTGAGAGGATTGTGAGAGAGAATATTGTTACTATCAGAACACAATGTGAAGTGAGGGTGCTGTTTATCTTTTGATGTCTAGATCGTGTCCTTTGGGGCCGAGTTCCATCTCTGTTATGTGAATGTGTTTTTCGGAGGTCACCTTGCCGGCCTGTGTTATCTTTTTGTCAGAAGGAATGCGTGCATATTTAATGTCACATTTTTTATAAAGGATCATGCTCTCTAATTTAAGAAAATAGTTATGATTGCACTTTCCAGTTGTCTACTGAAGAAACGGGGGGGGGGGGGGTCTGATTTTTGATGTGTATATAAAGTCTTTTCCATATTTGGAGACCTTTTCTCTGAGGAGGTAGGCATAATATGCCTTTATGCTGAATGTAAAGACACATTGTTCTCGTAGCTCTTGCCTTCATACATCCGATTTGTTTGTTTTACAGTAACACCTTTGAGACTTGAAGGAAGCTCCACATAAAGGGTCCCTTGTTTTAGCCATGAGGGGAGGGCAGGGTGTTTTGGCAGGTGGGGGAGGCCACTATGCTGTACCTTCATGAAGGTCAAAGACCTGAGTGACTTTTGGGCACTGGAAGACAAGCAGGAGACAGCATGAATTTCAGAAAGATGCGTGACTAAAACACAGCGCTGGGGAAAGTCTGATTGTGGAGTTGGTGAGGGAACTGAGGAAGAATATGATATGGGGAAAACAAACTGTGGCGCGCCCAAGCCACAAGTTCACAATTGTGAGTGAGATCTCCTGATGAGAGCTGTCACTGCCTTGTTACTATGAAACAAATGTTCTTGCTTGATAGTGATGCTATGTTTGTGTGCATGTTTGCGTGTGTCTGCCTGCTTAACCTCAGCTTTTTCTAAAGCAGTTTGGTAGCAAGCTAGAGCTACCAGTCCTGCTGATCACAAAGAACTAGCACAGCACAGCAGGCTGCAATGTAAAAAAGTATCCTTTTTTAAAAAATGTATTTATTTGTTTATAGGCAAAACAGGTCTAATGATCATTTCTCATCATAAAATATATCATGTATAGTTTTCAGCATGGAGATGAGACAATGTGGAATTACATGTGGCCACTGTTGATTTTACAAATGTTTAAGAAGGCAGATGTGATTAGTTATTTCATTAAATTGTTGCCAGTGGCAACATAATATTTTTTTGTGCAACGCTGGCCAGGGGAGGATGGCATGCTTGTTTTGGAAGGGAATGAAGTTGTAGGTGACGAATCACCCCTCCCCATTATGAACTTTTTTTGGCTTGTGCTCTGGTGAATAATTACATGTTGCACTGAAAGCCTTATCTTCTCCTAACAAATTACCACAAACACATTTTTGTACTTTTAGTGGTTTTTATATAT
>JAOUQZ010000002.1:18366197-18386197 GCA_028564935.1 Neosilurus hyrtlii
TGCTCGGGTCTGAGTGTTAGTGCCAATAATAGGTGTTTCTACCTGTAGTTATTATGTTGCTTTATTATTACTATTATTATTATTATTATTATTATTATTATTATTATTATTATTATTGCTGCAATGAGACCACATCTCCCTCAGGGGACAGCACGCACAGTGTGAAAAGCTGGGGTTAACTTTAAAATTCTAGCACTAGATCTGGAAACATAAATTGTGTGATCAACCAAAATGCACAAGTTTTAACTTAGTGTCTATACTTTTATACTACAGTAGTTGTAACTCTTTGAGTCTCTTTGTTTTTTGTTTTTTTTAATCTTTCAGAATTTTTTCTTTAAAATGATTCAAATGAGAGCATGTTTCTATTGTCGTGTACACATGTGTTTGTGTGTGTGTGTGTGTGTGTGTGTGTGTGTGTGTGTGTGTGTGTGTGTGTGTGTGTGTGATATTTCAGTTTGCACTATAGTGCAATATGTCCAAAATGTCTTCTGTTGATCTTTAACAAAAGCCCAAGACTTTACAAAGTGTTCTTGTCAGCTTGGTCCTCCATCGATGAAAGTAACAAATTTGACAAGATTAAAAAAATTATCACAGCTCATCTGGAATTCCATATTTCGAGTGTCTAATTCTGGTCAAAATTGTTCCATTTTTACTCTGTTCTTAAAAATAGTCACAAACAAAATCACTTTAGTGGAGTGGGCGGGGGGGAGTTTGGAGTTGTTTTCTCGCTTGCTCTTGTCTGGTTCCCTTTACACTACTGGGCATGGATGTCCAGGCCTTGTCCACCAGTGCTGTGGTCGAAGGGGGTGAGAATAGGGGGGCTCTGTGCAGACATGCTCATGGCGGGATGAGGAGGAGGTCCTCCGTGCATCAGCATGGCGGGGTGAGGAGGCACGTGGCCCGGAACGTAGTGCAGCGGGGGTCCGTGTCGTAGCTGAGATAGGTGTGGTGGCATCTGTGGAGGAGGAGGAGGTGGAGGAGAATAAGGTAGCGGTGCCATGCTCATGCCCATAGGACCACTCTGAGGTACGTACTCCCCTGGCATGCCCTGCAGACCTGCAAAACAATCACACACATACACAAAGGATTAGCAACTCTACTTATTTTCATACTGTATACACACACACCACTATACATAAGCTAGTGTCTAACAACTGTAATACTGAATAGAATAGAATAGAATAGACAGTGTAGAAGTTTATTCTCCACTATTCTGTATATTTCCACACCAAATGGTATGCTACACATTAAATTGGATATTTGAATAAATGCAGCAAATCCACATTACTGAATCTTTGTGCTCATGTAGTGCACTAGATTGTGTAGGACACATGAAAAACTACACTGCAGTATTTCAGAGCCTTGTGGGACACAGGCAGCCCGATACATTCCTGCTCACTTCTCATGCTGTAAAGTGATCTGCACATCCATCCACTGACATCGCAACCTGGCAAGATGCAATGAAACCTACATATACATCAAATCCCCAGCTGAGTTTAGTGGTCATATATGATTTAAACCCCTTTAACTAAAGTATTAAATAATTTTGGGGTTCAGTTAACTATCAAAACATGAGACTTGCACATAATAGATATTTTCCTAGGTTTTTTTAGAATGTAAATGGAAAGTGGAACCTGTGGTAGTGAAAATGGCTCAGGGGAAAAGATAACATACAGAGGATGTGAAGACAGCACAACCAAATACAGAAAATTGTCTAGAAGTGTGTGCATATAATGGTTTGCTGGATGTTGGAGGTCGCTATTGGAGGTCGCCATTGTGTAACTACTATGGGTTTGCAGGTATGGGTGTGGAGCCAGGGGACAGTGGAGGCCTAAACTGCACTGCTTTGTAATGTGAACCCCTAGGGGATTAGCAACGGCCAGTTAAGGCGGGGAAGAGGAGGTCGCCCCAAGGTCACCAAGCATGCTCACTCTCTGCATTCCTCTACCTTGGTACCCTGCAATTAAGAAATTACACAGGAGGACTTGCAAGGGTGGGGGTGGGAGAGAAGAACATCTGAGGGTGAGATTAATGAGCGATCTCATTGGTTGAAAGACGTGTCATTTTTGTGTACTCGCTTTCCACCTTACTTCATTTTATTCGAATGCACATGTTAGTTAACGCACTCTTTTAAAAGCCTCCTATTGCAGCCATAAATAAGGTAAATCAATCTAGCCAGAGAGGGCAGCAGGAGTGCACTCACCTCCATATAACCTAGATCGGCTCCTGTTAAAAGGCCCAGCAGATGTTTTTGACACTGTAAGCTGGTAATCTCAAATCTTGTAAGCTGCAGTCATTCTGGTAAGTAGATCTGTATAGCGCCCCCCTTGCTTTATTAACAGGAGTGGTAAAACCATCTGAGGACAATATTGCCGCCTGGACCAGCCTACTCTCTCTGCCTGCTCCAGCAGAGCAGTCTGCTCAATGGCTGATGATAATTAACTACCAAATATACCATATTGTGTGGCTGCGTAATCAAATCAAGAGAGGGTAATATTCCTCTGTATTAAGCTATTAATGTAATTGGTCATGAAGCATAAAATATGTTATGTAATTAAATAGTCTAGAAAGTATATAGCCTATGTTAAGAATTATCCAAGCTGAGCAAATGTTGTGTCTCTGTGGCTGTTTTAGGGTACATTGCTCTCTGCATTTTTGACTCCATTAGCAGTGTGGTAGTGATAGTGGTAGTGATGGTGGTGGTGGAGGGGGGGTTTGGAAATAGGCTGTCATAAGAATTGTCATGGTGACCCTTTGGAAAATCCAGTGCCTATTTACATATAAAGGGTTCTTTTAATCAAGGTAAGTGTTATTATATTGTGCCTCATTGAGCAGAGGAGTTTAGGTGTTAAATAAAATTTCCTCTGCCCTGGTGCCTTTGGGATGTGATATGTCTTGATTTCTCAAATGTCAGCGCCATGGTGCTGGCGGGAGGTATAATGGGTGTCTTAATCAGGCAACAGCCATTTAGCCTTGAAGAGAAAGAAAAAGCGAGAGCACGAAAGAAGAGAAATCCCTCCTTTTATATGCAGCCATTCTTTAAGGTCTACACCCCTTTGAATTTATCTCGGCATCTCTCCTGTCTCTGAGTCTTATGTTTGGGATTCAGTGCCCCCTCCCCTTTCCCCTGTAAAAAATAATCAAAACACACGGGTTCCTCCCAGTGAAGGATCGGTCGTGTCACCCTCGGCCCGTATATCTCGCCCAGGGACCATAATGTACTGTGGCGTTCCCGGCTTTGCATATAAGATAATTTGGGCATCAATCCTTCCCCAGACAGATTTATGTCACTCTGAGGACAGTTTCACTTCTCCTTCTTTATCGCTTCACTGGAGCCTGCTTAATTTCTCCCCGTCAGCCCCTGCCCCTGGAGATGTTATTTTTTCCCTAAATGTCCAACATTTGCATTGGCTGCCGGAGATGGGGAGAGCAATGCCACTGTTGTGATAAATAAATCTGTGGCCAGTGCTTTTCTCCTTTGCTTTTTCTTCCCCTTGTGTCTGGCACCACAAGTCGGTTCCTTCAGGGTGGGCATTGCAATACTTCCTTCTGTCCTATTAAACCCACAGTAGGCTCATCCAACACACTGTGTACCACAGGTTATGCGTGGAATGTGTTTGCTGTTATTTAGGGTCAGTATCATGGAGATTCAAAGAGTGTAGAAGGAAAAGCTGAGAAAAAGCACTGGTGTACTTACTTCCCCCTTTTCATTGAGTATGTTTTATAAGGTGGGGGTTACATGTAGTGCCATTGCCCATCCATGCCCATATTCATCCCCATTCCGCTCATAGGCCCTGGAAGAGGAGAGAAACACCAGAGAGGGATATAAGTTACAGACAGTCAGAATAGAGCCCACCACTAGAGAGAGACAGGTACAGCAAGAAAAAGATGTAGAAAGATATTACACCCAAAAGAGACACCTGTTGACGGGCATTTGCACCCGAGATCAATAATGAATGAGATTAAACAGGCGGCAGGCAGGGAGAGACTGAAAGGGCATGCTGGGAGAAGCAGAGCAGACAAGACCTAAACCAGTACTAAACCAGAAGGCAAGACAGTGGTTAGTAACTGGGCACTGAAGCGTCAGATATGAGCTTACCTGCTGGCCGGATTCCCATGTGTTGCTGGCCATCCAGCACAAAGCTGCCCATGGGCTGACCCTCTGGACTGTACGCTGCTCCCTGGCTCACTGAAGGATCAAGAAGAAAACCTGATTGTAGTCAAAACATGGACAGGAGGGGAGAAGAAAAGAAGACATACCAGACAATGAGCAAATATCCCAGCTCTAGCCCAAGCACACTATAAGACATTGTGAGACATTCGTGAGTCAAAGACCTAGAATGCGAACTTGCAGAGCCAGTCCAGTACACACTTGCACAGAGAAGGAAAAATTAAACACACTTCCCCGTGAAGTAAAAACAGAAAGCATCAGAATTGTCTCTACAGGATCAGTTTGCCCACACACCTTTAGTTTCTCTTATATTGATTAAATCTCATGCTGTTATTATAAGCGCTCATGAGTTATCTCCAGAACATAAGGAGAAGTGGTTAGTCATGCTGTATTGGGAAAGTTTGCTGATTGCGACATCATGCATTCAGATATTCAAACCAAATCCCAGCCCCCGGTGCCAGGAGGAGCAAGTTCAGCACATCTTATTCAGTAAAAGTTTCACATCATTTACACAATTCCCTTTGCAATTTGCGGGACTTCTTCCAAATGTTGCGCTTACAAAACCCCCAAATATCTTTAACTCGAAACTGATCATTTAGTACGTCATAAATTCCTGATGGACTGTTTTGGAGTTTATCACGCTGTGATTTTTAATCATCTGGGTTTCCAGAAGATATGGCAAATCAACATCCGCTCAGTTTACAACATGCAGCCGTTTTAATCCTTTTAGAAATACAGCAGCTCTGTCCATACCTGTATGCCAGAGGCAGAAATCCGAACTAAATCAATAACCACAAAACCCTTTGGATTCTTGCTTCATATTTTCAAAAAACAAATTCATTACTAAGAATTGCAAGAAGCATATTATGAAGCGTATTACGGTGACAGTTAAATGCTCTACACATTCCTCTAAAGTACTCTTGTGGCCAATTAGCATTTAACACAGAATGTGTGCTAATGTACTTCTAACAAGCTAGATTGGGACCATCTAATTAGAGCCATCAGCTAACATGCTTGGTCATATTGGCACATATCCCACTGAGGATGCAGAAAAGCAGAGGATGGGAAAAGGAGGAGGACTTTGTCCCATAATGGCAGACTGTGTGTGAATGTTTAGCTGCCAAAGACCTGATTGGAATAGGGAGCAGAAGAACTGAGAGCAATGGTTTTTACCTGCTCGATTGGACTGGTCAATCATGGGCTGTACTATTCTTCTTCTGGCATTAATGAACCTGGGAAAAGACAAGACAGAGGGAAAGAACAGAGACTTTAAATCACCTACCATTAAAGGAGACAAATATTCATTACAGCACACTATCCAGACAAAGCCATTTGCATGACTTTATGGCTGCATTAACAGCTAGCTCCACGAAAAGCAATCAAAACCGAGAAACAACAACAAAGGAACGATTGTGCTCAGGCTTGGGAGCCCAAAATGGTATCCTTTTAATGTCCCTTATGATGTATTCCTTCAGCTTAATAAAGCATTTGATTACTTTTGGTAACTATGGCTACTCGAAAGACATTCCACAAGCATTGCATGTAGTTGTGGTGAGGCCACTGTGTATCTGACACTCTGGGGCTCCTTGCGCTGCACCTACACACCGGACCTCTCGTGCACATAAATGTTACTCTTAGTGGGTTATCGCTCATTAGAAATTCAGAATAAGTTAAAAAGTTTGTGAAGGCCAAGACACAAATGGTTCCTTTGAGTCTTTCACTGGCCTTCTCCCTGGCCTCTCTGGCTGCATTGTAGGGGGCTTTTGCTCCCCTCCCAGATGTCTTTAAACGAGGACCAGGCACTGCCCCTCTGTGCTTTCACAAGGTATTGTTATGTCAGCAAGCCCATCAATTAGGCTGTCTGAAGTTTTATCACCACCGCAGCGGCAAGTAAGTGCAGTTCCACAAAGCCACCCTGGCCCTGCTCTCTCCTGCCGTTTTGCACTGTAAAGCCTGTGGGGTCACCACAAGGTTAGTGCCAGCCAGGGAAGCCCTTTCTTTTAGGCAGAATGGGACGCTCATAGCCGTGTCAAGTCAAAGACCTGCAACTCTATGCTAAATGAAAAGGCGCTCTTCTAACACACTCAGACTGTGCTGAGATGTTAGGCCTACAGGTACCAACATGTGTTTGATATTAGAAAGAGGTTACAATCATAGTCAGGTTATTCTAAAGAACCAGTGGTGGGAGACGTAGCCTAACACACCCAGAGCAATGCTGCAGGACTGGTCATTAGATGCAAAGGAGAACTGGAATCAATTTGGGCCCCTAATCCCTCATGAAACCCTGATACCTGCCCTTACCTTCTCCTATTAACTTAAACGCCTGTAATCTGTGCTTTCAAAGTGACAGGCTTAAATTTACAAAATACACAGCTGGGAAAAGAGAAGTCCAACCCATTTGATTTGCGTGCACTGAATGTTTCTCACTTCAAGATGAGCAGCTTATTGATTAAAGAAAGAATCAACTGGTATTAACAAAGGTCATTGTACTGAGACAGCAATTGGAGCACACCTGGATACACAGACGACAGAGAGAGAGAGAGAGAGAGAGAGAAAGAGAGAGACTAATATTAGTTACTGGAGGTACTGAAATCTATTTTTAAACCCCAGACTTTCTAATGATCCCCAGAGATAATTGAAATCAAAGTCATGCATCATGTCTTCTCTGAGGGCTGTCTTTGTTGTCAGAAAATGCCACTGTCCCTGTAGTCAGGTTGAGATTTAATCTCTGGCATGTAAACGCATAGGGGAAAAAAATCCCCCTGTCAGGATTTTCTGGACAGGCAGCAAAAACAAGGCCTGCCAAGCTCTATAGAGCTTTAACTGGCTTCCTTAAAGCTCCTCAAAGGCTCAAACCAGAACCATGTGCATCCTCCCCTTTGCTGTGCTCTCAGAACTGGACCATAAACACGTAATGTTAGGAATGTTCCTCACAGGTGAGGAATATGCCCACTTTCTATCAGAGTACATTTTGCCCAGAAGAGAAATGTTTATACACAGTAGTTAACAGGCTTTTATCTTAAAATCATGCAGCTTTTTATTGAATCAATACAATCGTATTATTATATCTGTGTATTATTATTTTTATATTATTACATTGTTATATCATATTATCTGCCTTTTGGCAAAGAGCGAAAAAGATTTTTAAAAAAAATCCTTGAATAAACATGATCCATATAGAAAACACACATTTTCATTCAGGTAGTTCTTAAACAGCTGCCTGCCACCGATTGACCTCTTCATGTCAGTGCCGTCCCTACTGGACACATCTTTGTACAATACAACACACACACACACACACACACACACACACACACACACACACACACACACACAAACACCACAGTGTCTGTTTTCTTTCTCCAAGCTGTTGCCACAGTAACACAACAGGGGCTGACCAGGGCCCTCTTCTGCCCCAAAGCGCCTTTTATCAGTTTGAGTAAAGCCAATTGAGATTATCAGAGCTGGGTTTGATAACACTGTTTTCCCTCCTCCCACTGGCTGCTAATGGGGTGTGCTTAGAACAACACCCATGCCAACCCTCCAGAGAAAAGCAGCTTGTGCTGGCACACTAGAGAAGAGATCTGCCGAAACATACTCACACACATAGGCCACCTAACCGCAACTGCTACCTCCCTGTGTGAGTCCCAAATGTGTACCGAGTCTAGCCATGAGGACGGGGTACTTCCAAAGTCTTACTACCATTTTTATTATTTACATCTGGTAGAGTACTTATTATAGCCTGAGCCTGCATAGCATTATATACCACCCCCTTACACACACACACACACACACACACACACACACACACACACACACACAAACACTGCTGAACATTCCCCTGTGAGCATACTGACTTGTATTATCACCCCTCCCCCTGTACTCTACACCCAGCATGGGAACTCCATGCTGTCTTCAAACAAATAATTAAAGGCTAGGTGAAGGGGTCACTGAAAGGTCATTTCTCTGGATACTCAACAGAATGTGTACATTACTGCAGGAGTGAAAAAAAACCTGGCACTCTGGCTCTGTTTAATGTGTAGGCTGGCAGCATTTACAAATCAATCGAGGAGTGAAAGACAAAAAGAAAACAAAGTGATGAGGCCATCTTTAGGAGTATTTTTAAAGACACTGGAAAATGGGGGGTGGTCAAACTTTTGCTGAAGCAAAATAAAAAATACAGTATATAGCTATAGCTAGCGAGTATTTTTTGTTTTTTTGAGGGAAGGGTGGGCAGAAATCAATTGTTACTTTCCACAGAGCAACCATGTCGATCTTCCCTCCCTTTACGTGATGCTCTGTCAGTGGATCACTTTCACTAAGATTTAGAGCAGCGCCATACACAAACCACTGCCAGTGCAAATAGGAATAATGGAGACAGAACTGCAGGAGTCCACTTGTCATCACTCTTGCATGAAGCTGCAACAACACTCTCTGCTCAACCAGAAATCTCAACTCCAACAGCCCAAGGGGAGCTTCTATATCCAGGCTGGCGAGCGTGTTAAACAGGCTATACAGCAGGATTCTAAACTTTCAACTACATTTTCACCATGCTGTGTCACATCACATGGGTTATTACGGTAATCTTATATATGAGTTTCGGAAGGCAGCAGCGGTTGCCCTGCTGAATCACTGCGTGGCCCCAGTGTATTGATTACGTCTATCAGAGTGAGTGAGTGAGTGAGTGAGTGAGACAGAGGGAGAGAGGAAGAGAGAGAAAGAGAAATAGAGAAGAGAGCGAGAAAAAGAGACAGAGAGCAGGATAAAAAGAGGGAGAGAAAGAAAGAGTGAGAAAGAGACAAAAAGAGGGGGGAGACAGTGGGGGGGGGGTGAAGAGAGAGAGAGAGAGGGAGAGAGGGAGACAGAGGGAGAGAGAGAGACAGAGGGGGAGAGGAAGAGAGAGAAAGAGAAATAGAGAAGAGAGCGAGAAAAAGAGACAGAGAGCAGGATAAAAAGACAGAGAGAGAGAAAGAGCGAGAAAGAGACAAAGAGAGTGAGAGAAAGAGAGAGGGGGGAGAAGAAGAGAGAGAGAGGGAGACAGGGGGGGAGATAGAGAGAGACAGAGGGGGAGAGGGAGGGGGAGAGAGAGAGATAGTTAATGCCTTTCTGTAGTGATTCAATAAAAATCTCATCAGGACTTTATTTCTTATTATGAAACTAAAACTATTATTCACCTCAGACCGGGTGGATATCTCTGAGTAACTGTTGTACGGTGAGTAATTATCAACTAAAGTGACCAGGTATAATAACCAGGAAAATATCTACAGGAATTTAGACTTTTTCTGCAAAAAGTTAAAAGTATTTTTGGGATGGTGTTACATGCATGTAGTACGAGTGAAAATAAAAGTCCAGCGTGGACTTTACTGACCAGTGGAGACGCAGCGCGTGCAGGAACGCGGACAGACCCTCCATCACCAGCAGGATGGAGACGGTCAGGATGGCAAAAAAACCAAACACCGGAACAAGGAGGAGCACTCCGACGCTATTGTCTACACGCAGCCCAACACGCATCACCATCGCCCACAGCACCTCCGATAACTCTGAACACACACACACACACACGTTAATCCTAACTCGTCCCTTGATTCACGGTACACCCTACAGGCCACCATGGTGATGGATTAACAGATGGACTCACGTGCATGTGCCAAACTCAGGGCCCACAGCCGGAGGTAGGACGCGGTGTTGGAGATGCAGCCCAGGCAATATTCGATAGAGTGTATGGACTGGTGCAGGAACACATCCGCAAAATCAAACTGGATTAAAAAATTTATAGTTAATAAATAAAAATTCTGCATTTCAGTCATTCATTCATAGTGAGATGAGCCAGGAACCAACGACGGTTGAGCATGGGGTCGTTTACCTCTTCTGATCGGCTGTCTGAACTGCTGGAGTGACTGTCCAGGCTGGTGCCCTCCTCTAAATCATGGGCACGCATCAGAGAGATTTCCTCGTCACTGTTGCGTCGTACACGCTCGTATCCCTACACACACACACACACACACACATCACTGCCAGCACTTTCCACCATATCCTACTTAATCGTTAAAGCTGTGGTTCCTTCTTCACTGGATAAAACCGGCAGTATCACAGAGTCAGAACAATAAGCTTACTCAACACAGTGTAGAAATAATAGAACATAACTGCACAGAAGCGTTCCTACCAAGCTGCATGCAATTACACATTTCTACCACAGGGTAGTCAGTTTAATTCCAAACGCAGAAAATGCATCTAGCACTAAAGAACGTAAAGCAAAACAATATTCAGCATTGTAAGTCTTCCTAGAACACACACACACACACACACACACACACACACAGCATTCTCACCCTGTACATGCCCAGTCGATTCCTTCCCTTATGAAGCCAGTAGAGGTAAAGTGGTTTCCCAAGCAGTAGCACAGGAACACTGAGAAGAGCGATGAGTAACAGGAACACCTGCAGTCCTGTCTGAAATACACCATTTGTGAGATGACAGTTGAGACATGACCCCATTCAAGAGTATTCAAGTGTCCGCAGTGGTAATAAAGTGATAATAATTGGGATGTGGGTTATTTTCATCATTTTAAAATAACCAATATCGTAATCACAGTCGCTTTATTACCACCTGATCAAGGTCGCAGTAGGTCTGGATCTAATCAACCAACACCAAAGTGTTAAAAAAGCCACAATCCCTACATGTGATGTCTATTTCCGGAGAAGACGTTTTTTGACGAGCAAAGGATCCTGGCAGAGACACTTAGATCTTACAAGCAGTAGAATATCTTTCTAAAGTGAATAAAAAGCCACCTCCCAAAAATGAAACTGGTTAGTGATTAGGAGGACGATTCTGAATTTAAAAAATAAAGCTAACCACTTTTATTAGAGTAGAATGAATCAAAATCTGTACTGTGGAGTCAAAACATGAGCAGCATGTTACTCTAATAACGAGTGTAGCTGGGACTACTGTCCCTCTGTGTAACAGCAAATAAGACACAAAGTATATCAGGTGTCTACCTTCAGGGGTTTCCAGTATGATTTAAAAAAAGAAGACAACCCAGTCTGTGAAATGGGGGAATGGATCTGATAACACTCAGGTTAGCTGATGTGACACAGAAATATTTAGGGATTTCATGAAAATATTTCTAGTGAATGTTTTTAAAGAGACACGTTAGAATTCTGAAAAAGCAAAAAATCAACAAAAAACAGTAATATGGCCTGACGGTTATATGCCTCCGCGCAGCAAGACCACAGTGACCTTGACCTTTGACCTCCAAAAAAAAAAATCTAATAAATTAATTCTTGAGTGAAGGTGGGTATTTATGCAAAGTTAGAAAATCACTCACTCCAGCACACACGATTCTGCTGTGGCCTTGACCTTTGACCCAGACGGACGGAACCCTACAACATAATGCTTCTGTGCCTGTTCATACAACAAAGCACTTAATCTCACGGTGTAATTAGGTGATTAAATTCTCCTGAATATGAAATGCTGTGACTGACCAATCAGAAAGGCGTATTCAAATGAGCATATTTATAAATATACCACCATGGCCTCGTCTTCTTCCTCCCCTCCCTCCCTCCCTCTCTCTCGTTTGCTCACTCACCTGTCCCGTGTAGAGCGGCTGTCCCGAGCCTCCCTGCATGAGGAACATGTTAATGAAGTGGATGAGGATGCTGGGAGCTCGCTGAGAGTCTCGCGCTGTAAAAGACAACCACTTGTAGATGATCATGAAAACCAGGTAGCCGAAGAGGCAGAGCAGAAAAAGCAGCTCAGGCAAGAAGACCAGGTAGAGGCTGAACTTCCTCCTGAAGAACCTGAGAGGAAAACGAATCTTCACAATTAATAAAGAATTACATCTAAAGCACCTTCTCAATATTTCATTAATAACAAAAGCTTTGTGAGTGGAATGAGGCGCGTCATCAGAACTACTGTCGAGTCGTTCCCTCAGGGCATCAACCTCTTAATTACCTCGTAAAGAAAACACACTGTGTCATGTGGCTCCAGGAAAAGAATCAACAGTGAAGAAGCAAAGAGAATCTTTAAGGTAGGTATGGAGCTTCTCTAGAAATTTCCCCAATCATTAAGTTCAATGTAATTTATTAAAGATTATCGATGCTGTGAAAAGTCCATGAAACGGAAGACAGAACAGGACCTACAGGTGGTTAAAGACACCCAGGACGACGCCGAAGGTCATGTGAATAATCCCCAAAATCACCGACATCTTCATCTTATAGGAGTTCAGGAACGTGAGGCGGTTTGATGCCAGGTTCCAAATCTAAAACAAATAAATAAAATAAAATCCTGAAATGTTCCATTTTCCATGTCTATGAACTAAATCAACTTTAATAAATGAAATTAACAATATTTAATAAATAAAAAATATAATAAAAAAATAAAAAATAATTAATAAAATAATAATAAAAAAAAACCATCAAACAAACAAACAAAAAAAAAAATCATACATAATGCTACAAGGTTGCTAGGGTGTTGCTAGGTGGTTCAGTATGGTACGCCAAGGTGGAATTTAAGATGTTGCCTGGTTTTTAATTTTGGTACCTCAATGTGATTGTTGTGATATTCCAGGTGGTGGTGGTGGTGGTTAGGATGTTGTTAAATGGTTGTTATTAGAGTAAATACAGTCCTGGAAAAAGTCTTTGCACACCATGAATACTGAGCATTACAGGTCTGTACAGTAGGAACTAATTATTCAGAAGTGACTTCACCGCGTGGTCAACGGCACACTCATGTTTTCACTAAATCTGATTCCTATGACCATGTCCATAGGCATATCTGGTATAAATACTAAACAATCCTTCGCTAAACTTGACATGGCTGACTTCTTACACGATCACATGTATATTTCATTTTGCCCCGGCGACCTTGAAATTAGGTCAAGGGGACTCAGTTTGAATAGATTTGAAGACCCTGACACCAAGTACAACAGGTACGATTTGGAGACCGCTCCGACAAAAAACTGCACCCTCTAAAGAGTAAACGGACATTTTTGATGAATTGACCTCTGTGACCTTGAAAAATAAATCAAGGTGACCCAGCTTCGATTGGCTGGTAGGGCGTGCCGTAGGGACCATTCAATATAAATATAAAATAAATCCATAAAGAACCGGCGCTGCTAGAGTGACAACAAGGAGCGTCTGCGGCGACGGAGTACGGCCTGTGAAAACACCGAATCTCCTGGGCTTCACAAGAGGACAGGATGAAACCAAGGTCTTGTTTTGCAGCTAATTGTAAACGTATAAATCCAAACAAATTTTACTTCTTGGCTTCTCGTGCTTTTTTGTAGCCAGACTGATTTAATTATTTTATGAGTCATTTCATGGGGAAAAAAGTTTTTGCACAAAAAGAGATACAAGTTCTAAGTCCAAAATTATGTTTTTTTCGGATTAGGACGTGTCGTACCGTGTGTGGAGTGACCGACTGGGCCGGGGACCACTCATTCAGGAGCTGGGATGAAGGTGTGGGTGACGCTTTGGACATTCAAATTCTAGCTTATATTTACAGCATTTGGCAGACGATCTTATCCAGAGCGACTTACAATTATCATTTTTATACAACTGAGCAATTGAAGGTTAAGGGCCTCGCTCAAGGGCCCAAAAGGGGTGATAGTGGGGATTGAACCACCGACCTTCGGATCAGTAACCCATCACCTGAACCACTGAGCCACCACTGCCTCAAATGAGGTGGTTGTCCTCATGAGGAGTGGTTTTGGAAGACAACCAGACCTGGGGGCGACCATGATCCTCCTAAGATTGTAGAGGGGTTGTAGAGAAAATGTTTAGATTCCTCCTTAATTTAATTTACTATGTAAAGCTGCTTTGTGACAATGTCAATTGTAAAAAGCGCTATACAAAATAAAATAAAAAAAAACTGACTAAGACTTCATATTGGCGGTGTATACACTGAACAGAACCTACAGAACCGTTGAAGATGCAGGACACCTCACGTGGTGACACTGATGATGAGAGGCTTGGTTTCAGGAGAATTCTTGCATTGCTGCAACTTGTGTATCAAACAGACGAAAGTCAAACACTGATGAGCAAAGAGGTGAGAGGGCTTTTATAACCCTAACACAGCTTCACCGCATCGTGGCAATAACTGGTCATTGCTTACTACACACCAAACCATGATGATCTGGGGTGTGAAATGTTTAGGTTTGACCGAGTAGGAATACCCATGGTGCTCCCTGAGAAACCCTGATGGTTCAAGGCGACCGTAGACATTTCCCAGGACTGTAGGGTGGTGTTAGCTAGTCGCTATGCTACTGTAGGTTGCTTCTTGGTGAACACCCCATCACATTTCATCTGAGCGGGTCAACGAGAATAAACAAACAGCAGCAGAGTGTAAATAATAGACAACACAAACAGAGGTGCTTACCGGATCGATCCCGAAAGGGTACGGCCCATTAAACACCCCAGTAATGTTCGGGTCCAGGGTGAGGAAGTTGTTCGTACGTAGTGTGTTCATCCTGCAAAACCAAGGCACCATTAACGCATCCACACAGAGCCTTAACACACACACACACACACACACACACACACACACACACACACACACACACATCATCCCAGTAAGAGTATAAAAGTACATAAAAAATAATAAACTGCAGAAAACTGAGAGAATACAGAAAAATAATAGAAATAGACTTCACGAGAAGTCGGCATGAACTGCTTTAGTGTATGTTTATAAAAAGTAAATAAATAAAAACCTTTTTAATCACTTTGGAAAAACAGTCAACATTGATGGAAGTTTTTTTATGCTTATTAATATTACTATTACATAGAAAAAAATGTTGTGAATTTAAATATTTTATATTACAGTATATTGGTAACAAAAAATAAAGTTGATGTTCTTGCTTTTAATTCTTTAAAACCACATTTGTTTGAAAATATTTTAAGTGCCCTCTGAAATCATAAACTGGAAGAAAAAGAAATTCCCTTTAAAAGTGCAATTATTGAAACAAACAAATTAATAATTCACTAAAATATTTAAACTTTTGATGTCTTATCCAGAATTAAGGTGGTGAACTATCTAAAATTAACTTTTTCAAAAAATAATCAACACATTTATAATGGGTGTCTATGGCGCGGAATGTTCTGGGTTAGAGTGCGTGATGTCACAGCAGAGTGTGAGAAAAGAGAAAATTATTTTGGAGAAAGTTTTTTAACTCGCTACTACTGCCATAATTTTCACTCTACACCATTAAATTTTACATCAAAATGTTAAACCATTTAAAATCATTATGAGGGATTTTTACATCGTGACCAAATATTTTTACAGTACAGTGAAATCATTTATATCACTGCGTTCACCAAATTCTCTCTAACAGTATCAACCTCATTGCGATGGGAAATACGGTTTCCAAAACAGAAGTCCAAAAGTGAGGCGCACTCCATCTACATATCTGAGTTGAAAAGTCAGGGCAGCGGTCAGTAACTGCCGGCTTAATCACTATGGCAACAACCAGCTGTTTCTGAACATGCACTTCACACTCACACACCTGCGGCTCGTTAAAACTCAAAAACGGGTCACACACATTGCCTGTGTGTTTGGCTCCAGAAAGGCAGATGGAACGTAATAGAATAAATATCTACAGAT
The DNA here is from genome assembly GCA_028564935.1 of Neosilurus hyrtlii. Classification (NCBI taxonomy): domain Eukaryota; kingdom Metazoa; phylum Chordata; class Actinopteri; order Siluriformes; family Plotosidae; genus Neosilurus; species Neosilurus hyrtlii. The sequence goes on from JAOUQZ010000002.1 coordinate 18,381,964, forward strand.
TTGTGTGTTTCTAAATATGTGTAGAGTTCTGGTTAACCCCACAATAACGGTTACAGTTAGAGCAGATACGCTTTGATTCTTTGATTTATCACCACCTGTTTAGCTACAGCTACGTAGAAACCTTTGTAAACTGTGAGGAATTTTTCTGTTCTAAAGTTCAGCACGTCGGTTTTCACGTATTTTCCGGCATAAGTTGCAGCAACATCAACATTTCTTCAGGAATTTTTGTAGATTATTATTATTATTATTATTATTGTTATTAGTACAAGATGACTCACTCCCACGGTCCTCGGTCGAACATGGCTTTGACGTTCCACCCGGAACCGAACAGGTTCAGTGATTTGGAGAAGCAGTCGTTGTAGATGAACCCAGTGTACACTGAGAAAATACCCATCATCAGGATGATGTAACGCCCCTCGAAAAACATGTTCCAGATCTAGAACAAAGAAAGGAGGAATGTGTTACACCCGGTCGGATCAGTACGTACTCAAGCACCCGTGTGTACAGACGTGAACGTAAACACACCTCGTTCCGGGTTTTCTTTAGTTTGCGGTCCTTCTCGTACAGAACCATCCAGAAGGCGAAGAGAAACATGATGAGCCCGTGGCCGAGATCTCCGAACATCACAGCGAACAGGAAAGGGAAAGTGATGATGGTGTACGGAGCTGTGTGAGACAAGGACACGTGAACCTGGAGCTCGAACTGCTTCAGAAACCAAACCGGACTGGAATTCATGGGATGTTCTAGAAGCTTGTTTTGAGTGGCTTCATAGAAACCTTTTCTTCAAACGGGTTTAAAGTAACGCCGTGATTCGCTCCCATAAGCCCTGTGTCTGTCTCAATCTCTACAATATTCACCTGACAGTAACACCATGGTGGCCTGAGAAGCATTTTTAAAACAGGATTAATCTAAAACCAGATCATTACTGGTCCAGGTTAACTGTGCAGGGTAAGCAGGCACCTTTTTCGACTGTGCAAAATGTCCATTTTGACCCCTGGGAGAAATAACTTCATATATCACAAAAATCAGCTTCTATCGGATTAATAAATTACTGAGAGCTATAATCATTAACAGAATTTAACACTCACATTGCTGTGAATCAGGACAGGAATCGAACATCATAACACTAGCATGAGTATTGTGTATATATGGTGACATGCATATGCCAAAAAAAAACACATGATGATTTGAGCAGATTCTGAACAGTGGTTGTTGCAGAATCGTTACAGACAGAATTGTTTATTTATTTTCCTTATTTTTTTATTAAACCAAATTTACAGAATGTCACCCAAAGCTTTTCAGTGTGTCTCCATGGTCCAGGCTACTTGCATGCGAAATTAGAAAGAAATCCACTTTGTGGTGTCAATGTAATCACAATAATGGGAAAAGGTGCTGGCGGAGCAGGTGGCTTCACCTTTGCCGCACGATTCCTTACTGCTCTTCATATTTGCATGTGAGAGATAATTTTCTGTATTTAACCAAACAAAGATTAAAAGCTTAATATTTTGGGTTTTAAATATCTCCTGTGACCCACCTGGGTTCACCTCCCGGTAGGAGCTTACGCCATAAGCATCCACTATATTCTGAAACCCGGAGGTGAATTTATTGGTCCGTATGAGCGTGGGCGGCGTGTCATGGCTGGGAATACGATTGACGAATGAAGGAACTGTTGCACCACTTTTTCTCTGGAAAAAAAAGGCAAAAAATAAAAAACTCAAAACAGGAAGTGAGTAAAGAGAAGTTATGATCTTATATACCGTACATCTGAAGTGCTCAATCCTGTTCCTGGTCATCCACCCTCCCGAAGACGTTCACATAATTACGAGAACGAAGACTTACAGCGATGCTTGGATCAATCAGACGGACCCCATTACTGCTGGAGTTAAAATCTTTAGGAAGGTAGATCAGCAGGAACAGGACTGGGCAACCCTGCTGTATATGATACCAGAACGAGCAATGAAGAGTGGAGTGATGAACCCACTGATGGTGAAAATAAACTTCATAATGTTTTGGAATAACATCACAACTGAAACACACTGGAATCAAAGCACTGCTGATTCACGTCTATATTTACATTAAAACAGTCAGCACCCATTAATATGCATGAATATGCAAATGCAGAAACACCCCATGACCAAATATAAAGTGTATATATAGACATAGTAAATACATCAGCCAAGTCAGTAGAACTAGTTCTGCAGCTTATAAACAGATCTAGTGAGTTAACAATAATTTGCATATCTGTGAACCATCAGAAGAGTCAGAATAAAGTCAGAAATTATTAAATACTTTGTTAAATTTTAAAGGTAATTTTCTCCAAGGTTTAATACTTAAAAGGCTGAAAATTCCTGGCAGGTTTTGGTTAGTTAGTCCAAGACTAAGCAATTATGTTAGAAAATCTGGTCTAAGTTTAAAGCTTAGGCTATGAGCCACAGAATGGTACCAGTAACTCAAAATTCATAATTTCCTTCTTAATTTCCACTTTGCTCTGATGGGTCACATTTGATATTTAGTAACCACAAACTTCTTCATTCAGTTTTGTTGCCTGACTAAAATTCTAATTCTATATTTAAAAGAAGAAATCCGTACAGATCTTGCCACACACCATCCATCATTTTCAGCAGTGATCACTTTATTTCCAGAGATTTAAAACGTGTAAATCCCGGTTTATCAGGAGTTTTCTTGGAAAAAGTTACCACAAGAAATATAAACAGGTCTGGCAGACATACTGAATGTGCAAATGAGGTGCACAGCTGGGAATCTGTATGCAAAATATCATAAGAATCCATTCAGGAGTTTTCTTGGATCTGCTGCCACAAAGATAGTTAATAAACGGACATAAGACAATAAAAAATAAATAAAAGTGATTTGATTTGATCTTAAAAAAATGTAAAAGTCAGCACCGTAAATTCCTTAAAACACCAAAAAAGTGTGACACATTTTATACAATAAGCATATATATTAACATCTTACTACACAACTAAAAATGCACTCCCAGAGTGAAAACCACCACCAAGGCAGTGCATTCTCGTCTTTATGTGGGTTACAGTGGCAGATGATGTAGAATCCCGTTGCCCCTTGTGGCCTATTCCGCAATTATTTTTAAGCTCTATTTTCTTCTCCAGGCGCATTCTGGGTGATTTCCGGCCCCTTACCATGTCGCGCAATGTTAAAAAAAAAATCTTTCGAAACCAATCCTTGATCTGGATCTGGATCTCACCCAAAATTGAATCAGTTCCTTGTTGACCCAAGACCCACATTTGGTTACAATTTTATGGAAATCTCTCAATAAGATTGCGTAATCGTGGTCACAGACAGACACATGACCAATCTCATAACCAACTCCCTTGGTAGAGGTAAATATTCTCTATATAATAATGTGGCTACTTCTTCCCCATAGATAATAATTTGCATATCTGATGTGATTGGACCAAAGCCGCTTCAAACGTCGCCTTCACTCACCGAACCTTCCTCCAGCGCCCTACGCAGAGCAGGCAAGTCGTGAATGGGACACCACACCTCCGCAATCAGGCACTTGTTGGTGACATCGAAGCTGCACAGGTTGAGGATGTGGTAGATGGCCTTCATCTTCTTCACCAGGATCACCCACGTGTACACCGACTCCGACGACTTGTGCAACACCTGTCTCAGGTAGTCCTCCGTCCGGTGAAGAACCTACAAGTGCGGAAACCACTGGTGATAAGCCGGTGTTTGCAGTTTAACCAGTTTAAAAATATCACTTTCACGGCATCAGGAAATCAAAGTAAAACACCAGCTGAACAAAAGCAAAGGCCGGGGATTAACTACTGGGGGGGTAAAAATCTTAATTTGAGGTCAGAGTGCAGAAGACAATCCCTCTTTTTCTTTTTAAATTTCTGACAACCAATATAATTTTGGAACGGTGCCAATTGAGTTTAGTACAAACACAGAGTGGGTGTATGTGAGTGTGTGCATCACATGCAAACGCAAGACATTCATTCAGTGACTCAGATCTTCCTGCAAGGACGGCACCATGCCCTTTCACTCATTCCCAAACACGCGCGTACACACACACCACGAGTTCTGTCACATGATGCACATCACATCCTCTCAGGCGCAGATTTCAGTGCAGGCGAAGGAGTTACAGACAGATTAGAAACAAGTTCCTACAGAAAGGTTCTGGGTCTCAGCTGCTTTCACTGAGGAGTGTGATGTAATCTGTTCCCACCCTCCAGCCAATCAGAAACCAGTATTC
>JAOUQZ010000002.1:18404864-18416774 GCA_028564935.1 Neosilurus hyrtlii
GTGTGTGTGTGTGTGTGTGTGTGTGTGTGTGTGTGTGTGTGTGTGTGTGTGTGTGTGTGTGTGTGTGCGTGCGCGCTTGTGTGAGTGTGTGTGGTGCAAGTTGAGAAGAGGTTAGTGTTTTGTGTTTGTTCTATTTTCTTTGGAAGTAAGCTGCTTCCTGACAACAGGGTGAAAACGGGCAAGAATGCAACAAGACTCAGACTGCCAACTGAACCGCCACACCCAGCCCCTGAAAACACTTACACACCCTTATACCCCTAAGGTATATGATACAGTATGAACTGTCATATCCTTGCTTTCCAAACCTAGAATGTGTATGGTACTTTACTGCCTTCATACACAAATACACTTCCATGGGGTTCTGCATTGTTATGGAGCCACAGTTAGCATAGCATACGCCTGCTGCATTGCTGCTAAACTAGTTATTTAAGGGGTAGCTGGGCATCTGAAGACACAAAGAGATGCCAGACAGTCTCTCTCTCTTTATTTCTTTTGCTTAATCTTTTGTTGTGCCCCTTCAATTGCTATCCTGCAATGCTGGCTCTGGGCCAGTACCCTGTTTTGCTCTACATTGTTAATTTATGTTCACTGAAGAGGTGCAAGGTTCTCCAACAACTTTGGCTATCAGTTTGCTTGCCAAACAAACTGTTGCCTTGCAAAAAGCACAATTCACATGGCGTAATGGGGAGGGGTGAGTCAGCCCCTAAGGATGTCCTAGAACAGGGCTGCTGAGGGCAAACATGCATTAGGGCTAAAAAGCAATCACTCCCACACACTTACCCAAGGCTATCTGGGGGCAACATACACACGCACAGTGTTCAGTGCCAAGAAACACCCAGCGGACAGTTACTAGAATGTTTAGTCTTTAACTTTGGTTCATAGCAAGGGCTGCCCTCAAATCCAAAGTTATTAAGTGAACTTGGCTTCCTCTACTTTAATATTGATTTTCCATTAAAGAACCTGAAAATTAACAAGCTGTATTACTAAGAGCATGCACAAATCAGCCAGTCACAAACTAACCATCTCATATACTCTATAGCCTCAACATTGTCTAATCCATACTCAAGAGACAGTGTGTGTATGTGTGTGGGTGCAGTAACAGTAGGGATGAGGAAAGACCTTATGACTTGGGGACAAAAGCCCCTCTTTGTTTCTCTCACTGCCAACTTGCGCCATGGCCTGCAGCCATAGTGATGAGGCTGTTTAATCATCAGATCAAGTTCGTGGCTTCCCTTTCCACCATGGCCGGCCAGCTCTTTCAAGGGGAGCAACCTGATCTGCATGTCCTTGCAGGGGAGAGAGGGATAAGAAGGAGGAAGAGAGGTTGAATCTGCCTCTCATCCATTTAGCCACTGGATTCAACTCATTCAATCCAATTTAATTGTCTTTCCTTAACTTCTCTTACATTCTAGGAACTTAGCCGAGTTTATTAAAGCTAGGTGTCTTACTTCGTTGAGGTAAATGGTACTCGTTGATGCCTAACTCTCAACAGCCATCAGGCTGTTTCTGTTTCAGAAACTTATGACAATAGGCTTATCAAAGGCTTTTATTGTTATCTTCACTCACATAACCTTTTGAAGTATAAGCTTACTACTGTTTATGGGAGCAGTAATGGGATAACAGCTAAGGGCTGTCCATTGTAGGACAGTGCGGTCAAATGCAGGCCAGGGGTGTAAAAGTGAAAGGAAGAGGCCCATGGCTGGGTCAGGAGGCATGGCAAAGACCAGCCACTTGTCACTATTGCCTGTCATAAAGTAATGTGACTATTCAAGCTTGAAGCCAAATTGGGCTTTTCTGGTGCATAAACATCAACACAAATGTAATGGCCTGATCACACATTGTAAAGCAGCAAATGGACTGGGTAGATTTCAGCAGAAGACAAATACTTGCCAATACACATTAAGTGTTTGTATATATGCAGTGGTTGGCATAGCGAGAAGGTTCTGGGTGTGAGTCCTGGGCTCTGTGAGAGCAGTTCTGTGTGGGTTTTCTCCCCGTTTTCTTCATGTTCTCCCAGTTCTTGTATGGGTTTTCTCTTGATACACTGGTTTCCTCCCACAGTCCAAAGATATGTACATTCAGCTGTTGCCCCTAGGTGTGTGTGTGTGTGTGTGTGTGTGTGTGTGTGTGTGTGTGATGGCCTGGCAAGCTGTTCAGGGTATACCCTGCCTTCACCCAGAGTTGGCTGAGATAGGCTTCTGCCTACCTGTGACCCTAGTAGGATTAAGTAGTTTGGCAAATGAATGAATAATTCTATGCAGTATCTCCCATCAGTATTTCAGACAACCCTAACACTTTCTCAAACACAGCACACAACATTGTGTGTATAATTTTGTTCCGGTATCTCCATGGACCTTTCTTCCAAATGTATACGATGTGAGAATGTTCTCAAATTCATCATTATGTAAACATTTGGTTGCTATAAAGATCTCACTAAGACCCTGCCCCCACTAAACACACTCTCCCTTCAGCAATGTCCCCTGTTCTGTTTTACCAGACTCTGTAATGACTTTATCGGTCTGGATGGCACCAATAAGCAACAGACAAGATTCCTCATGGCACAGGCATTAGACCATTAGGTATCTAACTACCCCCAACTACTGCTTCAGCACAATCCCAATCTCCCCAGTTCCAAGATCCCCAAGGCTCCAACTCTTTTCTTAAATTCTCTCATACACACTGCTTGCACTAGCGCAAAAAAGAGGGTTATTGTTCACATGTGAGCGGTAAAAAGAACTGGGTTCTTCGAAATAACATAACTTAGAGTCCTTCAGTCAGCCATCCCCATGTCTGAAAGGGTCTCAGGAGTGTGCAGCTGATCTCAAGCTTTACTTCTCATTGTAAAATTGCTGCTTTGCTTTGAGATTGAGACCAGAATGGGGCAAGGGTCTGATCTAAGACTATAGTAGAGGCTTATCTATAGAAAGAAAAATGTCATGTGTTTAGTCCACAAAGCTCACTTCTAGAAGTGGCACTTACAATTCTCCCTTTTTTGGAAGTACAAAGCTAATGTGGAGGAGTATTTGCATAGACAACAGATCTCCTTTTTTTTGAGGAAGAGATTTGTTTAGGGAGATTAAACTAAACTGACTAAACTTAGCAAATTTCCGCTGTAACACCAGCAGGACAAACAACAACCTTTAAGGCTAGAGCATAATGTCAAAAGAACAAGAGCAAATCTGTGATGTCAAACTCGGTTTAAGGTCAAAACTCTCAGAAGAGTAAGCCCAACATTTAGCCATTAGCTGGGAATGTGGGGCAGGCTGCAAACAGCTGCAGGGGCCACTTCCTGTAGGTTAATGATGCTAAAAGTGTAGAAGTCAAGCATGGCGTCCATTTAGCAGCTCTGAGAGAGGACTAAACAACATCTCAGCAGAGAGACCAAACCCCTACACACACACACACACACACGCACGCACACACACGCACGCACACACACACACACACACACACACACACTTGTGAAGCAAGGACACTTGAGCCAGCAGAAGTAGAAAAGAAGACTACATATAGCTAAAGGCCAGTCCATTAGTATTTGCAGGAAAATTTCTTGATGACAGACAGAGCTGAAGCAATTCTCAATCCTTCATCAGTACCTGTGGAATGTTGCATTCATGAACCTTTAATAAATGCTCATCTTCTGTGTTAGATTTTCATGAGAAAAAAATCCTCCAATCACTGAGCATCCAGGCAGTGTATTTGCTGTTAATTGAAGTGACTTGGAGGATTTCATCTCCATATTTCAGAGTTAAAGATGGAAGAGGAGTTTAAATGGCTCTTAGAGGCACAGGGCAGATAGAGGGCTGGAGGGATTTAAGCAGTGCCATGTCAGCCTCCTTTAAGAGCATTCCAGTAGCCCCTTTAGCCTGCAGTACTCTTCTGCTCAATCCGGCCCCTAGGCCTACTGACCTCTGACCTAGTCGGTCAGCTTGGCTATAGACTCCTCGTTTGTTACTGGTTTTATCCACTGACAATGCAAGCAGGAAGCTGGCAACTGCCCAACAGCCCCATGGGAGGATGACCATCAGCTTGCTCAGCTTACCACTTATTAGAGGAAGAGGGGGAGGGGGGTTGGACTGTTGTGGGGGCTGAATCAGAAACGTGGCTGACCTTTTTTTCTTGCCGACAGTTTTTCTAACTAATGAAACGTGAAAAAAGCCTGGAAGCCACAAACACTCCTGTCTCCTGCTAACCCGATCATCAACGCATGTTAGCGCCTATCAGGCAGCAGTCCAGGGAACTGATAGAGTCTGACTCTCATCATTGTAACATTCTGCAAAGCACATTGAAATATTATACCTCTCTGTCAGACACATACAAGCTTCATAACATCCACCTCCTTTAATTCTCAATTTACACTACACAGCCCATTAAAAAAGGTAATAAATACATTTCAGCCTGTAAATGTACAAAAATTTCCCAGAAATAGCAGCCTACCTCTTTCTCCCCCTCCCAACCTATACCTCAAACTGAAGCATCAAAGGGAGCACAAGTAATCCAAACATAGCCGCTACTCACAAAGCTCACGCACTGTCTTAGAAGGGAAGATAAAGGGAGATTTGGAGATCCACTAAGAGCTTTTTGGGCTGATTCAAGCCACAAACAGGAGACCTAAGCTCAAACTCAATGCTTTCTCCACAGCAGAGAATCTCAAACTGCAGAGGTCTTTTGGACTAGAACAGGGGAAGGTTATTAACCTCTAGGGCTAAAATGCACTCTGATAACTCCCTGGCTCAGAAACTGTTGACAAGCATCTGTGTTCTTTTCAACAACTTATTGAGCTACCCCCACCACTAGCACTACCCCCTTCCCTCGTCAGGAATGTAACACAACCTCTAACTCGTAACCCAAGGCCCTCCACTACTGCATCACTCTAATGTGAGGTGTAAGACAGCTGTTGTTGAATTTTTTAATGCACTTACATTTCACACTCCGTCACCCAGCCACTGCCTCCACTAATGTTTCATGGTGCAATCAAGCGAGGGAAAGTACAGTAGACTTTGATCAGCAGTAATCAGAGTCCATACTACTATAATGGAGTATGAAAGTGCTTCAGGAATGCTTACACTATTGATAGTGCAGCTCTATTGTGAAGGCATGAAGGCTTGCTTTCTTTTTTGGAAAAAAAAAAAAGAAAAATTCAACCCAAGTCATTATTCAAGGATAAAGCTTGAGCAAGGCAGGAAAAACTTTTTCCCATCAGGTTTGCAATAACACGCTTCAAATTTACCTTCATATTTTAGACAGTCTCAATGGCCAGGACTGGGAGGCCCATTCAATCTGTTGATTGACATTAATGTCTCAGGAAGTCATTTTTGTGAGTGAACCCTGCTGCCTTACACCAGGGCCAATATGGAGGGGAACTTTAAGTCTTTCTGACCAGTCTGGGGCCTGGGGTGAAGGTTGTTAACATGACTGTAGAACATAGAGGACAATGGGTCCACTCACCCCATGGGCAAGCCAATGAGGGGGCCTATGCCAAGAAGCCCAGGATGGAGTGTATTTGGCTGTTGTGGTTAAAGACATACGGCAGACATCTTGAAGCGGCTTTGCAGATCACTCTAATTCTCGGGGCTTGAGATGGTTCTCCACAATTCCATTACTGTCAGTGGTTACCACATCTATTACACCAATTACAAGCAGGTTTCAACACTAGGAATGCTATGAGGAAGAATTGTTAACATCTGCAAAGCTTGTTCCATGTGTCAGGGGTTGTCTTTGCTTAAACACACATCTTTTCCACTCACAGCACGTTTCTTCAATGTCACTCCGCACATTTATTTACTTAATTCCACTCAAACTGTGCCTTAAAGAGATCCCTCTCTGTTTGAGTCCAAATAACTTAAAATGATGCGTGAAGGCTTGCCTTCCTTTGTCTCCATAGGCTTCATTACTTTTTAATATCTGTGCAGGAAGAAGGAAAATGGCATGGAGATAATCAATGGTATAGAAGCAGTAGGCCATTAATCTCCCAATGGATTCCATTCTAATACACACACTTGCATGGGCAAACATGTGCTCTGTTGAATGCACATGTCTGCCTGGATGGGTGACTTAATGAAACCGCAAAACTCTTGCCTTCTCAGAGGAGTTTCCTCTCAGTGAAAAATGAGTCATCCAGCATTTTCAGTGAATCACTAAGGCAAAGGAAGAGATGGAAACAACACAGTGAATTCAGGGGAGACTCAAATATTCCCCATACGGGTGAGTAGCACAATGTGAGCAGCAGGCCAGAAACGGTGGGAGAACTGGAGCAAATCCCCATGGAGATTTTATCAAGGATCCCTAATGTGAACAAGAGTTCAGCTGATCTGGGAGTAGGGCACAAAGACAGGACGGGGAAGGAAAGGTGACCCGCAGTAATGAAGCAAGGCTGAAGGACAGATAGATTAGGCAGAGAAATACAGAGATCAGGATGAGGGTCAGAAAAAGAGGGAAAAGGGAAAATGGGGGAGATAGACCAAGAAAAGGAAAGAGGATATGAGAGACAGGACATGAGAAAGATAGAGAAACAGACAATAAAAAATTTGTTGACAAAAGAAAACCTACCACCTGGGTCTGTTGTGGAGTATTTGAGGTGTGTTTTTACATAGAGATGTGTACATAGTGACAGTCACTCAGGGTGTGATGTAACTGGAGCTAACTGCTGGTTTTCTCTCTTCTCAATATGCTAACCAGGCACCTGAAAACTGGATTAGCCACGGTGACCACAAAAGTAACAATAGATGTACCTGAGTGGAATTTAACCTCATAGTAAATTTTTAGACATTGAAACATCCATGGGCATAAGGTTCAGGCATATAGTTAAGTGAAAACTAAGATGGATGAATGGGAGATAAGAGAAAAAGAGCGGTGGAAGACATTCAGGAAAGCTCTGGAGAAGCTGGTGGGCGGCCTGGCAACCACCAACACAAGGAAAACAAGCAGATGATTGTAGGCATAAGCGGGGTGAAGTTTGATATGTTTTTCATGTAGGGAGGGTAGCTTAGGGGATGACAGACACAATGCAGCATGCCTAAGAGGATTGCAGGCAGGGATAGAACATGCTGTAGCCCTGAGGTGGCAGAGATTTTGTGCCGGTGTGGAAATCACTGCTGTCACTATGTGTATGATTCACCCCTGCCAGTGCACTCTGCTGTGACGAATGAGCTGCACTTCATTTGCTGGTGATTATGCGGGTTGCTGGCCCTCTAAACCCCTTTGAACTTGTAATTGCTGCTGGTTTTAAATAATGAACATTACGGGGGATTCGTAAAAAGTGTGGATAATTATAGGTTTCCCCCCTTTTTCTTGTGCATCTTGGAAGAAGAGGAGGAAGAGGAGGAGAAGCAGGGAGGTGGTTCTTACTACAGAAGCGTGCCACATCGCGGCAGGCCTTTTTAATCGAAATCACTGTAGCAGCTCGGTTTGTGAGCATTAGAGCGAGCTTTTGTGTGTGTGAACCTTGGAAGCCTTGGGGATACAGAGACTAGCATACAATGATCAATATTCACACAGGATTCACATCTGGAGCCAAAGCTTGCTCTAGTTGGATTTGAATTTACACTTTTTGGTGCCATGTTCCTCGTACCCTACATGTGATTCCTTCTGATAATGGGCAGTCTTTCCAAGGTGCTCGTCTGTGTAGCCATAAATGCTTCCACTGATGACTACCAGGGAAGTTCTGGTATGCATTTGCTAATAGCAGTTCTTGTGAGGACCAGGTACAAAATATCACATTGTTATTTATTTATTTATTTATTTAAATGAGTGTTCTTTTGGTCAATTCAAACAGAGTAATGCCATGTGGCACAGGGAATGTGTCAGCTTTTAAAATTGTGGGTGGGGAAACATTAGAGATGCAAATACCATGAGATTTTTTTTCTTTGGCCAATTAAACGTTCACATCAATATGCAAGTTTACTTTTCCATTAACATAACATTAAAGGATAGAATGTGTGTTTTTTTTTAGCAAACCCAACAATATATCATATGAACTAAAATGATGAAATAATTGAAAATTCAATTTCACAGCTGTAAAGAAAGATCCAAAGAAGCAAAATAAAAAATCTCAGCATAAAATGGCAGCAGTTGCTTTTGGGGGGTCCCGTGGCAAACCAAACAGACAAACTGAGACCGTTTTTGATTACAATCCCACTCCCCTTTCTCAACACCCCCTTCTCTTCTTTTTTTGCCTGCTTTTTGCTACTTCCATGTTTGTGTGCTTTCTTTTCCCCATGCATTTCCCTTCTCCTGGTGTGAGCTGAATATCAAAGGGGCTGTATGGAGGCCTGGAGCACATAAAGCCATCTCCCAGGACCCTCCTCAGATCCAGAGCCACCATGCTGATTAATGCCACAGCCTGCCCGTGACCTGCCAGGGTCCAGCTCTGCTAACACCTCTGGCACTGACTGGTGGAACAGAGAGAGACTAGGGGAGAGGAAGGAGGTTTTAAAGTCCACCATGTTCCCCATTTAGCCATGAGGGGAAAATCCACATTAAAAAATGGCATAGTAAAGAACATACGCACCTGGCCCCTGAAGTCTTCAGTCAGCTTTAGCTTTCCACCCGAGTGTTTATCTCGTCTTGCCCCCACGGTCCATTACATCACTGTGGTGTTTGGAGAAGTAGAGTGCCAGATCTTTTTCATAGTGTGCACACCAATGTTATTGCTGTGGATGGTTGACTGAGGGTTGAACATTTGGGGCCTCCTGCTGCTGAAGCATGGGCTGTAGGAGGAGTCTCTAATGGGCTCTGGAGTTTATAAATCTGACTGCATTGCTGTGCATGCTCTCTGCTCCGTTTGGCTTCTCTTCAGGTCAGAGGAGGCGCAGTCACCTCTGAATGCCAAATCGCCCATCTATGTGGCCCCTGTGGCATGCTTCACTACACCAGCATGGTGAAAAAGAAGAAAGAAAACTAGCCCTGCCACATTCTTACATCCAGCTCCATCATCTGGCCATGAAACACTGAGAGAACCATCATTTAAACACATTGTTTTACTCTCTACTTAGCTACTGGACTGGAATCTGAGAAACCTCAATCATCTGCACCCACTGTGAACCACCACTATTCTCTAGTGAAAGCTCTCATTTTTGCTCATTCATTAAATAACAAACAGTAAGGCATTAACAGCAACAGTGAAGAAATTACTCAGGGCAAAGTAACCACCAGCTGCAAATTGCACATGCACTTATGTTGAGGGATAAGGGATAAGAAAAAGAAGTGTACGTCTATGAAGAAAAAATAATTCCACAAATTCCACTGAGTCTCAGAAACAAGGAACAAGTCATTTTCTTTCACTCTCTTCTCTTAACCACACTTAGGGATGTTTTAGCATGTTAGAGTCCCACAGAGGAATCAGCCCTTTAAAGAAAGACTATGACAGCAGGATTAGAAAGAAAAGTCAACAGATTTGATCTTTCAGTGAGAAACAATTCCAAACTGCTCTGCTCTAATGCTGTTGTAACACTTGGAGCTGCTGGAGGCTTATGATAGGTGTATTGTAAACAAGGCTTTGTCAGTCACTGAGGCACACCGAGCCAGGAATTAACATTAAGGCTGCTGACATGAAATGCAGAGAGTGGTGTGACTTTTCTTATAATTATAGAGTCCACAGAAAGTCTAGAAACTTGATATGAATGTTTTAAAATCTTCAGTGTTCTTTTTTACTTGTAATGAAAGAAAACTGTTCTCTTGTTTAAGGCCAAACAAGACAGACAGCACATGTCTAGAAAACAAATGTTTTCCATAATTCATACTGCATGTGCAAGGCCCATGTTTTGATTGTCATGGCTCTTCAATTCATAAAAAAGAGTATGTTTAGCAGTGAGCCTAGTAACACCCCCCACCCACCACCCCCCAGGTTTATAGCTCGATGTGAGAACAAGGGAATCAGAGAACAGATGGCAGACAGGGATGACTTGCATCATCGTTATGGGTCTATTGAGCGGTCCGCACTAGAACAAACTCTCTTGACAAAAGCACAGGCCGGACCTGCCCCTTTGGTAATTACCCGTACTTCAGCAACTTCAAAAACACAGCTACTCTGCAACCCCTGCTGACAATTAGTTTTGCTGCACAAAAGCCTCTCATAAGCAACTCATAAACACATAGATATACATAATTAGGTTTCCTGGTAGAATGCCACAAACATAAACAGCCACATGGATGCACACACACATGCGGCCTGGCGCTGAACCGAACTGTTGCCTGGGTTGCCACGGGTGACTAGAGAGCTGACTTCTGGGTTTGGAAACAAACGAGCACATGACAGATTAGTGTGTGGGCCTCCTTCAGCCCTGCATCCCCCCTCTGACCCCCATGGCACCCCAACGGCCACCTCACCCCACCTCTAACCAAACACAAAACAAGCACAACGTGGGCACTAAATGAAATCGGTTCTTATGAATGGGCAAAGTATTAGCCCTCATGGCATGGCTGCATCGACAAACTGAAACAAAAGATGTGAAGGAAGAGTCGGGACTAGGATCATTTAAAATCATGTAAGAGTGTGTGTGTGTGTGTGTGTGTGTGTGTGTGTGTGTGTGTGTGTGTGTGTGTGTGTGAATACCTGTACAGGGAGTTGATGAGTCTCCAGGTGACCATTTCTTGCTGTAGGAGCCAGGTGATGCTGGCTGTTTTGGATGATTTCTGCTGACTGGAGGATGAGCGCAGGACCAGCTTCTGCAGTGTGTTCACCTGAAACACACACACACACCATCACTCCAACTGTACAGAGCTCCTGAGAATAAAGGAGTGAGCAGACAGGTGTGTGTGTGTGTGTGTGTACCTTGTCCTGACAAATTGTCTCATATTCGCTCAGCAAGTCGAACACAGCGGTGGACGAGTGACGCTGATACAACAGCAGAAACTCTGGGAACAGACTGACTGAAGCTGAAGAGAGAGTGTGTGTGTAAATGAGAGAGAGAGAGAGAGAGAGAGAGAGAGAGAGAGAGAGAGAGAGAGAGAGAGCGCAAGTGAGAAATTGAAAAAAAGAACAGCTGAGGCAAAGTAGTAAAATCTGAGAATGGTGCATGATTCTCACTGGATCAGTTTTTACTCAGTAATTACAGTAAATAAATAAATGAGTGAATCTTTTATAATGCATTTGACCAATCCAATGGAAGCAGGTGCTGACATCATCCAATCAGGAAGTACTCGAACACCTGATACAACAGAGCGAGGACATTTTTTGGGGACGAGGGGTTGAGGACTTTCTTTCTTTCTGTTTTTTTTGGTTGTGTGTGTGTGGGGGAGGCTTTTTTTGGCAAGGGAGGACATTTTTGAGAAGTGCATTTTTGAAAAACTTTTTGGAAATGAGGACATTTTAGGGGAAGTGAGGACATTTCTTGGGAGAAGGGAGGACCAAGTGAGGACATTCCATAAGGGGAAGTGAATCCCATTTCTTGGGGAGTGAGGACGTTTTTGGGGAAATGTGGACTTTTTTGGGGAAATGAGAACGCTTTCGTGAGGACAACTCTGGAAGGGAGGCCTTTTTTTTGGAAGTGAAGACATTTTGAAAAATGCTTTTTGGGAAAAACAAGCTTTTTGGCATCCAGTTAAAAATTGGATTTAGGTTTTAAGGTTGGGGAAAGCATTATGCCTATGAACGTCCCCATAAAGGTTGTGTGTGTACCAGGCTCTCCAGGATCTTCCTCCTTCAGCATGAGAGCGCTCATATTCATCTCGTCCGTAAAGCTAACGTCTCCAACCACAGACAGAGGAGATGGATACAGACTGTTCGTCCAGTCACTGTCATCCATATTCTGCAAATTCACACACACACACACACACACACACACACACACACACACACACACACACACACAGACACCTCATTTCCACTCTCGAAACACGTCTACAGTGATGTATTACATTATTAACCAATCAGAGTGTGCGACTCTTACCATGCTAAGGCTGCCTTTTGGC
>JAOUQZ010000002.1:18416874-18443869 GCA_028564935.1 Neosilurus hyrtlii
GTGTGTGTGTGTGTGTGTGTGTGTGTGTGTGTGTGTGTGTGTGTGTGTGTGTGTGTGTGTGTGTGTGTGTGAGTACATCCACGTGTGTATCTGCACATGTGCCCAATCTTTAAAAATGTTAGCAGATGTGCATCAGCATCTTAACAGCAGAAGGATAGAATTATACATCTGGATTAGGAATATTTAGAAAGTCAGGCAAAGAACATAACTGGCGAGTCTGCTACCGTCATCTGGAACAAGCATCCTGATCAGACCTGGGCTCAAGTATTATTGGCTTAAGCTGTTTATTTGTTTATCGGTTCATTTTCCAAAGAGTTTTAAAAACATGTCTCCAAGGGAGTGACCTGAAAGTGACACTGGGTTACTATGACAATTACTTTTCCTTAGGGGGTAGTGAACGCTGTAGCCCTGTGTGTCCAGGATCAGGTAATAGTCAGATTAATGTCCTCGTGGTTGTAAACCTATTTTAACAACAGCATAAAAAACAAGAAATTCTCTAAAACTCCAGTTTGTGACGTGTATTCTAACAATTTATATCTAATAAATACAGTTGAAGCAATCAATAATTCGTTCTTAAACAGCAGAGGATCAGCAGCTGCTATGAATCCTCACACCATGAAATGGAAGTTACAGATTGAAAACAAAGCTTATAACATAAGCCCATATAAAGACGTGCTAATGTGCTATTAGTTTCTCCCGCCGACCTCCAAAATGGTCATGGGATCTATCACTTCTCTTTCAGTGACCCCAGGGGAGCAATACACCTGGCTTTGCAGCTTAGCAGCACTTCCCAATCAGACCGGTCAGGAGGTAGAATGGCACCGAATTTGAGAGGCTTGATCTCCACGAGAGACTGAGAAAGAGAGCTTGCTACTGTTCCACCATCTGACCAACTCTAGACCCTTGTAGAAATCCACTCAGCCTTGTTCCTAGCCTGCTCAAAGGGGCCTATTTATATTCATTTGGTGTTTAAAGGTTTACGTTAGTGAAAAGACAGGCCAGGCCTGGAGTGGTATATTTGTTTCTGAGTGCTTCCTGTTTTTATTGCAAGGCCAACCCTTGTCTTTGCAGGGGCGCAAGGGCTGCTCTAGAGGAGGCAGAACAGGGACACCAACAGGCAGAGATAATTCAGAGTAGTTTTCTGCTGAAAAAAAAAAGTGCCCTCACATGATTTGCCAAATGTAGTAGGTAGTCTTTATCACATATCCTCTTTTGTACAAGTCTTCCTTTCTTTCACTCTTCTAGCATGTAAAATCTACAGAGGAATCGACCCTCCTGAGGAATTTACCTTCTTGATAATATAAGCTTGCTGCACTATGGGAAAGCTTATAGCAACACACTGGGATTTCCCCTTTCCTAAAAGTACTGGAAAACATCCAGAAAATCTGGGAGAAAAGACAGACAGTCACTGAGTGTGCAAGGCCAGTTACACCAGCTGATCTCTGCTCCAGTCCGCTGAAAGACGCTGGTTTGTGTGCCTTTGCACATTGCATGAGAGTGTATTAAACTAAACACAACCACATTTCAGTCTTGCATTCTTTGTAGAGTATGGTGTGGGAGCAGGCATCTTTCCCATCCCTCAGGAAGCTGTTGGTGGGTGCCAATTGAAGCAGTCCTTTTAAGCAGAGACAATTGTAATGGCGAAAAGCTCAGTGAGATTTCTCCCATGAAAGTGTGGGGTCAAAGTGTGCAAGCGGGAGAGGGGAGGGCCATCGATTTTGTTATACTGAATCCAAAAGCCAACAATTGTTACTGTTGGCCTGTGTTGTTTTTCTGCACACGGGCAGGGGGGCTGTCCTTTTGAGCCTTTCAGAAAAGGTGACAATGGCTAGATGTTGAGAACATATGTAGAGAGACCCCTGGAGCTCATGGAAGAGTAGCTCCATGCTGGCCTGAGCATTTGAGAAAATACAACCCTACTTCTTTCATTCTGCCCTCTCTAATGAATGCCTGAATGCCAGAATGCCCCAATAGGCCATTCAGGGGCCAAAGTCCCGAAGATTTCTCTCCAACACAAACACATCCTGAAATAAATACATTTGCTTAACAAATTAAACTAAAAAGTAAAAGAGTTGGATGTGCTAGTGTGTGGTATGTGTATTTGTGTGTGACCAAGTACGGAATTGTATAGGGGCTACACTGAGTAGTAGAGGATAATTCAATTAGACCTTTTTTTCACAGGAAAAAAAATATAAAGGTAGGTTAAAAGGGAAGGATTATTGCTTGTACAAGTCCAACCAGGGGTTTTCACAAAAGGGTCGAATAAAGATGGGAGAAAACATATAAAAAGCAAGAGCGCTACCAAAAGAAGGGGAAAAAGGGTCTTGAAAGCTTGTACTTCCATGAATTAAAAAAATACTCCAAGGCTTAAGCTATCAGGCTTTATTCTCTCTCTTCCTTTCTTCTTTTTGTGTGTCTCTCTCCCTCTTCTCATTCACTATTTTAAAACAATTCTAAAGAAAATTGGTGGAAAGGGCTGTATAGCTCTCTGTGAATCAGCCTTCATTTTGCAGTGCAGTGCAGGAGCTAAGAGAAGCCCACAATAGGCATTCCTTGAGTCGCCAGGAAAGACGCCTAATGATCCCTCAATAAAGCAAGAAATTTCTGCATGGTGTGAGCCAAGTAAATTAACCAGGAGGTGTGTGTGTTAAAAAAAAAAAAACATGGTAGGTGGTTTAAAGGAGGCCTCTAAATTTTTCTTCCCACTCGTCAGCCGAGAGCGAATAAAGAAAAAATAATGCCTGTGATGTTATTTCTCCCCAGTACTCATTCTCAAACGAAACGCCTTTTACTGAATTGCTGAGAATTTCTAGCAGAGAAGATGTAGCCATGAACAGCTGTGAAGTCATTTTGATAATGATGGGAATAATAAGCACATGGCAAGGTTCAGGGCTTGGCTGTTGAAGCTTCACTGCTCCTGAATAGGGAAAAGTGATTAAACAGCTCCTGATTATCCCTGACCAATATGTAATGGATTTACAGGCCTTTCAATTAGGCTGTATTTGCAGGACCTCATTATTTGGGCTTTGCTAAGGTAATCAGGGCTGGGGTTACTGCTTCTATGTTGGGGGTGCTACAGCCAGCATGGCCACTGAGGGCACGTGACCTTGTGAAGCATACAGATCACTGTCCATAAGACCGCTTTCTTCATATTCACACACACACACACACACACACACACACACACACACACACACACACACACACGCGCACACACACACACACACACACACCACAGGCATACAGATACATTGTTCAACTGCACACATAGCCGCTTATGTAGCCGTGTGTTTAGGAACAGAGTCGCATGTAACCTGACCTTCTAGGTCCAGATCAATACAGCTTCTAGTCTCCGATCATGTCCTGACATCAGAGAGGGCAATGGAACATGACCGTCTCTGGCCCCTTGCTCACCCCCACCAGCATGGCCCCCTCTGGCCTGCTCTTACCCAGCTTAACCCACACACAAAGACACATCAAACACCAGTCAGGATCTCATATACTCTAACAACATACTATTTCTATAATGTATCCTTTAAATATTTAATTGGATGAGGAATCAGTATGATTGCTGCACAGAGCATACAAAATGTGTGAGAGAAATGTACAGTAAAGATAAACAAGGGATTGTTTAATTTTCACTGACAAATTTATAATGAGTATTTAGTTCTTGTGAGCCACAGACTTTGAAGTGAAAGGTAATGAGATACTAGAAAATTGTTGTGGTTTTAAGAAGCCTCTTTGTGGTTCGAGAGCAAGAATGTTGTGCAAGCTCAGGCACATCTCAGTGGGTTAAGTCCATTTTCGACAGCATAAAAAAGGCCAGCTGATTGTGTTGACCTCCCACTAAAATACCAATATAAATCAATGCAAATGTAAATCCATGTGACTTTGATTTGTGCACCTTTAGGGGAGTATACAGGCATTTTGTTTATGAATGAGTTGTCAAAAACCTGTGTGTACTATTTGATGTGTCTCATATATAAGTGTGCTAAAAAAGGGAAGTAAAAGAACACTTACTGTGAGGTGCTGGAAAAGCCATGCTCGCATGATGTTGGTAGCCACCTTGGGGAAGATGCCACGTTTTTTCTGCCGCTTTTTGTCTTTGTCTGGGTCGTCGTCGTCACCTGTACCAGGCGAGGCCACACTGTTGTCTAAGCCGTCTCCTGGTCAAAACGAGAGCTCTTTAGAAACGGAACATTATCTTCTATAGCCTTGTGCACTTTTTGTAATATAACCTCACTCATGTATGGGTTATTGGATCTGACTTAATCTGGTTGAAAAAAAACCCCTGAACCATCAACAGAATGACAAAAATGATAGTAAAAGCTATAATATTCCTAGACTGGAGCTCATGCCATTCATTAGATTATATTTTCTTGAGAGGAGAGGGAGGAGCTAACATGAAACCTACTTAGAAACACATTCAAATTGAAGGCAGATACAAATACCAACAAAACTTGAGTGTTGTTTCTTATGAATAGTTGGACAGAGAGTGGGAAGTGTGCAGTGGTGTTTCATTGTTGCACTTGGATGCACATAATAGAGCACAGTCCATCTCCCCCTGGTCCCTCCCCCTCCCGCCCGCTCATTTGCATGATAGGGGCATGGCAGCTTTGTGCTGCATTAATGCCTGTCAGCGTTTGATTTGGGCAGGAAACATGCGCATATCAAGGCAGACTGGCTTCCTTTAAACCCAAGTTCTAATCCCAAGCCCTTGCCTTCTTTCTCCTCCTCTGCACCATTAACTGTGCATTAGCAAAAATGATTTACTTTTAGCAGTCGTGGTAATTTTTTCTTGCCCTCGGGCACAAATGCCTTGAAAGCCTTCCTTGAGGGCATCTAAATTATGTATCTAAAAAACTTCTCCACTAAGGCATAGCAGGACCCCGACATTCTCCAAATCCAGACTTGTACGTCTTCCTGTTTTTGGGGAAACATCAATCACATGCACCTACACAAGCCATAATCTCACATAAATATTTGAAGCAATAACATTAAAAAGAGGGAAAGAAAAAGGATCCGACTGGAGGAGTAATCACATGCAAAATAAATGAAGAATACAAGGACACTGCAGACATCCCGTTCTCTACATCTTTTTACTCTTCGTTTTTACTCTCTTCTTTGCCTTTTATCAAATGCCTTGTGTCCCTTTCATATCATTAGTGCAAGGGCACACATTAAAGTGAAACAGAGGGCATGTGGAGACTCTGCTCCTTGCCCAGACTTATAGAAACTGCTGTTGCAGATCCATACATGTGGGAATAGTGGACAGCGTATGTGAGTGTTGTAAGTGTAGAATGGGCATTCATTAGCAGCAAATGCCATAAATCCCAGGCTATGTAAAAGCCCTTGTTCAGGAAAGCCTAAAACAATAAACTGGAGCCAAGCCGTAGCCCCAGCTTGACCGTGTGTGGCTTCCTGAGAAATGCGACCCAGACGGTGTGCTAATTCTCCAGTTTGCTCTCCACTTCAATAATAATAACATCACCCAACGAGAGAAGAAGCATGTGTGTGTGTGTGTGTGTGTGTGTGTGTGTGTGTGTAGAGAGGGGGGTTAGAAAGGGGAGGAGGTTACACATGTCATTTTTGGGAGTAGCAGTACAAACTTGTGTTGTTGTTGTGGTGTCATAAGCTGTGCCTGCTGTTGGCACTCTGGTGGAGTCCAAACGCAGTGAGGTTGAGTAGCCCTGGCCAAAAGGATGGCAGATTAATTTTATTGACGTTTCCATTTTCACTGCAACGCGATAGCCTCCCCCTCACTGGGGCCGGGCCGACCCATGCGTATTTACAGACTGACCTGTCACTTCATTACCCTCCAGCTCTGGCCGCTCCAGTAGGCTCAGCCTGCCTCCCCAGCAGGGTGAAATCAGACTCCCAGGCTTTCAGAAACTCTCTATCTCTGTCACACACGCATGCACGTATGCACACACGCACGCTCCTACACTGTACACAGCAGAGCAGCTTGGTTCTCAACTACAGCTATATGTATAAGTGGAAATGAGTTTATGTTTGTATACAGTTAGGGTAATACCACTGTGTGAAGCATGCAAGCAAGAAAGAAAGAAAGC
The DNA here is from genome assembly GCA_028564935.1 of Neosilurus hyrtlii. Taxonomy (NCBI): domain Eukaryota; kingdom Metazoa; phylum Chordata; class Actinopteri; order Siluriformes; family Plotosidae; genus Neosilurus; species Neosilurus hyrtlii. Next base: position 18,422,946 of record JAOUQZ010000002.1, read on the forward strand.
TTGAAAGAAAGGAGGACAAACTTGAACACCCTCATTACATCTAAAGGCAAGTTGGTGATTTACATCCGCCCCCACTCTTTTCTTATGAGCCAGAGAAGAAGTGCTGCAGGGCAAATTGTCCCAAACACTAATGGCTTCTGACTGTTCCCTGGCAACTCTGGCATTTTAACCTGTGTGGATGTGCAATCTGCTAAAAAAGAGAGACAGAGAGAGGGAAAGAGTGGAAAAAAGGGAAGGGGAAGCATCCCATCATCTGCCTGTGTGACACAGATGGGGATGGCTATTAGGAGGCAGGCGAAAGGCCTCAGGGAGGAGAGGTGCTGGAGTGTAGCCCCAGGCACTTGTGGAAAAGCAATGCCCTTGAAGGATGAAAAAAGCCAGGCCCTATTGCCCTCTTTCTTTATTCCCTCTTTCTCCTCCCTCCATCCCTCTTTGTGTCATCTCAACAAAATGGGTACCTGATATAGCATGCACGTATGGACAGTAAACCTGATCCTATCACACAATCAACTCAGTTTACAAACAAATAACTTGATTACTAATTTATTATTTTTACCCCATAATTACACGTGAGATAATATTTATCCCTCGTTAAATGCCTACAACGTCAGTAAATACAATCCTCACACTTTAAAAGAATTTTGGGAGATTGTGTCATTCATGTTTCTGCCTGTAGACATACACTGACCTGTGTATAGATGCTATGTTTGCCTGTAGAATGCTACAAATAATTCCTGTGGATATAAATGTGTTGGCTACATAGCTAGGAGGCATGGAATGCTCCAAGGTTAGTTCTCAGAGATGACACTAAGGTCACTATACTGAACTTTTTAAAGACTTTCAGCCACACCACACTCTGGGTCATATCATGCAAACATAAAAGTTTTTTGGCATTAGGTACGGATGGAAAATCTTCTTTGCTCTATCCATATGCGGTGTATTTAGCTGAGGTTCTCAGAGGCCAAGCTTTATCTTTTCAGAGTGACTTAGTAGTGGATTTGTGTTTCGCATGGCTTGGGCATTTGTTTCAGGGTAATGGAGCATAAATGTGGAGGCAGTGCCTTCCAGAGGCTGTGCTTAAAGTGACTAATTTAGGCCCAACTAGAGCTAAAGCTTCCCCCCACCCACTGGGTTTTGCTGTTCATGAAGACTGTGCCATATTGAAGAAGCAAACACAAAGATATTGCATGATGCCTCAGACTCAATGTTGAAACAGGAAAGCAGAGGGGTGCATGCTAAAGAGCAGTGACCCAAGCCATAGTGTTCACCCTCAAGCCCTCAAAGGCAGAGAGAACAACGCGGGCCCCGGTTTGTTACGCCATCTCCTCACCTCAGCCTGCAGCAATGCCCCTACAGCTCCCTCCTCCCTTTTGCTGATTCTCCTTCAAGGCTCCCTCGCTGAGAAAGGGATAAAAAAGGAGGGATTTTAAGCTTCTTTTTCCCTCCTTTTCTCCTGAACCTTTCAGTCGGCAAAAGAAGCATTTAGCACATTCAAGAGCCCAAATGGCTGCCAATGTGGGATGTAGCAGGGGCTCTGCTTTCTTTCTCCAATGTGTCCCCCTCCTCTTTTTTTTTATTTACTCAGGATTCACGCGGGGACCCTCGCCTGCACCCAGGCCACATGGTCCTGACACATAGCACTTCCATTCACACTCCAGCAGGCCCCATTGCCCAGGCACACACTCACAAAACACACACTCATGTTCACTGCTGTATCGGCGGTTAAGCACTCTCTAAAGGCTAGATTTCACTGTACACACTGTTTCAGGTCACAGTTCAGTCCAGCTCAGGTGAAGAGAATACATAATGCAAGATTAGACTGCCCCATATGACTGATGTTTTATGACAATTATTTCCTGAGCAGCAGTGTTCATGCTAGCCTGTAAAACAACAGCTTGGTAAACAGTGCACTGTGCTAACAAATTAGGAGTGAGACGCTGCAAGTCATTAGCAGCTCTATGAAACTTTAAAAAAAACAATTTTTCTTCTACACGCAGGCAATTCAGTGTAAAGCAGGAAAAAACACCCCCACACCCCCACACACGCCAGAAGAAAAAAAAAAAAAAACCCTAAAAAAACCTACAGAACTTGCCTTGCCTTCACACACAGCTGCATCCTCTCTCAGCGTTAATCTGTATCTGTGTATTGTTGGGTTTTTTTCAACTGCAGCACTAATTTGTGGTTGTTTGTGCTGAAGAACACATAGTTAGGCCTGCTCGTAAATGAAGTGGAATAAGAGGTTTAATGAGATGTCTTTTTGCGATGGGAGGATGCAGGGTGTTTGAGGGGTTTGGAGCGCACACACATAGCAGAGGCCCCCTAGCCCTTCTATCAGAAAGATAGCTTTCTAACATCCCAGGAATGCTGTAGATAACTATCACCTCTCTATTAAGGCACTGCCCTGACCCTGCAGCACAGAATGTCTCAAACCTAGGACAAGGGGTAAATCTGAACCAGTGTAGCACATGGTCACATTTTCACCACATCAGTTCCTCTTATTTTTCTCTAAAAGTCCCAGAAGGAAGAAGGAATGCGAGAAAGGAAGAAGAAATTGAAAAAGTGGTGTCCTTCTTGCCATCCATTGGAAGTGATAATCATCTGCCAATAACCCTGATGTTTGGGGAAGCCCAGCTATGTATATTATCAAAGGCTCTGAGCTGGATAATTACAAGTATAATTAACCTGCTACCTGTAACAACAATTATCTAATTACATCATAAATAGGGCCTTTGAGAAGCCCACAATGGCTGCTCCCGGCCTCTGATTGCGCCCCTGATTTTCCACTCCTCTTCCCCTCCCTTCTGCCACTCATTAGCCTGTTAATCAGTCAGCACTGTGGATGATTTCATAAGTCACAAAACCTTTCATTTAGATCAGTGCTCTAAGCGTGCCTAAATTACCAGGTTTTGAGTGCAAAAGTCCTCACAAATGCCACAAGGGTTCAGTGACGAAACAAAAACAACTGAAAAATGTTTCATTTCAAGATGCAAAAAATGATCTTTATCGATTGCGATAGTAAATATGTACACATAGTGGATGCGCTGTCGCCTTGAGCAGAGGCGTTTAAGTCGCTGATAAGTATCTTTGGAAAGGAGGGGTGCATCTACATGCCAGTGAAACAGGAAAGTTCATTTAGATGAGTTAAAAAAAGACCAAGAAATGCAATAAAGATGTGTGAGAGAGTGACACTGAGAAACAATCAGGCTGTTGCACATGTCGGGCTCCAATTTGCATGAATTATAAAGGGATAAATTGCTGAGGATGAGAGAGCAACAGTGTGCACCCGCAACCCCCCCCCTCATTTTGGGGAGAACTAAAAGGCGCTGTGATGCCCATGACTGCCTCTCGCTCTAGAGACAGGGATCAGAGCCTAATGAAGGGCCTTGGGTCTAGACCAAAGATTTCACACTCACTGACTCTCTGACAACTCCACCCCATTCCCCTAAACCAAGAACACAGCCCAAGCTCTTCCTCCCTGTTTTTTTCTAAATCAAATTGTACTAATTGGTCCCAGAGGTTATCGATGTGCACCCAGCCCCTCTCTCTCTCTCTCTCTCTCTCTCTCTCTCTCTCTCTCTCTCTCTCAATCCATCTCTATCCTTCTGTCCCTGTACACTTTGATGGCTGCATTATTATGGAAAACAAATAATGACTGAGCCTGCATGCCTTATTGCCTGTGTCTCGAGCTCTTGCTACTGGTGGAGGCGGAGACCTGCGGAGCAGAGCAGTTTCACACTGCAGTAATTAAAGTGTTAATTACGGCAATAATTAGCAGAGCAAATTACATAAATTCTCACCAAAACAGGATTCATATGCTGTGCAAATGATAAGGGAAAGCTGTGAAAAAACACCAAGAGCCAAGAGAGCAAGAGAGCAAGAGAGAGTGTGATTTGAAAGAAAACAGAGGCGGAGAGAAAAGAAGTGTGGATTTGGCTGCTAAAGGCAATATGGCTTTATTAATTCCTGGTAAGGGAATATCAAAGTCCTCTTCAGAAAGGAGAGAGAAGCTGCAGAAAGAGAGAGAGAGAGAGAGAGAGAGATAGAGGCTCCCTCATTTGAGAGCTAAAATTTTACACGTTCCTCCTGTAGCTAATATTGTTTATGGCAATTTTTTTTACCCTCAATTTACCCTCCACCACACAACACTGGACATAACCATCAAAGAAGGTACTCACAGACACACTTTTTATAGCCTTGCCTATATGGCCAAGCGAGGTGAAAGAGACAGGAGAGTAAATGAATTAAAAGGTTTATAAATCAACAAGTCAACCATCAGATTGTAGCCTCTGCTCACTCGACCCTCTCATCAGCTCACTGCCATGAAGTTTTGCTCTGAAAATGTCCTGGAGGCAGGGAACAAAGCGAGCAGAACTGATTACTGCGCTGCGGCCCCACTCCACTCCGCTCCACCGGCTAAACTCTGTTTGGCTTCCTAATGAGCTCACTAAAAACCCAATTCATCACCCATAACCCTTTTTCAACCCTCCTTGAAATTCACTATACTAGGTTCAGAAGAGAGGTGGGTCCCGCTAGGGTGATGGGGTGTTTGGGGCTGGTCCTGTGTGTGTGTGTGTGTGTGTGTGTGTGTGTGTGTGTGTGTGTGTTTGGGGGGGTCCCTGTGTTCAGGAATGTCCGCTTCTCTCTCAGAGGGACAAACGCGCTCCACTGGCCCCAGCTTTGGAGCCTTTCACATTAATACCCTTTCGCCATCCCTGGGAAGACAGGAATTTGGTAGGAAGGGAATGTGGCAGAAGAGAAGGTGGGGGGAGTGGGAACCAATGGACACCAAATGGAGGCAAGAACAGGGAAGAGGAGGCTCTCTCAGTCAGGAGATTCGACAGTGATGACAAACAGCTGAGGGAAAGATGACTGTGAATTCCTCAATCATCAGGCACGGTTGGTGGAAAGAAAGACATGGTGGGAGTGTGTGTATGAGTTTAAGAAAAGGGTATTGCAGGGAAGCTAAACTCCCACAGTTCCTCATTACATGGAGTCAGAATGATCCTCTTGGCACCTGAGTTGAAACTGAGAGATTACTGAATTGATGAATCCTCAGTTTAAAATGCAGCTGTTTTATTCTGCTTTAGTAATTAATTCTTTTTCCAATAGTTTATTGATTAAGCATAGCCCCTGATAAAGTTCAAACCAAGAAGAGTCCCCCCCTCGGGTCGGGACCATGCCTGCTCACTGGAGTCAGTATAAACTTCTTCCAATTCCACCTGCCTCTCTTGCATGGTTTGCCTTCATAAATTAGTCAGGCCTGTGAGCAGCCATGTTAGCTGATCACCACTTTTGTCTTGCTGACTTGTTACTCCGTTACCACTTGACCTTTTGTGCTGTCTCGCATACACTTACATACATAAAAATAAAGTCACTTCCTCCCTCACCCCGGTGTATCTTATAGAACCAAAGAGTACTTCTCTCACAAAAAGTCACTTTGCATTCCTTTTTATCTGCCCTTTTTTTTTAACCATACAGCAGTGAGCCCACGATCAACACAGAGAGATCGAGCACGGCAGACTCTCTAGGGACCCAACTAGCAGAGAAATCAGATACTTCTTTACAAGATTCGGGCCTGCTTGCGTCTTGTCAAGACTCACCTACCGGCTCCTTTACAAGTCAATAACCATGGCCTGCTGTCCTCCCTACAGACATTCCTGACTGTAATTATCATTTCCAAAAAAAAAAAAAGAAAAAGAAAAAGAAAAACTGTGCACTCTTTTTATACTCTTCTAACTTAAAGGGAAAATCCTCTCCTGAATTCCCTCACAGCTCTCAGGAATGCTTCAATCTAAGTCGAACACAGACGAAATTTAAACAGTAGGTGAATTAATTAAGATGAAAACATCATAACAGAATCCTGTATTGTTGGATTAATGCCTTGACATGAGACAATTTTCCTCTGATAATGGAGGCAGCTGCTAGCATTTGATGAGCTCCTAGCATCTTTTGTCTATGTGGTAAGATCAGCAGGTCATTTTATTACAGTACAGTGCTGGCACTCTATCTGACTTTAGAGCCTTGAAAGCTCTTGACAGTAAAAATTGCACTTGGGCCATAGCTAAGATGGTGAGGTGCTTATTACCACAGTGAGAAATAAGAGTTTGGAAGTCCAGGGCTCCAATTATTGCCACTCTAACACCTTGACCTGCCCAAATGAATTATCCCACACATTACTCGCATATTTCCTTAATTAGCTGCCTGACATTAAGAAGTGGCGAGCCCAGGCTTTTCCTCTGGGGAGAAAAAAGGCTCTATATTAAAAAATTGAGTAGCAGATGATGACAGTCACATCATAACTGTGCTTTGGCACTGTAACTTTATAGAGAATTGGCTATAATATCTTGAACCTGTGCCTCAAGATATCATTATAATGTGGCACGTACTTAATGAAGACATTAACAGGCACCTTTAAAGTACATGCATGGTCAGAAAACATCTGATGCAATTCCTCACCATCATTATGCCTCTCCAGGACCATTATTTTCTTTGCTTTAGTCTTTTTTCTTCTTCTTTTGTGTATCTTCTGGTTGTGTCTTTCTTTTTCTGGCCCTCACTATTGACTTTTCAATTTTTCCCTTCCCATCAGACCTCAGAAGCAGAAGCTGAGGCAGTCGCCTGAAGCTCATGGGCAGAGAGTGGAGCTCTGAATGTTCACTTATCCAGACAGGGAGACAGACGGGCAGACAGACCGACAAACACTTCTCTGAGAGTGGATAGCCAAAAGTAAGCACATAGCGTATAAAATCAGGAAGAAGAGTTGTACAGATGTGGTGGATTGTGGGAATAAGAGCAGCGGTGGCTGTAACTGCTCCTTCATGCCTCCAGAGCCACAGGGAGCACGACTCATTTTCTCTTACAACAATGGAGCTGGATGGATGCCCACACAATGGCAGGTGCACTGAATAGCAGGCGGCCGTGGCAGCAGGGAGCAGCTCCCCACCAAACCAGAGCTCTTCGCCTTCATAACCTCTCCTGCTCTCCGTCTCCACCCAGCTCATCTTTACTCATAAAGGATGAAAATGATCTCATGGGGGTCCAAAGAGGAGCAGTAGCAATGAGGCCTTTGGGGCAGAAAAAAAGGCCAGTCCTATATGCTTTGGCCTGATCTAGCTTTTTCTTCTTTTTTTGTTATCTCCTGCTCTCTCTTTCTCTCTCCCTCTCTCTCTTTCTTTGTGTAGTTTTTAATAGTTGCGGAGTTTGTTCTCATGCGCCGCTCGGCTGTCCTCCGGGCCATGTGAGGGGTAAAGTCAGCATTCCCCCACCTTCACAGCATTCTTTTTTTGGGGGTCAGGGGGTCAGCCTCCACAGATGTCTCCACCAGACAGGCAGTTGTCTGAGGACTGCATCCCAGAGAGTAAGTATTCGGCCCAAACAATGCAGCTCTACCCCTTAGTAAGGGAGATTTTTGTGTGCTCTTCTTTTCAGTATCTACATTAAATAAAGTATTGTAATATGTTTGTTTTTCCTCTTGGAATTGACGAAGTAGACTTGTGTAGATGGCTAGCTCTAGGCAATTGTTTCATCTTTCTTTCTCTCATTTACCACTCTTCTCTTCCTAAGCTTCCTGCAATTGTTCTAATGGAGCCTTACTCATTCCTGTTTAACTGTCCAAGGAAAGATGGGTTTAAAAAAAAAAGGAGAGAGGGAACATATGCTGTCAGGACACTGAAAGCAAAACACCACACTCGTGGAACATGCAATATCCAATGCATTATTGAAGCCACTTTAACAGCACTTATAGTATTTTATAAAGGGCATTGCTACTTTTAAGTTTTGGTTAAGTCCGAGCAAATGGCATCAAAGCAAATTTACCCAAGCAGCCTCTATTAAAGACAAATCAAGCTTTTGTATGTCGAGTGAGTAAAACAATGCCAGGGATAGATCGCAGAAAAGACTGCATGCATTTAAAAAACACATTTTGCCTGGAAACATGGAAACTGTAATTGCAACAAGCCTTCAGAAATGCAGCAGCCAGGCCATTTCTTAGTGGTATCCTTCTTTTTTCATGTCTTTTCTTTGAAATCGTGCACGTATGTGTGTGTGTTTTTTTGCACTCCTCAAAACAGCCCCCTCTACTCTGAAATTGATAACCTTCTAAATGAATTATCGTAATGCATAATGAACATTATCTCCCCCCAGGCTGTAGCCCTGTTTGGCATGTTGATTTGTTTTGTTTCACATTACCCTCCGTTCTTTAAGAGTGCTCACTGCTTGAGGCGTGTAAATAAGAAATTATCCTTGCTTCCTAACACTCCTAATACCTCCTTGGGGTAATTAGAAATTATTAGACTGCTGCCTCCAATAACAAGAGCTAATGGCACTAACTACTGTCAAATTCAACACCTCCTCCGTCCCTCTCTCTTCAAATGGAAAAACAAAAGCTCTCCACTGTGTGCAGACTGCAGGGCACGAGGCCGGTATTCTTCCCCAAACAAGCACCCCCACGCTCAGAGACTCATTATAGCACACAGGAGAGTGGAAATCAGGCTATAAAATGAGCTTATCTGTAATAATGCCCAAAAAGATTTGCATAAATGTGTTAGCTGTGCCGACGGAAGTAGGCGGGGGAGAGACAAACTCAAATCTGCCCATGCTCTCGTTCTCATCCTCCCACTCTCTTGAGCTGTTTGGGTTGACAGGTACCTGTAGGGTATGGCTGCTCTGCTTAGCTCCAACTCCACCACACCATGCCTGCACAGACTAAAGACACTCAACCATACAGTGGGTTCAGCAGCTCTCGCTTTCTTCCAGGAAGCCAGCCTGTGACTGGGGCTCGGACATTAGCAGAGCCATAGGGGAAAGAAGGCTGGGTGGATTAGAAAGCCAAGGAAGGCAGAAGAAAGAAGAAAGTGGAATGAGAGTCAGGCCCATCGGACAAACACAAAAGGGTCGATGGGAGGGGGCCTAGAAGTCAGTGTTAATTCCCAAATAAGTACACCTTAAATAGCTTGGATGAACAGTTAGGCACAGCTTTGCAGTTTCCCTGCAGGTGTGTCTTTGAATACAGTGGCCTCTCTAACCCCTTTGACTGCTCTAATGGAAAAGCAGCAACAAACACAGGTTAAAAACCGACACAACCACAGCGACTTCTGTTTCTTCCCTTGTCTGTTCTTGGCTCCACTTTTGATGAAAACTCACAGAGAGCAGCAGCAGAAAAAAAAAACACCTGCAGTCAGCGAGAAACAAAATCTGGTTGAGACAGGAGTGATCGGATTATTACCCCTTACGAATGACTTCGTAGCTGACCCCCTCAGGCACGGCTTGCCAAAACAAGACTGAAAAAATTCCAGTGCAAACTGGTGTCTTTTTAAAGGGCCAGCGCATTGTCATGCTTGTAAAAATACATTGGCTTTAATGGAGCACACAGAGCCCCTGGGGGTGTGAGCTCAAATCCCTTTTAGCCATATTACATCAGGTCCTGTGTGTTCAAAATCACTACCAGGACATGAAAAGGGTTGGAGAGTGTAAACTCTTCATAAACCAGCCTCTTGCCCCTCTTCTGTTTCATTTTCTTTCTACTTGTCTTCTTGTTTCTTTCTAGTTGTGTACTTGCTCTCACTGAAAATCACTCAGCACTATATAGGTCATGATTATTGTCCCGGCAGGATTATAACCCTTCTTATTTAAAAAACAAAAAGTTTTGCGAGAGAGAGAGAGAGAGAGCGAGAGAGAGAGCACTTGAGTGCAAAAAAAGACCCCAAAAAGGGGGGGGGGGTGACAAAGGTAAAGGGGTGGAGAAGAAAGTATGATAATATTAGAAGTACTCTCACTAACTTACAGAACAGCATTAACAGTGCTCTGCTTTCTTTCTGCTTTCCTTTAATGTATTTTTCTTCTGATACACTAATCAGGCATACATGTAGAGTGTGCAAGAGAGCCAAAGCATGAGAGAGATGATCATTCCATTTAATCGCTCTCTGGAAAAAGGCCAGAGTCTATTAGAGAGAGAGAGAGAGAGAGAGAGAGAGAGAGAGAGAGAGAGAAGGAGAGACATACTAGAGAGTGTAAGTGGGAACGGAAGAGAGCCTCAGAGCGCAACCCCTTGAAACAGCTCGGAACAGAGAGGACTGAGTGGTGAGGCCTTTTCCCGTAAGCGCCTGTGAATGCTGAATCCAGCAAGAATGGCGCTCTCAGACCACTATCTACATTAACTGGTGTTCTCCCTTAAGATTAAGCATTCTTCATGAATAATTTACTCAGTTTTATGCTAATGGTAGTCTGAAAGTATCCGCTATGTTGTTTCCCATCCACCAGCCCATCTATACTCAGTGTTCTCCAAGTCATTGTCCTGCTTATAGATATACAACTCGATAGCCAGGAATCTACAGCATCATGTTATGCTTCAGGTCAGCTCTAAATCTAAATAAAGATGCTATGCTGAATCACAAAACAAACTTTGTGTCAAATAAATGTACAGTAAGAAAAACTACAAGAGTAGTTGCTGGAAACAGCTATGTTCGCTATTCTTCAGACACCTGTTTCATCCAAAACCTTTTTGTGCATGAGAGAGTGTTTGTTGCCTAGCAGGCCATTGTGCACCGTGATCAAGGCTGTAGTCTTTGCTGGACCATGACGCTGTACTGAGTCTGGGCACTGTGTAAAAATGATCAGTCCTCCAACAGCTGGGAGTGACGGCCATGAAACAGCAGGCAATGTTGCCACTTTATAGTTTATCTTTTGTTTATGGGGCAGTATTCGGTTTTAATTATTCCTTTAAATTATACTCTTAACAGGCACTGGGAGACAGGCAGCAACTCCCAAGCCCCTCCTCACTCCCTCTACACACACACACACACACACACACACACACACACCTAACAGATTTCAGTGTGAGCCAGGGGCAACAACAAAACACAACACGGCCTCCATCTTGATATTTAATGAAGCTGCAATCCTTTCTGTATTTTCCTCTCCTTTTCTGCCCTTTACCATTCTGCGGCACAGACGTTGGAAGCTTGCTGCGAAAGAGAACAGGGCAAATGCACTCTATATCCAGAAACAGGCCGAGTCAACAGGCCTTGTTCATGCTGGGAGTTGTGCCCTCATCAGGAATAACTACTTAGAAACTTTGACCCTGCAGAGAGGGGCCTTAGGCCAGGAGAGGCCTGCCATGCACTTAACAGCCCGAGCGCAGTCTTGCACCCACACAGCGCTTCTACGATCCGTGCTCTAGCCGTGTCATTAGGGATGCTCAATTGTTCAGAAAATCTGCAAAGTGTGCTTCTATTTAGGTTTATTTATTTATATATAATAACTGTGGTCGACACTGCTAGCTGGTGCTTTCAACAATTCAACACGGTGAAGCTCTAAAAAAGTGAAGATCTGAGCAAAAGCAAAACTAACCAAGAGCTTGTTCAGAAATATTCATCAGGCCAACCTGGTTAATGGCAATTAACCAAAGAGGAGAAAAACCTCTGGAATATTTAAACTATATCTTTCATGTAACACAGCAGGTAAAGGAAGTGAGTGAGTCAGCAGATGAGTTCTTTTGCCCTGAGGCAAGGCTAAGTTTGTGTTTCTTTAAAAACGAGATTAGGTTTAATATATTGTACCTGTACAAACAAGGACAGAAAAGCACTCATTACAAACTAACAAAAATATCAAATCATTAGTCTTTAGATAACTGATAGATAACATAGATATGCGCTGTGGAGCAGATGCCTTCAAAATAATGTCATTTTTTTCTGCATAAAAAAGCGACAAAATGCCTTAAACAGAACTACATAAAGCTTTAAAAAAGCACCAGTAGTCCCAGGTTTATTTTTAGACAATTTTTTAAATGAAATCAGCAGGTACATTTTCTGAGCATCTTAGAGAAACTACCACTGTTCTTCTGGAGATTAATTTTTTGGAGATTGATTGATTGATTTCACAGGTAACCAAGTAAGATATTTTGAGTGGTTCATTATATAATATGATTACAAAATGTATTCATTCAATAATTAATTCATTCATTTGCAATCCTACTAGGGTCGTGGGTAGGCTGAACCCTATCTCAGCTGACTCTGCGCGAAGATAGGGTAACACATACAACCATTTGCACTCTCTCTCTCTCACACACACACACCCACACACACACCTAGGGGTAAGGGGTAATTTAGAGCAGCCACTTAACCTAATGTGCATGTCTTTGCACTGTTGGAGGAAATGGAAATACCTGGAGGAAACCCAGCAGGCACAAGGAGAACATAGAAACTACCACCAATAATTTCGCTGAGCCAGGGACTCAAACCTAGGACCTTTTTGGTTAGGTGTAATTTTGGTTCTCACTAAATTAGCATTTTTAAAAAATGTAACACTCTTAAGATTTTTGTACAGTACTGTATGTTTAGTATCTAACCTGGAATGTACACTTTTCATTACGATAAAGACTGCTCAAAAGAAATAGTCTCAGTGTCAAAGAAGCAACTCTATCTATCTATATATTTGCTTCCTGTATTCTTACAGTCAGACCTTTTATGATTTTATGGTTTTAAAAACAGATTACAGAGCCTTTCTTTTTATAACCATCATTTAGTTTTCTTTATTTTCCACCTCACTATTTCTCATCACTTTCTTTCTACTAACCCACAATTGGCCTGTTTTCAGCAGAGTGTGGAACCTCTTCACTGATGAGCAGCACGGGCCGCTGGGAAGCAGCCGGAGCCATTTAGTGCAATGGAGCTACGTCCAGCCAGGCCCGGGCAGGAGCTGAGAGTCAGTGAGTGCTTCAAGCGTTAACGTAATTGCAAGAATGTGAAAAATGAGGCGGCAGGGCTCCTGAGCTGAGCGAAAGGTCATAGCAAGCCTCACACAAAACAACTGGCTGCAGGGACAGCCTCATTAGAGCAGTAAATCAGCTGCTCCCCCTCTCTTTTTTCTCTCTCTTTTTTCTATCATTCTGAAGAAAAGAAGGTGTGCTTTCATGCTGAAGTGCCTTTGGGCTCGGCTGGGTCGAGTCCGGCCTGAGCACTTTACCCTGTACCGTAGCCATCCTGGCCTGTATCGATCAGCCGTTACTGGATCTGGTGCACAGGAGTCGATAAGTGCTCTGTGGATTACAGGTCACTTGTACTTATGTGTGTAAGATAATCAATAGGCAGTGCATTTCTCTCCTGCTCTTTGCTTTCTCAGGCCTTTCCCTACCTCCCTGCCTTGTCTAAAAAAAAACAATCAGGATATACTGTATCCCTATGCTATTTCCATGTTGATAAATTAGTTTAGCTTACAAGCCTTGTGTATAACAATTATTCAAGGATTGAAGGTATATGATAATGTAAAGTGTATATTTAGAAACAGCAAATTAACTCCTGAGATTATTCTCATAGAACTGTGTGGTAAACTGTGTGGTAAACTGTGTAATGTTAGTCTCTAGAACTGTGTGGTAAACATGTGAAAGCTGCATCATTGATGAGCAGAGTGGTTAAACAGTGATGATACTGCTCTTGACACATCTGAACCACAGAAAGCTGCTGTGAATGTGGCACTGTGGTTTGGGGCTAGGTTTTAAAGCAGCCATCTTTCTCGACAGTGTATTTTACATTTCTATGCTGTAGAGAGCTCCATCAATAGCTGTGACTGCCTACTAGTGAGACCCTGACCGTGATTGGGTGTGAAATCAGTGTCAGGCTGTGTTAAGAATTCAGACGTGTATGTGATAAAATCCTGTACACACTCTTTGCTGTCCAACACAGAGTAGGAGCGAAGGAGTAATCATTCGTTGTTTATCAACAAAAAACATCTAGAAGATTCCAAAAAGAGTTGTAAGAGAACCAAATTCTGGGAGTCGCTAAACTCCATTTAAAGATGCAGAACTGAAGAAAAGAGAGCTGCTTATATCCAGTTAGTGTCGGCGTTTAGGTTGAGTGCAATGTGTAAAACCGGAGAAAAGAGTAGCCATAAAGTCATCTGAATGCTCGCTCTGACTCTGGCAGTCCGGTGCTTAATGAAAACACAAGCCTGTCTGTTATTGCTCCTGAGCTAAGCAGAGTTAATATATTTTACATGTTACTAAGAGCTGGCAGAAAAATGCAATTAATCATAAGGGTTACTCTGTGCCCCTGAACAGTTACAGGTTGAAACCTTGAACATGCTGTAGTCCGTAGATGTGTACTGTTGTTGTGCGGGTGAGTGGGTGTAAATGCTGAGCATTAAATTTTATTTTCAAGTAAATGCAGTAATGGTAAAGATAAATTATTAAAGAATTGAAAGTAAATAAAATACGGAATTAATGTTAAAATTAAAAATGCCAAAAAACTCAAATCTAACACCTGGACCTTATTCCATACAGTTTTCAATCATCTTTCATTAATCACTTCCACATATTTATTTAATATTATTTAAAAAAAATTATGTTGCTAATAAATAAAACAGCTTTGCATGTGTGTGTATATAGCATATGCATTTGATTGTGTGTGTAATTAGGTATTAACTAGCACATCCCTATGTGTGTGCTGTATGTGTTTATGAGCGCACTGTATACAGTATATTTATGCTCACCTTGTTCGCTGCTGTTGTCCCCACTCTGTGAAGCATGTCCTCCGCTGGAGGGCCCTGGCGTGCCTGCTGAGTGTGTGGAGGTGGCGTCATCGTGGTCTCTCCAGGAAGCTGGGTTCTGGGGTCCGAAGGAAGAGATCCATCCATCCACGTTCCCCATCCAAACCGCAAACCAGGACCAGAGCACAGGAATGATTGGAGTAGGAGAGAGAGAGAGAAAAACCACATGAACACACTGGAAATGTGAGAGGGACATGAGTTAGGCTCTGGAGGGCTGTACGGATCTCTGGTCTGCCTGTTTTAGCTCTCCTTTGCACTGAACTCGGACAAACATGCCAAATCGACAGCTCTGTGCCCGTATTTACTTCTATCCTAGCCTGGCAGGCACTTGCTCCAAACACTACGAGCCTAACAGCTTAATTACAGCCTAAGAGTCCATCAGCACTGTATTTAATGTAGCATCGTGTCCTGAGCAAACTCAAAAGAACTGTCTAAACACATGTGGTGGAAAAATGTCAACTTAGTTTATACCATAACCAATTGAGACTTCCGTGTCAAGTGAGAGATATATAGGGCCAAAACGTCGATGTATACCACTAGCACCATTTATCTTTAGCACTGTCAGAAGTGAAAATAAGATATGAGAGGTGGTCTCTCTGTAATCGGGCAAAGAGTGCTCATGGACAAAGATGCACACACACACACACACACACACACACAAACAAACTGTAAGAGGTGGAGGAACAAGTAAAATGGTGAGTTTTTCATTTCTGAGTGGCCTCTCCTCCTCACCCTTCCTGGTCGTTCTCACTGCCTGAGTGCTCAGTGCAGGGAAACAGGATTTGTACTGTACAGGAAAAGCTTTATCTGTGCAAAAACGAAGGCAGGCCAGAGGTGGAATTTCCTCTGCCACTCAAACCGGAGAGGGACTTGCTGACCACGTCACCTCACCCGTACACACACCAGCACTTTGTACAAATGCGCAAAAAACACACATTCATTTACAGTCGACTTATCACCTGCCCTGCATGAACTTAACAGTCAGAGAGCTAGTCTGCCTTCGTTTCTATGCGCCACAGAGGAGCCCTCTTGAAAAGAACCCAAGCCAAACAAACTCAGGCCTTCATCAAGGCTTTCCGCAAAACCTCAGCCCACTCTTCTGCTCTCTTTTATCCCATGTGTCACTCCTTTGCATGCAGACACAGCCCCACAGATACATACTCCTCAGTAATGAAAACATTTCTGTAAAGTGTCTGGAGATACAGAGCTGCCATGTGGTGTAAGCTCATTACAGTCGGAGCTGAACTCTTAATCTGAGAGCGATCAAGCTTGTGTCTAGCTGACTGCACAAATGTGAAACGCATACAGAGAAACAAGATAAGGTGTTTGTTGACTAGTAGTTGCCCACGTTGTGTTCTAGCTGCACTGTACATCGCCATGTGTATCCAGAACCACATAGACTTTTCAGCATGATGAGTTCAGACTTTTACAAAGGCTAAATAAATAAATAAATAAATAAGCAGCACATATCAGTTTTCAAAGACACTATTTCAGTCTAATTCTGTTTATTTAACTGATACAATGGTTAAAAGAAACCTTTCTAAAAACATGGCCTTTATCCTAAGTCGCCCTTTTACTTATTCTCAGCAACATCAGAACATTGAAAATGTCATTAACATGGTCATAACATTTCCATCAAATCTCTAGAGCAAATGCCATAAAAAAGGAAGGAGTGGAGAGACAGTAAAGACTGAAAAATGACTATGTATAATATCGCTCAACTGAGCCAGACTTATGTACTTAGAATGGGCCTTGTTGTTTTAAGGAAAGAAAATGACTGGGTTCCACTTCCTGGCGGTGAAACACCCACTGTCGGCAAGGCAGGCCTCAAAAAAATGCTCCAAACCATACAACGTCAAACTGCTGCATTACATATGTTTAAACAACTAAAATTTCACAATTATGAATTGACTGCACAGTTCAAGAAGCATACATTGCTAAACTGTTGAGCTTTCAGCACGGTGCTTGAAAGCATTAAACAGAAAGTCTCGGCCCTGTTATACGTCACCAAATGAAGAAAGACAACAAGCAGCATGACTGTGCCGTCTAAGCACCAAACCATCCTCAATACACAGACAGCACATGGTCTTAACCCAAACAAACAAGACAGATGCATTTCCGCCATGCGTATCCGGAAAAACACAACCAACATCACAACAGCCATACCAGGCCGCGTTAACTTTCTTCATTCTCCTCTGGAACTAAAGCAACAGTCTTTTCCCCTGGTATGAATAATGCAGCGGTCTCCCTCTCTTTCTCTATCTCTGCCACAGTCAGAGGACTGCTCAAGAGATACAGGCCTTGCAACACAACAAAACAGTTGTTAGGACTCCCCAGAGTCCATTAAAGTTCAAACAAGCTAAGGGAGAGAGAGCAAGAGAGAGAGAGAGAGAGAGAGCGCATCATCCAAACGGTCCTTGTCAATCTTACTATGGAAGCCCCCCTCCGTCTTTCAGAAAAAAATCTGCTCATGTGACTATTCCCTGTAGTTTGGGATAATTAGGAGTCAAACGTGGTTCACTCCATGCTTTTCCCTAATTGTGTCAAAGAGCACGGTTACCAGGAGGAGAAGTGCAGCAGCCAACAAACACAGAGGTGCAGCACAATAGGAGTAGATGGAAAATAAGATACAAGGACGGCCAGTCTCTGGGGGCGGCCTTTTCTATTTGCTGGGGTTACCGACTCATGGCTGATAATGCAACTTGTAATTAATATAAAAGCCGTAGACAATATGGGAGAAAGCTTGTAGAAGCACAGGCCACAGGAGAACGTCTGATAACGCTGCTATCCGCTGTTTCTCACTGACACACACCTGCCCTGCCTATCAACTCACTCTGCAGGCTTTCCCCACCATCCTCCCTCAATATCCCTTAACATCTCAAATAAAATTGATTTAGCACCGTCACTGAATTGTGTGCTTATTGCTAGGAAACCTGATGTACTTACAGAAAAATGCATGTAGGGACAAGACAGACTGAGAACGGCAAGTGCTATGAAAAAAGGCTGCATACTTTTGCTGAAAGGAATCACAGCTACATCACTGAGCATGCTGACACACACGAAACATATCACCTCATAAATCCTCAGGCCCTGACATTTCCAAATGCATCTTACACCTAAAACCCCTAGCATAGTTTTGTTGAATTTAACACATAATTATACAGGTGCTTTGAAAGATGTTAAAGAACTGGTTAAGTGCAACCATGGTATATTTACAAGGCCATCAATTATCTGCCAAGTATAAAAATAAAGTATCAATTGAGCATCAAATAATTGACAGCTAATGATCCATTAGTGACTATTTGTATGGTTCATTTTTTCCAAGGTACACTATCAACAAATTTTAGTACAAATTATAAATCAGTTTCTCTATGATCAGTGATTTGAGGCTAAACCTGAAAACACTAGACCAAAAACCATACAATAGCAATTTTACATTACATTAAATAAGTGTGAATATTAAAGCATCCGAACATTTAAGTGAATGATTTGCAATCCTGTAGTTATTAATTATACTGCAAACACAGCTCTTTGAAAAGCAAGAGTCTGTAGCATTCTAGGTTACACAGCAACAAGTTAAACGCAGCCCTCTCTTCTCACAGGGGGCACACGGAGGAGGCCTGACAACAGGCCTGAGCTCTCTAACACTAATCAAATAGGATATGTAGAGCCAGACATCATCCCATCATAAAACAATTGTGAGGGGTGGTGAATGCTATCATGCAACGCGTTACTTGAAAGGGGAAATACTATCGAAGAATGCCTGCGCATGCTGCTTAATTTAGAAGACCCCCAGAACTAAGTAAATGCACAGCTCACTGGCTTTAGAGCCCTGTAGGCTATATGCATGCAAACACAGAGACCTGAAGTAGTCTATCGCAGATCAAGGACTTTTTAAATAGCCTTAATAAAAGAGAGGTATGGCACTTTTAATTGATTTATGAATTGATTGGAATTCATCACATGGGATGAGCTGAAATATTATATCTATTGCTACTCACATAATTCATTCCCAAGACGCATGAGAGAAATGCAGATGTTAAGGAATGTGAATGCAGTTGTTTGCAGGGATAAGACAAAGTACAGTATATCACCATGGTGGGAACTTCAAGCGTGAACGAATGAGTAAGAGGCAGAAACACACCCCAAAAATATTTCTGAATAGCAGTCCCTAACTACAAAAAAAAAAATCTAAATCTTAGCAGACACAAAGACAAATTAATTAGCACAGATTATACTTAGCAAGCATTAATGCATTTCATCCATATTAATTAGATGTGGTGTACAGAAGAGTGAAATTACATTGTATTAATTAAAACACAAAAGTCTGGTGACTAATAGCAGCAGTCTGATTACTGATGAAG
This sequence comes from Neosilurus hyrtlii, assembly GCA_028564935.1. Lineage (NCBI taxonomy): Eukaryota > Metazoa > Chordata > Actinopteri > Siluriformes > Plotosidae > Neosilurus > Neosilurus hyrtlii. The sequence continues at coordinate 18,441,848 of JAOUQZ010000002.1, forward strand.
ACTGGCTTACCCCTTTCACTGAGATTCACTTCTCATGTCGCCTATAAAACTAACTACATTCCTTTTACTTGTTGGACGTTAGGGCACTAGGAAGGTTGCTTAAGGTGTTTTGGAGAGTGGACAGTAACAGGAAACAAGCTGAAGAAATTAAGATAGGTCTTATCTCTGCTAACACCACTACAATCCACTAAGCAGAATAATAGTGCTGCATTGGGGTGTGAAAAATACTGTGCTTATTAGTGATGGTGTCAGGTAGATGGGGGAGAGAGAGAGAGAGAGAGAGAGAGAGAGAGAGAGAGAGCTGCAGAAGGCATACAACTAATACTACGGGCTGTCTTCTTCATGGTGAAGAGCCTCATCATCCCCAGCAACCAGCTTTTGCCAAATGAGATGTAGCCTTGGGCTATACATTAAAAATGCATAGCAAAGCAAAGAAAAATGGACGTGAGAGATTCTACCTAAATAAATTAGCATATCTAACTATAAAATTGCCAGTCCCTCTCCAGTAAAAAAAGAGGGGGATAAGGATGAATAATACAAACCATTTTTTTTTTGGTGAAATTAATAAATCAAAAATCAACTAGGTAGATTTCCTGGAGGTTTTGCTGTATGTTTTAATATTTTCTAACTATTTTGGCCCATATTTTAGATGAAGAAGCAGAGTCATAGGCAACAGCACTATTATTAATTCTCTGACATTCTACTATTGTATAATGGGTGAATAACACCTAAAGGCATGATGTTTTTCATGTAAAAAAATAAACATGTTGCTAAAATTGGAGAATAACTTCCTAATTTGAAATTATGCATGCTAATCAGTGTTTATATTAGCATGCTAATATAAATTCCACATAACTACCTTAAAAAATATAGTAGGCAACATGATATGAGAATAATTAAAGTTACATAGTAGTTAAATCATATTTTTTTTATGCTAGTAATATGATTCTTTTAACTTAAAAACCTTGAAACACAATGAAAACTTCAGGTTTAATAGTAGCAAGCGGTCAATTTAGCAGTTGTAAAATGTCGGTCCTGCCAAAGGAAAGGAATAAATCGCTCACAACTAAAACAACTAATGAGGTGGTCGGTGTAAATGACCACAGGCTGACTGATCTGTCTTATAAGCCTATGTTCCTAATTATCAAAAATATATCTCTAATAAGTAGCCCAGTGCCACAAGCTCTGTGTGTGTGTGTGTGTGTGTGTGTGTGTGTGACTATCAGCCATCTGCCGCCGTGAAGCTAAAGCGGCTAGTTTATCTAATCTCCACAGTATAAACAGCCCCATGCTTCATTTCTGCACTTCTCCCAGCAAAGTTTTACTCAAATTGCTTTTTTAAATTGCATACTAAAACCCGCCGTCCTTTCCATTTCTTCGAATTTTACCTCAAACAACCACGGAAAAGAGGTGTATATTCAAAGAAATGACGCCAGAGCCCGACAGATGCAGTGCAAGTGACTTCACAGCACACCCCAATCTGCTTTAGCTCCTAATAGGCTTGCGCCTGTGCTGCTGATACATATTAAGCATTCCCTCGATGCGGCAACTTTACTTTGCTTCATTGTAGGCTACTGAAGGCATAAAACGCATTAACGCGGCTTGCCTTCGAACACCACGACCATTTCTCACCGCGCTGCGTTTATTACAGCCAAATAAACGCGCTTAAACCACGACATCGATTTCCAAATACAAATCTACTACACTTCAGGTGCACATAAATGAAGTCAGGATATAGCGCAGCCTAAAGGCCGTAAACTGGGCGCGAGCGTGAGAGGAAACCACAAGGCGATCAATAAAAAACAATTAAAGACATTACCATCAAGACCGCTGCCAGATCATGAGGCTGACCAAACATTATCAACCTGATGGTCAGTGTGGCTATGGGAACAAGCACTCAAAAAATTTTTATTCCGATTTTTCTAGTATCATACAATAATTTGTGCAAACACGCGGGTGTCGGTCATTATTGACAACACACCATCCCCCCCCCCCCCCCCCCCCCCCCCCCCCCCCCCCCCC
>JAOUQZ010000002.1:18453817-18470766 GCA_028564935.1 Neosilurus hyrtlii
TATATATATATATATATATATATATATATATATATATATATATATATATGTGTGTGTGTGTGTGTGTGTATATATATGCGTTTGTGTGTATGTATGTATTTATGTATGTATGTAACTTACATGTATGTATGTATGTATGTATGTATGTACATACTCTTGGGTTGATCGTGTGTTAAACGGAACAGTTTATGTCCAGTGTAAATTCAGTAATAACCTGTATATTAAATATGCTGTGTTGTATGTATTTGTGTAAATTTCTGAGAATAATTACAATAATACTTTATGAACAATAAAAGTAGTTTCCAAAATGTTTCATTGCATGTTTCTACAACTAGCAACTCATTTAATTAACATTTTCTTGTGTGTTTTCAGTTTTAAAGAAAAGAAAGAAACAAAGAAGAAAGAAAAAAATTAAAAGGGGTTCTTATTTAACAGTCTACACAAAATTCAGGAAAAAAGATAAAATATTAGAAAAGAAACAAACAAGCTCTGGTGTACATGAGCACACATCCCAATTCTATTTTAATTTTGGATGTATTATTATATGCCTGTTCTCTTTGGACGAAGCAATGAATGTTAATTACATTTCAACATCCAGGGCTGGTCAGTCAGTACAAGTGACTGACTCCTATTATCTCCCATAATGTTTCCTGACCTCACTATTTATTAAACAAACAGCCCTTAGTGCAAGATTTCAAACCACACTTTAACATCTGAACAACATGTGATTGTCTTTGTTTCATACAGATCAAAATAAAGGCTCGAGTCCCACACGCTCATTTGAAATTTATCCAAACAAATGCTGTTGCTATGTTTGTCTGTGTTTTGTTTTTCATGTTTTCTTCCTGTCTCAGCATTTCCCCCTCGGTTCTGGAAGCATTCACACAGCCAAGCAAGGTACCCAGGTAATTACCGTACATTGTCAAATAAAGGCACAATAAAGGGACTACTGATTCAAATGAGGAGTGAAATATCAAAGAAAAGGGTTCCCTTTGCAGCCAGGCACTTATCCACACAGGAGACAGCAATGAGACGACTGCCACAGGGACACTCACACAGCCTCTGATAACAACATGCTCAGGCTCCTTACTACATATATTACACACCACAATATTTTGCACACCTAAACGATGCACTGCACTCACATAGGCTCCGAGCCTCACCTCAGCTTGTACACAGCATAGTGAATAGCACTGAGGTCTGAAATGAATTTTAATATAATTAAAGATCTTGCGTATAAAGTAGTTGAAGAAAGGACATCATATCTCAAATTGTTATGTGTTGTAATTGTTTAAATGGTCACATTAGCAGATGATGTCTACAGACAAACACCAAGGTTTAAAAACTATTATGTGGCAATTAAAGTGAGTATATAGCACTATGTATAATGTTTAGGCTCACATACTCTATAAGAATGCTTTTTATTTCTTTATTAATAGTTTACTTTTGTAATATGACATAAAATGTTCTCTTAAATAAACCAGAAATTTAGAGTTGTTTGCAGAACCCCCCCCCCCCCCCACACACACACACCTCACCCCAAAGATCTGATACTGTAAAGATAAAAAAATCTCATCTCTCTTTCCACTATTTTAATTTTGAATATTTGCTTAGACGCACATATACAAGCTATAACTGTTTTGATCTTGTTGATCTTATGATAAGATGTAAGATAATGATGCAACGAAAGAAACACGCTTGTGGTTGGTGTGTGAAATGGTTGAAGGCAAAAATCTGGCCTCTAAGAATGTGTGAGAGTTTAATATTATAAATACACTTTCCCTCCCTCAAGCTTACAGACAGCTTCAAGGACTATTTTACATGTAAATATTCACTCAGTAAAAAGGAAAAAAAAGCCAGATCATTAATTATTGAGAGCCAGAAAGAAGCTTAATACTTCAGTTTTAAACACATGCATCTGATATCTCATTAGATGAGGCTGAGAATGAACTCGAGGAGGAAATCTATTCTTCATATATTCTGGGAATTAGCTAGGAGAAAACAAAATGGTGGACATTGAGTGTAATATTGTTTGCGGTTTTGGTTTGTTGATCACAGACTAGTGATTGCCAGACAAAACTTAATTTTTATTCAGGGATCGACTTTAACAGCAGTTGAAAGCACCACGATGTCCAGAAATGCATATAGGAGGTATTTTTCTTTTCTGTTCACATACAGTATTTACTTAGGCTTCAAGAAAATGTTTTTGTTTATAAAGATATTTTTTCCTTTCTATAAACCTATTCTTATGAAAATAAGCCTTCTTCCTGAACCATAATCAAGTATTTCGAGTACATTTTTTTCTTTGCCTCATCATGAATTATTAACCATTTCCTCCAAAAATTATCACAGTACAAAAGCCCTAGTTAAAAATGTTTTTGGGAAAACTGTTCATTAACTGATTAAAGAAAATGAAAAAACTATATATATTATTCATGGACTTGAGATACTTGTTAATGCTGGTGATAAAGATATAGTAAGAGTTATATGAATAAAACATTCTTTCATGGATAAGCTGACTGAGCTGACACTGAGTATTCAGAGACAATAGCCTGGTATTGACATCTATATATGTATGGGCTATATGCCTCTATATGGCCTAAATACTTGATAATATTTTATACTTGTTAAAAGTTCAGCGTTGAACTTTTCCTATGTATGGCCAACCAGGCTGAATTCTGGCACAAATCGTCTTTGTTACATTATGGCCTGTGGCTGAGCTCTTGACAGGTTGTCACAAGGTGATAGGACTCAAGTGGAGACACTAGAAAGGTGGCACTTAAGAGCGTAAGGAGTTTGACTTCCGGGTGTGCCGTGGAGCCTGACAGTGGATCAGCATTTGAAGGAGTGCACTCACCTTCCGGTATGATTGGAATGTCCCGTAAATGAGAACTGTGCTTCAGATGTAACAATGCCAACAAATGAAAGAACTGGAAGAACTAAGAACTGTAGAATCTCATGCAAAAAATTTCCCTGAAGTGTTAGCTTCTTCTTCTTCTTTTTTTTTTTTCAAAGTTTTTCACTGCAAAGTTTTTAAGAGCTGTGGGCTCACTAACCGAAAACTGTGGGCTCACAAACTGAAAATTAAACACTTGCGCTGAAAAAAAGTGCATATTTTCACAATAAACTCAATTATTTTTATTCATGAAGTGTATCTGTGTATTCATTTCATGAATTGTATTGTATTTATTTATTTGTCTTCATATACAGTACATGTGTAAAATGGGAGACTTTCTGACCTATCCAAGAAAATAAAGAAAGACTACATTTCAGAATGAGATGCAAAACTAAATACAATAATATATATATAAAATATTATATAAAATATATAAAAAAACAAAATAAATCCATGAAAACTGGAAATTATGTTGTGGACCAACAGTATGAGCTACATCAGAAAGGATGTTGTCATAGCCTACAGACAAGCTTTGCTTTTTTTAATCAAGCATATCAAAATTGATGCAGTATGAAGTCAATTCATCATGCAACATTAATTTTGTAATGAAGAGTACTACACCTTGTAATACCATCTTAGGAACATTCTTAAAAATCCTTTTCAAAATCACAACTTGCCTTCCACATTCACCATGTCACAGGTTAAGAATTAGTATATGGGATAGGTCTCCATAAAATAAGTCCAGTTGGTCAAAAATAAAATGTTGTTTAATTAGATATACTTAAAATACATTTTTAATTATCTTTAAAACAATGAGGGACATTTGTTAAATTTGGTGCAGCCAATCCAGAGAAATTGGAGAAAATTTTAAAGATATCATCATCTTAACAGAGAATTACATATTTGGGGAAAAACAAACAAAACAAACAAACAAACAAACAAACAAACAAAAAACAGTTGTTAACTTTGAAATGTAAATCAAAAATTATGCATAGCACACATATTTGGCATAGCATATATTTGGGAAAGCTATATTTATAGCTATAATGCTAAATAAATGTATATATGGTATATATGACAACTGTAAATTTGTAAATATGATAATATTGGTGACAGATGCATTATAGTTCTGTAAATACATTGCAAAATTAGGAAAATAATATGCGGATCATTTTTTAATCAGTTTTCTGGAATTAATTTTTGCTACATAGGACTCATTTTGTTGTAACATGCTCCATATTGTGCATCGAGCTTAAAAATTGGAATTTGATTTTACTGTGAAAAGGGAGATGGAAATATAAGACATATCGAAATCCTTCACCAATCTGTAGGTGTGACTACCTGCTTTGTATGTCAGCAAAACCAGTATCAGGTAAGATGTGGTCAGTGGTATTAAATAAATAAGTAACCATGATCCAAATTAATTCATACTTACAGGTAAACATATCAACGTCTGGAGTTTAGTGTCACTGCATGCCCAACATTTTACTGTCTCTTCCATTCAAATTCATTTACAAAATCCACAGGAAAACAGTGGGATGAGTGAGAATTAGCAATCCTAAACCATGGATGTTTGACAGTAAGGCTACATGTAGACTGCATCAGATTATATCCTAGTAAAAATCATTCAAATTATCAGCAAAAGTCTGGGAATGAAAGAAAAGTATCTTTCTCACTGAAAATGCAATTTTATATCACCATTATCTCACTGAAAAACTATATATTTTTTGTAATTTTATTTTAATGAGCTTTGCCTATTACATGCAACCAAATAGGCAGGGTCACCACAACAGTTTACTCCAATTACTGTGGGCCTGAATCTATAAGAAAATACAAAAAAAAAAAAAATACAATAAGAGAAAACTGAACAATAAGCTAAAAACAACGAATAACAGAACTAATTACAATGCTTGGCTTGTTGTATTTTACACAGGTAGATTTCCATGAGCATGGTTCTTCTACATTATACACAGAATTGAGTGCATCATGGTAGTAGTCTAACAACAAAGATTTAATCTGTGTGAGCGAAACCTGTGCTAATCTAAAAAGAAACAGTTCCAGATTCTGGAGGCTCTGACAAAGACTCACTGTTGGTAAGTAATAATCTGCATTTTCACTGATGAAATGAGATTTCATTATGGTTTTCAGTAGACTTGGTTATTCTAATTGCTGCCTAACTTAATCCTTTATATGAATAAAACAAGTCCAAAAGTCATGCTTTGAAAAATTTAATAAAGTGTGACCTGTGTGGAAAGCAAACACTCAGTTTTCACCCATTCATCACTTTCATATCTTAGAAATACTACAATAGAAGATGAAGAATCCAGTGCAGATAGGACGTCTTGGTAAGCAATGAACACTGGGAATTTTAACAGGGTTAATTTACAGCGAACCGGAGATGGTGTTTGCTTCCACTGAAACGACATGTCTAGTTGAGTCACAAGAAACTGCATAAACAACCCCTAAACGACAATCGAACCAACAAAAAAACTAATCATCATTTTATTTGTAGTATTGATTTGTTGCTTATTTGTTGGGTCGAAAACTGAGTTCAAGCGTACACCTCATCACAAATCCAGTGTCCAGTGAATGCTAATAGTACCATAAAAATGGTGCAAAATTAAGCAAGCATGTCAGTGTGCTGTCATATTGTATAGTGGCATGATAGTGAATGCTCATTTTAAATGGCATAGCTCAGAATAATTGCAGGCCATATGATTTTCTGCTTGTCCGTCCTGCCTGAGAGTGTAAAATTGGTGAAAACAGTTGTCAACTTTTGTGCCCCGTTTCCTCTTTGTTCCTTCCTGCAGTCCGAATTTAAATTTAATGCATTCTCTCCCAACTATGTCTCTTCGTGATATCTTGTATTCTCCTTTAATATTCAATGGTTTGTTAATTATTAAAGGTATGTATTTGAATTATAAATATACTAGTTATACAGAAGTAGGCAAAGCAGGCATATAGCCTCAGGCTAAATTCTTCCATTACCCATTATTTTGCAGCCTCCCGCCACCATTTCCTTGCCTTCCTATCTTTATGTCATCTCCAAAAAAACAGCCAGGCATTCCTTTGTACTCCCCTACCCCTCCTTGCTATGACCACAAAAAAAATCATCCCCTTTCGATACGTATGGGTGCTGTTTCCTTGAAGAAGGATGTCATACCTGTCTTAAATATAATGAATTTCTATCTTCAAGGCGTTGCAGAATCCCAGACACTCCCCTCAGAAAGCTGCCTGGTGCTCCCCTATTCAGCCATCCTACTTGTCACCAATCATCCGGCATGGCATGCTGTACAGTGAATCATTAAGTGTGTCAGAAATGACTGTGCTTTTCAGAGGAGGACCATGGATTGTGGGATATATACTATATGTATGTAAGAATATACACTGTGTGTGTGTGTGTGTGTGTGTGTGTGTGTGTGTGTGTGTGTGTGTGTGTGTGTGTGTGTGTGTGTGGTGAAGTACAGAAAATTGTAAACAAAGAATTTAGGCTTAGCCTTTCCTTCACTTTATAGTTTCCTCCTTCTCTCTTCTCTTACTATGCCTCACTGCCTCCTAGGAATTGATGAATAAAATACTAGAGTTGGCAGATAAAGAGAGGACACTACAGTAACTGTCAAACACTGAGATAAAAAAGTTAAGATGAAATATTCAATTCAGGTCTCTATCCCTGTCTTGTTGTGGATTTAAGGAAAAGAAAACTTTGTGCTCTTGCGAGCTGGCATTCCTTTCAGCATCGACTGGATATGTGGCTTTAGAGGAGAAAAAGTTTTCACACTTTTTCTAAAAGGTTTTAAGGCTATGCATGATTGTATATGTTCCATTACACAATACTGGACATCCATATCCTAATTGACATTTGCCAGCACAACATGAAAAGGTGCAGATTGCATGATTATTCCCAGTACATGTGGTAGTGTTTAAAATATCCATTGTACATCAGTAATCTCTTACTGACCTCCAGTTACAAGCTCAGAGCTCTGCAAAAGAAGCTGCTTATTGGCTTAATCCATGGTAAAAACCCAAGGATATTCTCTCCCCATCTACAGGATATTCAGCCACCTACCTCTATCAGGGAGCTGACTACTTTTCTTTCAATTTCCGCTGCTCTTTTCCTTTGAAGAAGCTAAAGAATGATTGATAATGGATGGAGGAAAAGCAGAGTGGTTCTGTTTTTAACCTTGCTCAAGCCATTAATCCAGTTTATGCCCATGAAGGTAATAAAGGAGACAATGAATTAGTCATTAAAGCACAGGTCAGTTTATTAGAAAGCCTGATTGAACTGCAAAATGACTTCTTGTGGGTGAGCAGGTTGGCCGAGAGATGATGGCAAGAAAAAAAAAGGATTATGCACATGTAGTCAAATTCTCAATTCCACCACAGAGACACAGATTTGGCTTTGAGCGAGCACTCTAAGCCTGCAGGGCTGCGTGGAGATCAAAATTAAACAGTAATCTTGATACTTCCTCTTTCCAGACACAGCCTGTTGTTTGGTGTGCTGCTACACAAAGAAGGTGTAAAATGTTTTGTTTGTGACCCTCCACTGGCCTGCACCTCTCTTCAGCAAGGCCACAGCCAGTGGCAGAATAAACAGGTTGAAAGGCCTAGATGATCTAACAGGTCCGTCAGAGTAACCCCAACACATACCTGGCCTTTATATGAAACCACTTATTCTGTTGACCTCCTTATAGCTGTTGAGCTCCACAGCAGGTGGAAGAATATTGAGCAAAGAAAATATGTTTCCGTTTGGGTAAACAGATCCAGCTTTCTCAGAAAATACAGTATTTAATAACAAAAAATTATAATATGCTGTACGGAAATGTGAAAGATAACTTTAATATACTGTAGACACTGCAATGGTCTGGGTGCACTCTGCCCTCGCCCAGAGTCAGCTGAGATGGGCACCAGCCTCAGCGCGACCCTAATTAGGATTAAGCGGTTCAGAAAATTAATGCATGAATGAGTGTATACTGTAGACTTACATACATAATATATATAAAGCCAGTGCTGTGAAGGTAAAAATGTAAAATGTTCATTTATTTTCTATTAACTCGGAATGTCGCAATTGTTAAGTTGCTAAAAATATATATTAATTTGTTCATTTATTCATCTGCCAAAACCACTTAATCCTATAAGGATCATGGGAAGATCTCTGGGCAAAGGTGGGATCCATCCTGAACAGCTCTCCAGTCTACTGCAGAGTTAACACACACACAACCATACATACACTCACACCAAGGGGCAATTTGGAATAGCCACTTTGGAAACCAGACTACTAGAACATGCAAACTCCACACAGAAACGTTCTCACCAAGCATGGGACTCGAACCCAGAATCTTCTTGCTGTGAGGTGGATATGCTAACCACTGTCACAGATAGTATGTGGGTTAAGCATGTGGAGTTTCTGTGGAATAGTGTTTCACCACTCATTTGCTAAACCGATTAAACCTACTAGAGTAGGGGACCTACTCTGGGTGAGGGTAGGGTTCACATTGACATCCACATCCACACCTTGGGGCAATTTGAAACAGCCAATTAGCCTAATGTGCATGACTTTGGACTTTGGAAATGCACACAATCACAGCGAGAACATGCAAACTTCCCATCTCTGGGTGAAGGTAGGGTACATCCTGAACAGCTCTTCAGTCCACTGTAGGGTTAACACACACACAACCATTTATACTCACATTCACACCTTGGGGCCATTTGGAATAGCCACTTTGGAAACCAGACTACCTGGGGGACACCCATGCAAGCATAGTGAGAACATGCAAATTCCACACAGAAACAACCTCACTAAGCATGGGACTCGAAACCAAGACCTTCTTGCTGTGAGATGGACATGCTAACCACTATGCCACCATGTTGCCCCACAGCAATTACAATGACACACATATAAAATAAAAGCATATTTTGAATTTTACTGATGCAGCAGTAGTACAGAAACTAGCAGTGAAAGAGAACAAATCCTGTAGGCTATTTAAACTAAATGAAAAAGATATTCTTCATTTAGAGTCAGACATCAAGCGTAACAAATTCATTAGGAACATAAAATAAATGATTAAAATATAATATAGTATAAATATTTCATCTAATGTGATAGAATCTACAGGTGACATTCATTCTGGTGCTGTTTTGTGTAGAGTAGGAGAGACATACCTGCCTTTAATCTGCTATGAACTTTGAATCTTCACCTTGTTAATTTGTGGTTGCCTCTGTGTGTGCACACTTTTCCTAATGAGTGAAATTGCTTATGAAAGGAAACTCTATTAGATGGTGGAAAGATTAATGCTCTCTGACAACATGTCTTTCCTCAAGGTGCTTTAGTGGTGTGACGCAGCTCACTCGAACCTGAAGGATCTCTTTCTCTCTCTCTCTCTCTCTCTCTCTCTCTTTCTCTCTCTCTCTCTCTCTCTCTCTCTCTGCTCTCTTGCCATCTATAGAAATATAACAAATTTAGTCATTTAGGTCAGGTGACAGTACAAAGAATTCTTGAAACGAGCAAAATGCATGCATGTAAATAGTATAATGTTAAGCTACCAGAATAAAGTGTTCTGTTCACACACGGAGAATCTGTTCCATCAGCCACCATTTTAATTGCTGCTGAGGGTGAGTAATGGGTAAGCCTTCTAATGGCCATCTACTAAAACACATAAATATTTATATAGGCATTATTAGCATCAAGATAAGTGATGGTAATATTAAGAAGTCATACCCTCATTGTCTCTAACAGCAGGATAGTGAATAAACAAACAAGCAAACAATAAGCAAACAAATAAATAATTTCCAATATATGTTTAAAAAAAATACTTTTTACACTCTCAACTCCATGTTCACTTCTTCCCTTTTATTTTCCATAGTGCTTTATCCTTTATTACGGTTGCAGGAATGCTGGAGCCCATCCAAGCCAACTCTGGGCCAATACGGGGTATACCCTGAACAGCTCATCATACCATCACAGGGCAAACACACACTCACATGAAACCATTCATGCTCACATTTACACCTAGGGGCAATTGAGAATATCCTCTAATTACTCTAAGGTGTATGTCTCTGGACTGTTAAAGGAAACCAGAGTACACTTACAGCATTTGGGAGACGCCCTTATCCAAAGCGACTTACATTTTTATACAACTGAGCACTTGAACGTTAACAGTGGCAGCTTGGTGGTACTGGGACTTGAACCCCTGACCTTTGGATCAGAAAGCCTTAAACACCTCAGCCACCACTGTCCTAGAGTACCCAGAGAAAAGCCACACAAGCACCAAGAGAGCATGCAAATTTCATACAGAAATGCCCTGGCAGACCATGGGGCTCAAACCAAAGGTGGAAGTGCTAACCACTACACCACCAAGCCTCCCCAGCTCTATATTTTCCATGTTCCATGTTCTTTGTTGACTTTCATCTCACATACATTGATTTTACATTCCTTTCTAGAACTCAAGCTTAAATTCTCCCATAGTCCTACAGCCACTCTTCATATAATAACCATCAACTAAAGATGTGTTACACGCTTGCAAATTAATTTTCTGTTGTAGCAGCCAAGTAACAGGGCAATGCATTTTCCACTTTTATTCATGTATTTTCCCCTGAAATCAACACAGCGTAAAATCACTGCTGTTCACAAGTCAAAGGATCATCCAGCACCTTCTATTTTCAATGAGGCGTAGAGTGAATTTCCCCATTCAATTTTCTAAGTTCTATGAGCCCTGTGTTTAAAAAGCCCAGAATGTTATTGAGACAAATCCACTAATGACTCATTTCTCCATAAGGTGTCCATAATTATCATTACTTTGTTATAGTTCCTGGTTGTGATCAGAGATGATATGAGAGCATATTGAGAGCAAATGAGCTTTAGCCAAAGCTCATGATTTCATTGCAAAGACCTGCATGCAAATGATCCCAGAATAACAGTGAACATATTGTGCCTTCACTCAAAATCAGGACAGTAGTAGCTCTTCCATGCAGGTGGACACAGCACAGGTGGACCAGGAGTCTTAATGACTGACTGCAGAGGTGGACAATTGCAGTTAGAAACAGTGTGTGCATAAGAAACAAGGAACTTATAAAACTTACGAAGGTGGTATGATTTTATATACTCTATATTTTTTGTCTGTATTTTAAAAATATTAAAGAACTGCAAGAAAGGAAAAAGTTAGAACCAAAGTCTTTTTTTTTTTGGATAGCTGAAGGCTCGTCTATCTTGAATGTGTTTCCAATGTGTACTTTTATAGAGAATTCAAATCCTGTCTCATTTCCGTTTCAAAGATGACTGCTCATCCTGTTCTTGCCATATGCCAAGCTGTGAGAGGAAGAGAGCAAGAGAAAAAATAAATCTGTTTAAAATGCTTCATTGCATTATGAAGATATAATTGTTCCCCCTTAGCTCCAAAACAAAGAGCAATCAAACTATGTGTTTATTTTTAATTTCCTATGCATGTTTTTTATCTCAGCATGTGCTTTCAAAAGTATGGAGTTACTGTAAAAGAGAGCATGAGGGAAAGAAAAGGATGTTGTTGCTGGGAGAGTGAGACAGAGAGGGAGAGACCATGAACATTATCATAGCCTTACATTTCTGCCTGCCTATTATCGTCATTCATAAGCTTAGCCCTGGTGCAAAACGACTCAGGAGCACAGATAATGTTCCTGCTTCACTGAGGCCAGGTTGGAGGCTGTCAAATCCCCAGACAGAATAAATGACAGGGTTCTGCAGCACAGCCTCAGAGGCATATTACTGCTCCCAAACACGCAATGAAATATCATTTTGTCAGAGGCACGTGGTTTTCAGCCACTGCTGTTTAATACATGCATTGATTAATTGTACGAATGGATCAACATTATGTCCTTCCATGGTGCCTCTTAATTGTCTATGCCCCTCCACCCAGCTCATCGTTCTTATAGTAATGATGGGCCGTCTGGTGAGCAGGGAACATGTGTGTGCCCTCCCCAGGTTAAGGGAGAACTCTCCCCAACACACACACACACACACACACACACACACACACAAAACCTTATCCCACCACATATCTGAAATCAGCCCCTCCCTTTCTCTGACATGCTACAACACACCCTCCCCATACACACACACCCGCTACATTAGACTCACCTCTTGTGTTTATGACCACACCAGGCTGGCTGTTAGTGTTAATGTATGTAGATTTCATTTCTGATGAGTGATCATTTGACTGCTCATTTTAGCCAAGATTTATGGCATGCTTTCTATCTCCTGACTGCAGTCCCACTCTTATCTGTAATGAAAGGGAGAAAAGCATTAATCAGGTTTTGTCAGCAGCCCTGACTGAGACATTAAATGTATTGTACAGGGTAAGTAAACACGCTCCATGACCTGTTCTACTTCGGCAGCTCATCCAGGAAGAGGGGAAAAAAATATCCCTCATTATATTTATCATAATTTCACATCTGCTGTTTTTGAAGCAATGTACCACAAGGCCATAGTCTGTGTTACAACTGTGCATAAATTCAGCTGATTTGTGGCTGGACTAACTAATTCCTTGAGTACATTTTAGAAAAACAAGCACTGAGCCCTGAAATTGCAATTCCATAAAGGCTTTAAATTACTGAGTACAGAATCAAGAACTTGCCTGATGTGCAGCCGCAGTGCCTGCATTATAGAGAGCGACAGTGCTCCCTGGGATTGAGTCAATAAAACCCAAGATGACTGAGGCATATACTCAAACAAAATTAAAGGGAGAGGAGATAGAGACAGGGCTAGAAATGTGACGAGGGGAACAAGAAGCTGCACACATCTCATTTTACCCTTTTAACCGTTAAGATGCCTGAGAGGAATTGGGAAAGCCAGGATACCTGAAAAGGGGCTGTGATAATGCTCCATACCAAGCTTTCATTCACAATTCTCTAAAAAAATCCCAAAACTCTTAGCTATTAGCAATGTGTGCTATTAAATCCAGCACTAAGACGCCTTTAAATAAAAATCAGTCAAACACATTTTTTCTCTGTTTTTTTTAATTAATATACCTGTAAAACCAAAACCTTAAAGTGACATAAAATATCATCCCTTCAGCTTTGCTAGATGAAAAGTAGTGAAAAAATATCAGCCACATTCATCCCCTCTAAGCTCCACTTGCTGGTCATAACTATGATAACCTTAACTCATAGTTAAGCAGGTTGTCCACTAACAGCTAGTTTCGGAACTAAATGGAATGACTCACAGAATACAGGAATGCTCATGTTTGATACCTTATCAGAACAGATTGATGCTAATAAGATCTTAATGGATATTAACATAGGCTTCTAATGCACCATAAATGACAAGTTATCTGTTGGTTTCAAACCTCATCCTGATGGTGCCAATTTTAAACTTGCACTAGCTTACTAAGTATTAGGGAACTGTTATTTAGAGTAAGTTTTTAGAATTAACAATTATGCGCTAATGGCAAGATGGAAGTCACTAAATTATCCCCAAGACGGAACATCTATTCAATTCAGTGTCAACCACTGAGCCTGAGGCAAATAACTGTTTTAGTAAATGATATAGAAACATAAAAACCTGAATAAATCTATATTTTTATTTTTAATTATGAAGAGTCAGATGAGCTTCCTATGTTCCATGAACAGAATACAAGCATGTTAGGTAATGGCATATTTTAGTATGTACTATGCAGAAACAAAAGAAAAGCTAACTAAAATGAGAGTGACAAACCATGAGCCTATTAGACCTATCAGATGACTTTGTTGCAGGGTAGTACATTCATTCATCCATTCATTTATTTTTTCTGAACTGCTTAATGCTAATTAGGGTTGCGGGGAGGCTGGCGTCCATCTCAGTCGACTCTGGGCGAGGGCAGAGTACACCCTGGACAGCTCGCCAGGCCATCGCAGCTGTATAGTACATACTAATGATATTTGGTCAACTATGTAAAATGTGACAACGTGTGCTAAAATAAACAACATTACGGTGACACCAAAAACAGAGTGACAGGCTACAAATGACACCAGACATAACAGGACAATAATTTAGCAACTTACTTGCTAAATATTTACTTGGTGTTTCTGCCATACGAGTAGCTGCATATGAGCTAATTCTATAGAAACAATAACATTCATATTCATGTTCATATTGTGTGGTTGGAAAAACTATGCTCACCAATCAGATTCAAGATTTAAGCAGCACTCAGATATAATATATCTGTTAGCTGCTCATGCTTTCTGTTCACTGTCACATTTTCTGCAGGAAATCAATAGAAACCAAATTAAAGAAAACTGCCATATTTGTATATAGAATAAATAAATGTGTTCATGGCACCATAAAAACTGTTGGATTGTTGGAAAATGAATGTGTATGTTATACATATAGATATAGACAGAGGTTCTTTAGTAATAACCTTTGACTTTCCCATGGAAAACACTATATACTGTACATACAACTCTAGCATGGAAAGAAGCAGCAGGGAAAAATGCAAGTAGAAACATGATTAGAATACTGGTAATTTTTTTTATATCACTTGATTTAAACAGCCCCATTCACTTACTAGGCATATTATATAAATTTGAAACACAGAGATGTTTCTTTAAAATAAAATAGAATCAACCACAATGTCTTTCTGAAACCATTTGCTACCTCCTGTTTGCGTGTCAGGGACCCCTGCACAGGGTGTGATGATATTATTATGTATCTTGTTTATTTCTGATGAAATTCTCTGCCTTCTGTTTTAAAACAAAAAAAAAAATTTACACTTTCTACGAATCTGTGTTGCACTGCCAAGTTATCGCATATGTGCAAGATCATTCCTCAGGTCACACAGTCTTGTTATTCATTCATTTATTCATTCATTTTGTAAGCCACTTAATCCTAATTAGGGTAGTAGGGAGGCTGGCAGCCATGTCAGCTGACTCTGGGCGAGGGCCTCAGACAGGTCGCCAGTTACTGTTATTGTTAATAGACACAGAACCAAAACAAGAGGAAAACACGTGAATAAGATATACTATTGTGAGTTGGAATGGTTTTCCAGAAAACCTTTGTATACAGCCAGCATGAACTGATAATGGAAGATAAAACACAGAGTTTATTCAATAGTGAATGGCCACCTTTAACCTGGCCCCTGACCTGAAGGGGTCAACACCTATGTTTGATACAACAATCTATCATAACATTTTATTAGAACCTGATTATATGATGTGGGCTGCAATATTATGATTATACATTCATGTTCATGCTCCTGCTTGGTAAAGGAAATATCAAGAGGTTCATAAATTATTTTGTAATTACACTAAATTAACACAGGCTGGTAGAGATGGCTGAAAATTAGTTTTGAGAAAACCTGAAAGGTACATTAACCTCAGTGACTCACAGGTGTTAAAATAAATCAGTGATTGTATATCATTTTCATATTAACATCAGATTGCAATGTGACACGTTAATGATGACAACCAAGAGTTGATTTAATTTGCTGGGTACACCTGTGAAGTAGTGTACACTGAAATATCCCTGAGCAAAAGAAAATAGTAGTATTCACTTCCTTTACACAGTTTATTTTGAGTGCCATAGCAAATATTGATTGCGTCACTGCGGGTACAGTCCATACCTCTTCATGAGAGAGTAGTATTCTGTGAATAGGAAACCACTGATAGCACAAAATATTCATAAATTCTATTGCAGTATGTAAAGCAAAGCCTTGTGCTAAAAATCCAATAATAATAGATTTAAAGGCTATAAACTTTGTTCATTAGAAGGTTATACTTAAAAATATTGGAAGTATACCTAAATGTGTCATTTTTATGGAGACTGAACTGGAAAGATGTCATTTGAAAAGGGTGTGATTATATTTGAAATTTGTCCTGCAGCATTTTTCTGGGAGCTCGTAAAGAGCTAAAATTTAATATGATGCTTTCAGTCAGTTTAATTGAATTTTAATTGCCACTTTGGGCAGAAGGCTTAGTTCAGATCAATAAAATATTAAAGCTTTGGTACTTCAGTGTGGAATGGGCTCTAGAAACCTGCTGCATGGCAAACTTGTGTGTTTTTTAAGTGTTGTTGGCTAACAGCACGTCTGTCACCCTGTCTAATAGTAGTGAGTGGGTAAATAAGGCAAGAAGAGCAAGCAGTGGATTCCATTAATTAAGGAGCCTAGGAAGAGGAGCCGGTCACCTTCAGAGTCAGGCCTTTAATGTTCCAGAGCTATAAATATTTTGAAATGTCACACCTCGACAAGACAGTACCAGGCCAAAAACGAGCTATAAATCAACAGCAGAGAAAGACCAAGAAGAAAAAGATGGCTCTTTGGTATTTTAGAAATAATTACTAATACAAAAAGGCTAATGCAAGAACCTATAAATTACACTAAAAGGGACTATTAGAAGATTATTAGTTTATAAAGCTATATGCTGGTCCTTGGAAATTACCCTTAGTGAATATTGCAGATCTTTCTGAAACCATAACTCATGGAACATCCGAATGAATTCACATACCATTTCTGAAGTGTATGATTAAGTTCAGGTTAATTGATTGAGATAACTTTTTGTTATTCATGATGACATTCATGAGGATGGTGTTTATGAGTCTGATACTAAACTCCATGTAACTTGTGCTATGTTTCAGAACTAGTTGTTAAATTCCTCTCTCAAAGAAGAAATATCAAGGAGCTTTTTTAAATCAAATTTCATTTTATTCCAAATTTAAGTTTGATATTTTTATGCTAATGGAGGTGTCAACAAGTAAGGATCAAGGCCGCTGTCCAGCATGCACTAGATCTAGATTAGTCTTGCACTACAATCAGAGAGAATTTATGCTTCCTCCCTGTGGACTGACAGGATACTGAGAAATGGTATCAGTCACACGAAGGCCCATAAAAGTCTAAATTAAATATCAAATTGAACCACTGATGGATGACGCCCAACATTAAATCCCAAGATTCCACAGAGACAAATGCTGCTCACATGACTGCAAACCAGACAACTCTGTCAGTAGCGGTATTATCTGTTCAGCACAGTTATACTATTACAAAACCACACACACACACACACACACACACACACACACACACACACACACACACACACACACACACACACACAC
>JAOUQZ010000002.1:18493142-18508799 GCA_028564935.1 Neosilurus hyrtlii
CACACACACACACACACACACACACACACACACACGCACACACACCTACACACACACACACACACACACACACACACCCACACACGCACGCACGCACGCACGCACACACACACACACACACACACACACACTTAAGGCCACTTGCTTTTGTATTAAACCAAATAATCAGATTGAGGAAGATAAAAGAGAATTAAAACCCAAGCCACACAAATCTACCCCATACGTATGTGTAGTTGTTTTACCGAAGGAAATCAGATTAAGGAAGTCTTCTCTGTGTGAGTCCCCTTCAGGAGAGAGAGAGATGCAATTCAGGTCAGGTAGTGGATTGCAGAAAAAGTACTTTTCACTTCCTTCTAAACCATTTCACAATATTTGTGACAAAAATGTGGCAGATCTTTGTCTTGTTTGTGTACATTGCTCGCTTCACAAATTGAGGTAATTTCAGATTTTTGATGCATGGACATGTCACAGTTTTATACAGTTTCCATGTTGGTAATGGCTGTGTCTGTATGAGTGCATATTTGCTTTCCTTCCTAAAACAGTACTGGGTTCATTCTTAGGTCAGGAGGTGACTTGTGTCTGGTGTTAAAGAGGTGGTAAGCCCAGCAATGGCCATTGATAGTATCTGATGCCTTCTGCTGACCTCTCCTTCCATTTAGATCCCAGCTTACACACACAGCTATCCTTATCTCCCCCTGCAGCTCATTCAAGAGCTCCAGACACACCATCAAGCCTGTGCTCTGTCCATCAGCACTGCCTCTACGAGCCACATCTCACTCTCATTCTATCTATCCTATCAGTGTAAGGGAACAGAGAGTGGCAGTACAGCAGACTGACAAATCACTCCATCACAGAACTGGCTTTCGTTACATACCTTTTTTAAAGACAGCATTTCAGATAATTATTTTGTAACAAATGGCAACAAAACTTAAAAAGATTCACTACAAATGTCTAAAAAAGGAAAGGATTAAATCTTTTTACTTTTTAGCATGAACCACTTTATTAAGAACACCATAACTACTGCTTATTTCAGCCAATCATATGGCTGCAGAGAATGATGAAGCATGGTTGCTAATGCCACATGGATTGTTTTGAGTATTTTAGAAACTGCTGATCTCCTGAGATTTTATGCACAACAATCTCTTTAGTTTATACAGATTGATGTTAAAAAAAATAAAAGAAAATCAAAAAATTGACTGCAAATTCCTTCTGTGGCGCAAAATGCCTTGCTGATAAGAGAGGTCAAAAAAGAATGGCCAGACTGGATCAAGCTGATAGGAAGGCAACCTCAAATAATATCTCCTCCTAACCAACATTTGCATGTGGGACCAGTGTGGGGAGTAAGTTGGCTCAAAACGGCCCTATATGGGATTATCTGCAGGATGCATAGTGGCACCATGTCAACCACCCATATGAATTCACTTCTCATTAAGAACCCAACTAGGACCCACATAGGAAGCCCAGCTGGGTTTGCAAATGTGGGACCCACACAGTTGACCCAAGTGAGCCCCAGTTAAGATACCCATTTAAGTTCATGCTCTCTTGGTACTCATGTAGCCCAGGCCTAGCCCAGGTGGGGCCAACATACACATGTGGGCTTTTGGCATGGGGCCCACTATGGAACCCATGAGCAATCCCATATGACGCCCATGTTTTTAAATACTTACAACCTACATTGGCTCCATATACAAATATTGGCTGCTTTAACAACCACGGTGAACAAAAATACATCTCGGAAGCCATAATGTTCACATGTGGAAGCAGATGAACTACAACATGTCACAAACACGTCAGACTCCAGTCCTATTTTCTAGTCCTAAAACCTGGAGTGTGAGGCTATGGTTGGCACAGATTCACCAAAACAGGACCGCCAGTTAGCTTCCAGGAGTGGAGGTCTAGTCAGTAGATATTCCTATTTAAGTGACTGGTGAGAGTCTAATATCTATAATTTTCTGTTTTCCCCCATTGCTTGTGTGTATACTTTATGACTGTACAACACAGAAAATCTAAGTTTGCATGAGGTCCAGAACTACTTTACTTGTGTATCATCCTATCTGCAAGGTTATTTTTCAAGCAAAACAAGTTCTGATTCATTTCAGAAGATAAAACCATGGCTAAGTTTACTTGTAAGAAAAGGAAATGAGTGCGCACAAGCATTATAAGATTTAGAAGTGAGAGCATTTGGCCTGAATAATGCACAGACTCAATCAGCATAAGAACAGATGAACTAGCAGGGCTGATGGACTTTGCTCAGGACTACTTGGATCCCAGCCGAACATTGGAAAAAGGAGTGAGGGAGTGAATGAGACTGAAAAAGAGAACCAAGGGGAGTGCGGGGTATTAATAAAGGATGGAGCAAAGCTCTGTGCTATCATGGCAAATTCCTATGCATTTGCTTTACAGATATTTATTCAATTTCTGAACACCAGGGACAGCATATGATAATCCGTTAAATGTCTGCATATACCTTCACTGTAACACATGGCTTATTAAAATATGCAGATTAATTTGTGACCAGCGCTGCATGTGATTATAGTTGGTGGATTGGGTGCTCGAGATTCAGCTCATATTTGTAATCTTCTAAATTTAACAGCGGACTGAGAGCTTGTCAATTAAATGGAATGAAATGATGTGAGAATAAGACTCGTCTTCATCTTCTTGTTTTATGCTTGAGTGACTGCAGAGTTATCATTTACAAGGAGCCAAATAATTGGTTGGAAAGTTTTGTTGGAGGGCTTCAGATATGGAATGAATTTGTATTCTTCGCTGCGACAGCAGCTCAATGCGCTATGCCCAAGTGCGCCTGGGCTTTGTCAATTACACTGAGCACCAGAATATGAGATCTTGTCGTCTTAGATAAAGCAAGGTCTCATGAGAAGATTGCTATTGAGTAAGAATTGAGTAGTAGTTAATGTTTCAAACTGTGCCTTAAACTTGGTGTTTAAGAGGATGGTACCTATCTAAAGCACATTCAGTATGATCTAAAGCTGCGCTAATCACTAAGTCACAAGAAAATCAAAGGTGCTTCAGGTGCTTTAGTTTTAATGTAGCTACACAATTGGATCTGTGACCTGACAGACAGGAATTTCGTTTTCAGGTGCTTGTAAAGTGCTGTCATTGCAAGTCAGACATTTACTTCTCTATCCTCAATTGACAGTTCAGCTCAAACGTTGACTGCGCTGTACAGAATGAGCTCACAGAACAATGACCCATGAATGATTCATTCTCAGACCTCTTTGTCATCAGCTACAATGAGATGATTTAGGTTAATTAAATCCAGTACCATTGTCAAGGCCTGAATGACGTTTGAAATCCCCCCCCCCCCTTCACATTTTGCTAAAATTGAATTAATGTCTTTTGTCTGGCCATAATGGAGACTCATGGTTGTGAGACTGTGTTCTACGTCTCTCAAACTGCACAGAAAGATACTCATACTGATGAAATCTCTTCAGGACCATGGAAGCATTCCTGTTTTGTATTTTGTTGTTATTTTAGAGTATCAGTGTTACTGGTGGAATGAGTGCATTCATAGTAAATGAACTGGAGTCAGAGGCCTGGGAAGCAGCTCAGTGCAGCTTTCTCGCTCTCTCAATTTCCAGTGTCTACAGCACAGGATTCATGTATCAGTAATTCTATCAAAAATGAATTCTGCCACTAGATGTAGCTCTATTTTGATTTATTTCTTACAGTAAAACTATAATAAGCCTATACACAGAATGTGGTTGCTGCAACAATAACTATTTGCAAACAAGAGAGTCTCTCTATGCAGTTCCATGTGTGAGGGTATGTGATATTGAAAGGAAAACAATACGATAGATAAAAAGCCACAAATGAGTAGAGAGGGTGCCATGCTATGGCTCTTCAGTCCTTCAGTCACTTCCTCTTGCTTGACTGGGCTGCTTACCCAGGCTGAAAGCTCAGCGGTTGTCATGTTGGAGTGTGCTAATTAGGCTCCAGCCTAATTTTCCAAGATGCTCCGCTGCCCTTTAAATGGCCATTTAAAATTCAAAGTGATGGTAATTGTACAAAGCCATGCTGATCTAGTAATCACCGCAGGGTTTGGGCCATGCATTTTTCTCCCTCTCGTCTATTTTTATTGTCTGGACCTTTAGCATGTATGAGGAGGTCTTAAGTGGCCTCACAAACAATGCCCCCTGTGTTTGCATCGCTCTGTCTCTAATCCTGCCCTCGATGCGCACACACACTGCAGGTCAGCCATCCAAGGGCTTCACAAGCAGCGGGGCCAAATTAGATGTCAAAATAAGTGTGTACTTCAAGAGTGAAAGCAATGGGGGTATTGTTTAAAATAAGGGCCATCAAGTGTAGAGTGGATATGTGGATAGAAAAAAGAGGCTAAATCAATCAAAAGGGGCTACCAGCTTTGAAGTGTTGGCTCACTCTGACTATGGGAATACTGTCACATGGTGATATGCCTTTAAACACAATTTTTTATTTGATTATATTTTTCCATGGCTTACAGGTTTCAATACAAGAAAAGCTGACTAAAAAGAACACCACAGTGCTCTTGTCAGCAATCTTTGCAAATCATGGTTGATTTATGGATAATATCATATGCACATTCAGATACAAAGACTAAAAACATTTCTTCCCCCCCAAAGATAAAAAAATGTCCACAGCTTTAGATTTTCACCCATACAATGGATTTTTTTATTCAAAGGGGGAATACCCACAGTGTTTGATGCTATTTACTTTTGCTGTGCCATAGCTTTGCTTTGTCAGCTGGGGTTTGACTTGTTCTTGAAAGGGATTCCTTGAAGTGACGGTGGTGTCAGGCTTGTGATGCTCGTCTTTCCAATTGTCTATGCACTTGAAGGAGACGTATGGGAGGGTGACTCTTCAACCGTCACAATATTGATACTGTACGAAGGCTGTCTCTGTGCAGCCTTGCTGTCTAATCCGACCTGACAGTCAGCACAGGAACTGCACCCTGGAATATTCCCCTTAAAATTTTGAGAAACAACAAACAATTCAGAGAAATTACGTCAGATTAAATTTTCCAGGAACTGGAGCCTTATGTATAGTCTCTATTATTTCTCACTCCTCATCATCCGTGGTCTCAATCTTTCACTAATAAAATGAAACCCTGAAAAATATAATTATAAATGTAATGGGTTTTATTAAGGATTTCACTTATTACATGCTGGTGCATGTAGGTATTCTGCCTGCAAAGTTGTCTGATTAGTTGGATGCAAATCACTAAAAAAGTCCAAATCTAGTTCCTTAAAGGATTAGATTATTTATCAGGTTCGCATCATTAAATAAATTATAAGACATCATTTGATGAGCAAAATGTATTTATATGAGTGTAGTAGTTTTAAGCATTGGCTAAACAGCTGTTAGTATTTTTCCCCTCCTCACATTTACAAGTGAAAGTCCAAATCTACTTTTTTTCCTGTTATCATCATTTATGGTGAATTATTATTTAGTGTAGATTATGTGGGAACATCAAAACTTGATTGGTGCACTATCTTGGGATAATGGTCAATATTCGCCTCACAAGATTATTGGTTAAATTAAGACAGTAGACAAGTACTCACAGTTTGCCATGATAACTAATCCTGAAACTAGAGATTGAACAAAATGCCACCCCAAAAGATATGAAGAAAATTATGAATCTAAGAATGAAAGTTAAAAAAACAACCCCCCCCCCCCCCCAAGCACTTTTTCATACTTGGAATGAGTTGCAAAAGATGCCAAAAAGTTCCAAAATTCATCCAGCTGTAAGTGTTATTCCATCTATGACTTCATCAGGATTGATCTGCTAGATCATTGCTGTCAATTTAATGGATATCAATAAAGTGATAAAAGTACGTTGAAACTGGCACATTATTTATTTACTCTCTGGCTAATTTACTTATTAATAAGTTGTTTGTCAAAGCATTTCCTGAACTGTCTTTAAACACATATTTTGTGTACCCAGGTTATTAACAGAGCAAACATAACAGATATAGTTTAACTGCAATTATTTGACCAAAATATTGTACAATTTATATATAAATTAGCTGAAATAGTAGCTAAAATTACTATAAAAACTCTTCCAACCCTTTAACATTAAAACCAGATATGTTATGTAGTTGCAAAGTAAAAATAAATAAATAGATAAATAAATAAAAATTTGTCCTCCAGTCCTGTTCACAGGCACTTTATTGCATTTTTCTTCAGGTATAGATATTTATTATTATTATTCATTTTCTGAACCACTTAATCCTTATTAGGGTTTGCTGGAAGGCTAGAGCCCATCTCAGCTGACTGTGAATCTGCGAGGGCAGACTTCACCCTGGACAGCCTGCGATGGCCTGGCAAGCTGTCCTGGGTGTAGTCTGCCCTCGCCCGGAGTCGGCTGAGCTGGATGCCAGCCTCCCTGTGACCCTAATTAGGATTAGAGTATATAAGCTGAATAGAAGTGGTTCAGAAGTTGAAATGAAATGAAACCACAACAACAACAACAACAACAACAACAACAACAACAACAACAATAATAATAATAAGAAGAAGAAGAAGAAGAAGAACAACAACAACAACAATAATTATAATAATAGTAATAATAAAAACAGCTCTTTTTCCTGATGGGTCCCATTTGTTTTATTATTAACAGCTTGATGTTTATCATTAAATATTTTGTCTTGAATTCTTAATTTAATTGATTTATTTGTTTGTTTGTTTGTAGTGAAGAACTTGAATCATCTTACTTTTCCTGATTAGGCATTATTATCCCAGACACAGTGGTTGTAAGGTGAGGGAATTAGCCCTGTATGGGATGCTAGTACACCACAGTGCATCAGGACTTGCTGCCCATTTAGTCACTAGTCAAATAAAAATAAATAAACTATTTCATAGCTACCATTTTGAAAACATCCATCACTTAAAAAAAAACCTGTTGTATTGATAACATTGTCACCATTTGTTAATTGATGTGTCCGATTAGTTAATGACAGATTACCTAATGACACTAGACACACAAAATGACTATATGTTTTTACTTGGCATTGATAGGCATGTGTAAAACACATATTATGCACATAAAGGTACCTAACATGTGTTTGACACATGCCTATCATTGCCAAGTAAAAACATATAGTCATTTTGTGTGTCTAATGGTAAATTTGCAAACGTATTTGATATAGATAACCAGATAAGGTGAGAGAATCCTGACACATGGATCTGAGGCATAGTTTGATGCATAATACTTACATTCTAAACTGCGGTCTTCCACATTTGAAATTGTGCATCCTGTTGTAACATATAACCTGTTTAATAAGTTACTACTGAGCTGGTTAAGGTTGCTGCTTTCCCACAGATAATGTATGATATACATACCTGAATATTTTGGTCAATTGAGCTGTTAGAAAACATTAAATTAAGCAAGTCAAATGTGTTACTACATGGAATATTTAGGAAATGACTTGCATAATTTCTAAATTGTCATAATATTTTTATATTTTATGATAACGCCACAGTATTGGAAATTTGTGATTTAAAAAAATTTAAAGTTTAGTGTCAATCAAGCATGTAAAATGTAATAAAGCACCAAAACAAGCAACTAAATAAATAAACAGTAAGGGCTGCACGTCAGTTTGGTGTAGAATGAAACATCGATTAAAATAAAGCATGTTTCTTTCTGCACTTATATGGATGATTAAAAGAGACCTGTAGGTTGGAGTGACTTAAATATTAATATCTGAGTGTAAAGTAAGCCAGAAACAGGTGGCGATATTAGCACTGCTTGGAGTCTTGCACATATTTCACTATTAATGTTGTGAATTTTAGCCCTCAATTATCGCTCAGCAGCATCTTTCACACTCCATTTATTGAGTCTTTAGAAATGTGTTTGTTTGTTTCTGGAGATAAACACTGGGTGGCTCTTTGAGAGCAAGCTGTCAAACAGTGATTTGACAATAAGAGGCTTACTTGGTCACATTGTTCACTGCAAGGCTAACAGTACGCGGGCTGATCGAGCAAGTGAATGCGTTCGTGACAAGGTGAGAATGAGTAACCATTCTCCATCTGTGAATATGCAGTAGATTCATCTTATTTTAGACAAATCTGATACTTTTTCTCACGTCTTGAAGGACAACATTTCTGTTTTTAGTGTATGTACAGGTCAGTAGGGTGCTTTCTTATAACCAGAAAAAAACGACAGGTCCAACTCTTAAATTATCACAAACCTCTCTAATGTTCTAGCAAGAACGCTAGCAAATTGCTGCATTAAATAAAGCACAGATATTTTAGAGCGTGTTTATGTGTATGTATGTATAATATGCTTGCACTGTATATTTACAGTATATTAGTATGTATAAAGTAATATATGTGCATATGTTTTGGAAGTTTAACCAGTAATGGTAGCTCTGCTAGCATGGTTTATTGTGTTACTGAGTGTTAAAAACTTTCTATGTGCATGCTATGGCCTTGAAAGTCAGCAGATCTCAAACATTTAAACAGCTTTGGGAGATTTGGGACTAAAATCATTCCACTAGTAAAGTGTTCTTGTTCTGTAGTTCTGAGACATGTAGAATCTCTGCCAAGGCTCACTGATGGTGTTCTGGCAGCTTATAGAGGCCCAACACATTACTAAGACAATTTATCCTGTTGTATCATTAATCTATCATCCATTTGCATAGAATGCATCGTAGAATGAGGTTTTCTCAAGTTTATTGTCTTTTTCCCCATTTGTTCTGTTTATACGATTATATGAATCTGCAATAGTAATTAATGCTTAATTGGACTCAGTTCAGGTTGAGTATGCATCTTTAGAAGGACAAAATGTGTCCCAACTGCCTGCCATTAACAGCTGGCTCAAAGCCTGATCTTTTTTTGCCAACATTTTTCATCCTCATTTTTTGCTGCTTCCAGTTCAAGGTTTCCTTCTTTCCCACTTCTCTGCCACAGGAAAAAAAAGACTTTTGAGTTTGTTCATTTACTGAGAGGAAAAGTTGAAGGCCAGAACATTCTTTTGCTCTGTCAGATTTGCAAAGATTACCTCTATCTTGATCCTATTAGCTAAAAAGAAAATGTGACTACTTAAAATGGATTTATGGAAAATGGCTCTCCTAAAGAACGCCATTTGGACAATTTTAAGCTCTCGAAAGACGTTTTTTCCTTCATTTATTCATTTCAAGAGGTCTGGGTTTGTCTGCACGTCTGAAAGTCATAATGCCACAGGAATTCTCAAGTTCCCAACATGCAAGTTGTTGAGACTCATTTGATTTCTTAGGGGATTACTTCATCAAGGACTTGCAGGTTCCCAGAAAACTAATCATTCTAGACTTTAGATCTCTATGAAAATTTTGTGGTGAAAAAATAAATATATAAAAAATCATGTGCAAAACTACAAGTTGATAAATAAAAATCCTCACAAAGTCATTCAATGTCCATGGCTATGTTATGCGGGTCATGGCCCTCATCATGGCTCAAGGCTGGCACCATATGTGATGAGTTCTAGGATTGGTCAGGCATGGCACAAAGCTCAGGTAGGTTCCCAGTGGCGGATGTGCATTCTCAGAGGAGAGGAGGTGTTAAAACCTGAAGGGCTCAGCCTGGCTCTTAGCCCCTGAGCACACTACCATCTGCTGCCCTTCCCATCCCCAGCTGGGCTCTCTTTCATCCCTCGCCCAGGCTGCCCAAACAGGCCTGATGACTGAGCTTTCCCAGTCCTCCAAACACATCATGCCATACTATAGCACGACCTCTGGAAGATACCCTGCCTTAGCAAAAGAGAGGCCATAGTGCTTCTTGACCAAGTAATATCACACATAGTGAAAAAGAATAGCTTTTTTAGATATAAACAACCTTGAAAAGTCATTTTAGAGTACACACTTAGCATTAAATATTTCGTATTATTGAGAATAAGATGCATTTGCGGCCTACAGCTATGATGAAATGTATATTGCCATTAGAGAAATACACCAAATGGCGTTAATCTAAAAAGGCACATGAGGTCAATTACAATAAATCAAAGCTGAATAAAATATAGAGATATGAGACAACCAGTGGGTTTGTGCCAAATGTTTCACATTCTCAGAGATTAAAAAAGGATTTAAGTTAAATTACTGACTCACCTATGAATCAAATGGCAAGAACATGTTCAGTTATTTTTCTTCTCTACACATGGGTAAATTGATTTCCTGGAAAATATCATGTGAATAATTAAAAGCATTGATTAAGCACTGAGATAATATTTAATTAAGGTTCCTCATTAAAATTCTTCATACACAGTCATTAATGGGTCGTTAAGGCAAGTAATTAATTAACCAGTCTCTGCGTACAAAAAAGAAATTCAGTCTATAATGAGTAAATAGTTTGAGGAAGTTAATTAGATAATCCTTTCTTGCAATCATAAGCAAATTATAGGTCTGTGGCTTAGGACCAATATGTTCATAATATTACTAATGTGTTGTCCTTCTCATGAGGCGTTTTGATATTGTTTATGAATTAAATGGTTAAGGGTTTCTTCTGATCTTTAATCTATGTAAATTTGATGCTTAAGAAATGAAGGCTTGTATACATCTTAACTGAATCATTTAATTTTTTATACACACTTTTTTCTTATTAGCCTATAGAGAGAGAGAGAGAGAGAGAGAGAAGGGGGAAGATAAAGCTACTATGTCTGTGAGATCAGGGGTGCATCCCTCCCAGTGGGATTCCTTGCCCCTGTAGCGTGAACAATCCCCACCCGTGATCCAGAGACTAACCAACGTGCATAAATAATATTAGTTATCTCCTATGGCTGTGCCTGACGGTTTGCTCTGTGTATGTTTAATCATGCGGGTGCTGACAGGATGGAGCCATTTTTCTGCTGGAATAATCGGAGTCGTTGTTGCCCTGGTCATATGTATTAATCCTGCTTTGCTATGGCTGAGTCTTATCAGCACCAAAGCCCCCCTCTCATGGGATCTGCTCAGGCTTCTCACCACTGCCTAATCTGCCCTGAGAAATGGTTAACAGGATGTAAATGGTTACAGAGTTTTAATATGGTGCCATGTAGGACATATGTGTTATTGTTAAGCTTTGCATGCAAGTTATAGATTACAGAGGCAGTGTGTTGATGCCACTGATTGATGGAATAACAAATACGCGTATCACTTTAGATGCAAATGATCAGAGGTTTTGTATCAAAGAATATGCTCAAGCTGCTGCCTCTGGTGCTGGTGAATGATTGAAGAAAGCCTGTTTGATCATGATCTTGTCCTATCACTCCCCTCAATGTTTCCTGTCTCTTTTCTAAACCAGAGCTCAGTTTGCTCAGCTGAAGTCTGTCGAAGTGTGCCATTAAATTAGATACGCTTGAATATCATTCTCAGCTGGTATGTGGATAACCTTGACATTCAAATTTTGAACTAGAGAGGAAGGAAATACTTGTGTGTGTGTAGGGGGGGGGGTGTTTAAAAAGATTTTTGGGAAGACCTCTTTGATTAAACACTGTGATAATTTTTATTTAAATTAAATAAGCTTACTCATAATGACTTACCATTAAATTCAAATCTTGCATATTTTTGCCTCTTGTCAGGCAAATTTGAGAGCAACTTTAATCTGTCACTTGTTTTTACTCTCCATTCCCATCTCTACACTACTGACGAGCATTTAAATATTCATGACATGTTCGGTATATTTACATTAACAAATCAAGGTGCATTATTAAGTTGCTTCCAAGGAGATCTGTGTTTATTCTCTTCTTTTGTTGTAGGTTTTCACTATTATCTGTCAGATTCGAGGCATGTGTTCACGTGTCACCACTGACAGAATAGTTTAGCAGTGGCCATCAGGTTCCATAGACAGGAAGTGTTGGGATTCAGCAGCTCTGAAACCTTAATTAGAGCTTTCCATTTCACCTAAATATCAGATGCAAAGCAGCTCAACCAAAATGGGCTGTATGATTAAAGTACACTTGTTATTTCAGACATGTCTCTGTGTGATGTCGAGACACAGCCCAATCAGACACAGTTGCACATAGGAATCAGCAGTAACTTGATTGGTGCAGGGCTTTAGAGACACTCCATTCTTCCACAGCAATGACATATTAATAATTAAATATTTTTTTCCTCCATTTTCATCCATAAAAAGCAAGCTTAATAAATTAGAGTATTTCTTATTAAAAATATAAATTAAAAAAATATAATTTTTTAAGGAATTGTAAATATTGTATAGAGATTAAAGCAGATGCAAAGTTAAGAACCTCACTTGATTCTCAGTGTGTATTGAAAGTTTGCGCAGAAATTGCCTGCAACAATTTTGAATGTTTGTCCACTTGGCTGTAAATTAGGTGCTGAGCACATCTGCATGGTGGCCATTTTTTAAAGAACTGTAACAAACCAAGACCTTGCATGAGGCCTCATTTTCGAGCACACTCAGCAGAGATGCTCAGTGTGAGAGCGCCAAAGCTGGTGAAGTGCTCCAGCTGTGGGTTGATTAGGCTGAGGATGGGACGCGGCTGGAGGACGGACATCGCTGCGCTTCCTGGGAGAATAAATTTGCACCTGCCTCATCCTGAACAATGGCATGGAGCAATGCACATAATTAAAAAACATAGTTAATTTGCACGCTTCTCTCCTGTTCTAAATTGGAATCCAGTTCACCACTGAGCGTGTTAATTTGAGCAGGAAACAGCCGGCTGAGAGGGGACAGCACAGTGTCAGTCTGACAGGCACTGGACAGTCATGTCTGAGAGGACTGGTAGATCAGATACTTATTTTTGCATAATGTAAGACTTTTTTTAATGGACTTACATGGACTAAGGCATAGGCAAGCAGAGAAGTAATGAAAGCCTCAGTATTGGATAATCTGCCTAGCATAAGCACAGAGATTTTCAGAGGTTTACGGATTTGATTGATGAGGCTTCTGTCATATGTATATCTGAACTGCGGATGAATTATGACAGTTTTCATATTAAACAGACTTATCTGGAGCAAAAGAGCATTACGTGTGCTGAGTACATTGATAGCATCACAAATTGATGTGCCAATCAGTCTGCCCTGGATTCAGACGTGCAGATAAGGTACTGAAGGTCATTTAAATCTGACATCTCTCTGGGTTCTCTCTTCGTTATTGGTAGTGTGTTATCCTCTGAATCGGATCTTCTGGTACACGAGAAAAGATCATTTGGACACGAGCCATTTATAAAAGACTTGCCAGATAGAAGATCACACTGTCTACATTTTACAGACATTCACAAACACTAAGCTTAAAAAGTTCCATTTTAAAATGTAAAAAGTAATTTGCTGCCGAAAGAAAGAATATTTCTAGGGTTTAGAAGTAATCTCACTGATATTTGTTCTCTTAATGAATACAATGTCTTCACTGAGCCTTTATTAGTCAAGCAAAGAAATTAAAGGATCTGCAAAGATTCGAGTTGAAGTAAAATTGGCACGAGGCAATTCAAATAATCCCTGCTGGGCATTAAAGTGGGCAGATTCTAAGTAATGGTATTAGATTAACTGACATAAGGCTTTATATTAGAGAAAGCTTACTTATTGTGATTTGAATAAAAAGCCCTTGTGACTATAGATGCAAGGCTTAGATTACTTTAATGACAACACTGTGGAACAGAATTCATTATAAGTCTGAATTTGGAATACACTGCTCTTACTTCTCCTAGGAATGGACTTACTTGTGCATGTCAAGTGGCCTAGAATCTTAGAAGTGGAAGAGAAGTAAAGAGTGGTACATTTGGGTAAGATCAATCCTCACATTAGTCCAAGTTGTTGTACCTGTGTGCAGGGCGTTGACAGGCGGTTTGTTTGGAGAGGAGGTCAGGCAAGGCACAGAGGAAGTGCAGGAATGCTGGGTACTCTCCATGTCATTGGCAACAGGACCCAGCAGTGCCAGAGGTGACATCATGATTTATTGACCCATCAAGGGTCATCTGGACCAGAGCTCAGGGTCGAAGTATTGGCTCATACAAGCCATTTCTCTGGTATTCCATAATGAAATGTGTTTGTAGGGTGAGAGCAAATGTGTGTGTGTGTGTGTGTGTGTGTGTGTGTGTGTGTGTGTGTGTGTGTGTGTGTGTTGATTGAGTGCCTGAGACAGACTAGAAATATGGAAAAGAGAGGAAATTGCCATGTCAGTGTAAGGAATCAGTTTAGATAAATGTACTCCAGATCAGACCCCAGAGCACTCCCAGTTGCTATCAGCTTGGGCTTTTCTGTGTCACTTCACCACCATTTTCAAGAAGAATTTGCACACTTGCCTGCACACATTAGCATGCTCAGAAAAAGATGCTGTTGTATAAGCTAGTTTCGGTACTGTCTTTACATTAGCCACCATTTATCGAGCCGTCACTGAATATTAAATCTGCGAATACACATCTTGTTGTACATTATATCCGTACTGTTAAAACAAGTTGTTCTCTATTTTCTTACTATTGTTATTTTACCAACCCGAAATGATGAAACATGCAGTTGAAAGAGTTTCTTTCAAACATGGTGCCTGACCTATTTGTCCTTTTTGTTTGGCACTGTTCATCATTTCTTCTGCTTTCAGCACCTCTGTATTGATGGCATTCAGGTACACACAGCACTAATGAGTAAGCACACAAACACACCTCTTTACCCTTAGTTCATTTTAAGCCAGCACACACTACCAGCCAATCACAAAGCCTGTTTGTTGCTTTGGTCCCGTGCGGCCAGCTGTTGTGTTTGTTTGGTGTTGGTAGTACTGGTGGGGGGATGTTGACACTGTTGCCGCTGTGTTTCCTGCCCTGGTTGCCAGCTGCCAGGTCTCTATTCTTCCATTCTCTCCTTTTCTGTGTGTCCCTGCTGACAGACGGCTCCTTCATGCCGGCCCAACGTTACAGTATCACCCTGTTTTAACTGCAACAAAGAGGAGTCCACAATGGGGCTTCACCTCTCAAAGCTGCTGTTTATCAACACTGTGAGCACGCTGCACGATCAGAGTCCTCTCTGTGTGTTTACACACACACACACACGCACACACACAGTCGACTGTAGCAGCGTGCCAGGTGATGCACTGAGCAGCAGTGGGTGTGTACACGGGTTGTGTGTACGTGAAAGACAGAGGACCACTCTGATTTTATTTCCTAATATAAAATGAATTGATGAGGCAGTTTATGTGTCATCATGCTGTGCTATACAGAACATATGCTTGTTAGAATAATATTATTTCACAAGCACGATTGTTTTATTGAGCCAGGTGGATAAAGTTTCTTTACTCTTATTTTGGTGTGCAATGTTTACTCTGAGTAACACAGTGGTGGTTTTGATTTGATTATTTCATCAGCATGTTTCAGTTTATTTAGTGATTTTCCCCACATGTCACATATGAGAGAACCACATTTTTTAAAAGGAATAAAACAAAATAGGGCATGCTTTTATAGAAAAATAATCATACAGCATGGTGTAATGTGGCTCAAAGCAAATTTGTTTATCACACACAAAAAATGTATATATGATTAAAATAATACATTTTATTTGCTATATTTTTTTAACTTGGTATTTTGTTGTGGCTGAAACTCCTCAAAGGGCGGCACGGTAGCATAATGATTGCCTCAGAGCAAGAAAGTTTTGGGTTTTGAATCCCAGGCCTGTCATTTGTGTGTGGAGTTTGCATGTTATCTCTGAATTCTCTGTACTCTGGTTTCCTCCAGGAGTTCATGCACATTAGGCTAACTGGCTGTGCCAAACT
>JAOUQZ010000002.1:18527331-18537792 GCA_028564935.1 Neosilurus hyrtlii
GAAAGAGAGAGAGAAAGAGAGAGAGAGAGAGAGAGAGAGAGAGAGAGAGAGAGAGAGAGAGAGAGAGAGAGAGAGAAAGTATGTGTGTGTGTGTGTGTGTGTGTGTGTGTGTGTATTAGATATATAGATACAGATCATATGTCTTATATTTAGATATATAAGCGTGTATATTCATATATGCTTTCCTCCATAGTGTATATGGTGAACTAGTATAATGTACAATGTTAAAGGGAAGCTTTTTTCTTCACTTGAAGTGTCCCTCCTTCATATTTCCATATTGTATCCATATTGTTTCATATTGGCTGATGTATTTCCATATCTCTTCACAGTTTTGCAACCTTCATAACTTTCTAACTTTTAACTTGCATGTCTTGCATTTGATTTCGGTCAGTGCAGATGATCTTTGTGTCTTCCCTGTAATGGAGTCAGGTCCATTAACATAATAATTGCAGGGGACTACAATTTCTACATCTGTGCTAGTGTGAGGTTAATGATTAAAGGCACTATGTATTCATTGTTTAAGATGTCTGTCCATGCATAATGACTGTTTCCTTAGAGAAAGTTTTGCTTAATCATGCTGAAATAATTTCACTTAAGTGTACTGCTATTGTCTTCCGTTATATTAGCTACATTAAAATGGACAATTTGTGCGCTTCCATTTAGCAAAGCAGAACAAAAGCTTTTGGGTCATTGTTGTATCCTTAAAACAGCTTAAAAAATAACCCCAATTGCATAATTTGCTCACTTGCTACCCCAAAACTACTGTCATGAGACAGAGTTAAAATCTGAGATTAGATCTAAGACTGATAATTAGCTTATAGCATTCATTCTACATCAAAAGTTACTTTGCAAATTAGGCACAATTAAATGACGAGAAATGCATTGCATTTGGATAATGTTAACAGTGAGGCAGGTCTTTTTCATTCATCTGTAATAAAACATTCATTATAATAGTCAAGTGTGCAAGTCTATTCTTACACTAAGTGCAGTTTTATTCAAAATAAAATCCTTTTACTGTCATTATTGGTATACTGCAATTGAAATGCAATGCATATGCAAAGCAAAACATGGTTTTAAGTTGTCATTCAAGTAGTGTACAGGATATGATGAGTAGTCTGTCATTTCCAATATACAAATAGTCATAAAAAAAAATAAGACATCACATAACATAAGAATAATGGGCACAAAAGGACCGATAAAGTTAAGTAAAGGGGTTGTGTGGATGGGAGTTTTTTGATGGTGGTTTTGTGTATTTGTTCAGGAAAAAAATCCACTTTATGATGCTTACTTTTTAATACAGTATGTCTCATATCAAAAGAAAAAAAATCTGTTATCTTCATTTTTCTATAATTCTGCTTTCTTTAATATTTAATAATCAAGGACAGCTGGAAATATTTTCCACTGCTGATTTATTCATCAATCATTTCAGAAGTGTATGTCAATTTCTGAACCCCCCACCCACCCCCCACCCCCAAACGAGCTCTTTATGTCTTAGAGGTAGTCCAATCCACATGTTGTACAGCCCAGAGAGCTAGCAGAGATATTATTCTATTTCTGAAGATTGTAACATTACCTGTCTAATACCTTCCTCCTCTATTTGCACTAAAATTCACTTTAAGATGATAAGCGTGCTAGTTGAAAATCTGCACACTAGCATGTACCACTACACCAATGTTTATTACAAGTACAAATTATATTAGGTTGTCTGTGAGGGAGATAGAACCCTCAGAGGCTTACTCAATGGGGCTTATGCTTTAATATTTCTAAAGCATTACAAAGCGGAACCAGCAGAACCAAGTGGAATCTCATTTCAATGTTAAATCTGGAGGAGATTAGTGCTATACTTATAAATTGCTTAATGCATTGTAGAATTTCCACTGAACCTTTGACAGCAGTATCAAGCAATTTCTCATAAGCAGAATGTGAGAGGGAAACAATTATGTTGCTGTAGGGCTACTTTTTATTATTCGGCAATGCTATAATACATAATGTAAATGACCTGTTTTATTTTCTATGTATGTTAATAAGGAGTCCCTCCCTATTCATTTTCTGGGTCTAGAAAGGAATATAACAGGCTTTTAGTTCCTATGATTCTTCTTAATTTGTACATGACACTGAGAATGTAATCCTGTAAGATTCTACTGATAATAAATTCAAGAGGAATTACAAATACTTATATAGCATATACACACTTTCCGTTTCATATATTGTTAAATGGGTAAACAGGAATGTGAGTGCATTGTACTTGTAATAATAAATAATAAATAAATACAAATACTATCAAGTATAATTTAGAAGTTCCGTGCAAAGTCTACAATTACATGCAATTTTAGAATTTCAACAAAGTTGATATTATATATTTCCAGTTGCCAGTGTTGAATCAAGAGAGTTTCAGAAAACATTTCTGGATTCTCTATTAGAAAAAAGTACACAGTGCATAGCTGATTCGGATGTGCTGTGCTGCTGCATACGCATTCTCCTCAAAACAAAAGCTGCCCTCTGTCTTCCCATCTATGAGCTCTGAGCACAGAAACACAGCTCTGTCAAAGCATGTAACAGAGCCACATTAAGAGCGACGAGATGCAATTAGCCAAGAAATTACTCTGATCTTGGTGACATTTGAGAAAAATTGTAGCACGGTATAGGCAGAGGCTGTGTGATTGACAGCCTAATCCACATTTGATGGGCTCCAGTCCACATTGCATGAGCAGAGCGGGTCTCCAGCAGATAACGAGTACAGCTGCACACCCCTGATATGTCGGCCACGATGTGTCACCGGGCAAATTCCTCTGCTTTAAACGATGATGAAAGTATCGACCATTAATGACAGGATCATCTCCCTGCATGAAATAAATGCTCTAATCCCTTTTTCCAGGTCTATGAATTCCTAATACGAGTTATATAAACTGTGCTAATAAATCTATGTTAGCTCAGTTCGTTGTGTTTGGGAAATTGTAAGGCACTCTTGCTCTTTTTCCTACTTTAGATGCAGAGGAGCATAGGACATCTTCTTTTAAGCTAGAGCTTCTACTGATTTATTGCTTTAGATAGATTTGCTTTAAAAATGAAATTTTAATATGAATAGGAATGGCAAATGAACAAAGAATTAGGACTGCATTTCAGTCATTTGCAATGTACATGGAAGCCTAGGCAGAAATAATATTAATTATTGGCTTGTCTGAAGAAAAGATAAAGGTGTTCTATATAGATATTTTCATATTTAAAGATAATGCAATTTATTCATAACCTTTTTTTCTTTCATGTATCTGAATATGAATGCATTATGACAGTGAAAAATTAACTTATTTTGCTCCTTTTCTGGATGCTACAGTCATACAGTCAGTACAAATCTACAGTTAGCCTTGTGCACAAGGGTAAGCATTTCCTAATTCCCCTTATACCTGTTATACCAAATCAGTTTTTTAATCAAACTGATATTTTTTGTCACATTAATAATTTGGTGTATAATACTGCATTAATCATGTCTAAACATGTGTTTAGGGGTATTGGTATTTTCAAAAACATTAAATAAAAATTTCAGTGGCGTTCCGGCACGGCGCATTGCGAAGCGCCATTGATAGCGAAAAAGTGTCTACCCATTGAGTTGCTTTTGGACCGTCAAGACATTTTGAATTTTCCTTATGTAATTTTACTTACCAAGCCAAACCAATATGGCTTTGAACTACTATCTTCCCAATAAATAAATGTTTCCAAGTTTGATTGCAGTAGGTGGTTCCCTTCCTGAGATATGAATTTGTTTTCTTTTTCTTAATAGAACCTATAGTGTACATCCCTCCGTCCTCCCGGCCTAAGTGTACACATGGGAATCCTGTGTTATTCTTTGAAAAAATTTTATATCTCGAAAATGGAAAAACGTAAGAAAATTTTTCTGGGAGAGAGAATAAGAGGTGTATAATCCTTGGGTCACGTGATGTGATGTCATCGTTAATGACAAGATTTGGTTACCTCATTTTTATTCCCTTCCATAAACAAGTTATTAAAATGAATTAATCTTTATATTCATAGGATACGTGTATTGGGTTTGAGAGTTTCCTATGGGAGCCTGAGAGATGGAGAGAGAGATGTCAGAATGCATTTCTGATATGAAAACATCACACACAGGGTGATAGATCTTTGATGGTTGATTGTGGTTTTTCTATTAGAACAAAAATGGTCCATCTACAGGAGGCCAACTACAAAAAGAAGGGACATATCTTGTAATTCTCCTCCCCTCAGCGAGATGATTGTAGCTTTTTCAGGGGTTGAGGGGTTTCTAAAAGTGATGATTAGGGCAGGGGAAAGCAGAAGTGAATGCTTTATGAATATTTCATGTAAATGTAAGCGCCACTTACTGGACACAGGGCCTGATTGATGGGAAAGTGGCTCTAAATGCTTCGACTTTGAAGGGTTTCAGACTCCCTCCCTCTTCAGTGCCTACTTCAAGCACCACAGTTAATAGCAGAATAAAGACGTATTTAGGTGGAGAGCTCTTCATTAATGGTCTACGTTAAACAAAAGTAGTGGCATAAGATTTGTGTCAGTGGAATGAGATGAAAAGAAGCGGTGAAAGAAGAGAGAGAGAAAGAGAGAGAGAGAGAGAGAGTGAGAGAG
Organism: Neosilurus hyrtlii; assembly: GCA_028564935.1. Taxonomy (NCBI): domain Eukaryota; kingdom Metazoa; phylum Chordata; class Actinopteri; order Siluriformes; family Plotosidae; genus Neosilurus; species Neosilurus hyrtlii. Next base: position 18,531,943 of record JAOUQZ010000002.1, read on the forward strand.
AGAGAGAGAGAGAGGGAAAAAGCCTTTAAGAAAAGACGTCTGAAGGAAAAATGCAGCTTTTAGCTGCACCAATCTGCCATTTTCTTTCTCTGGCTATTATAAGAATCCCATTTTATTTTCAAGCTTGAGCAGCAAGCCTACAGGAGGCCCTCCTTAAAAATGTCAAAAACGAGACAGCGGCAACAGTAGGGCTGGCCAGACGTACTGAATCTGAGCTTAAGTGGAAAACCGGCTGACGTTAGTCTGCTGTAGATGGATCATACACCTGCATGGCTGTCATGCAGCTTTGTTCTTTCACACACAAACACAAACGCGTATCAAAGTGATGAACAAGATACTGGGCTTTAGTCACTTATTCTTGTATAAATTTGCTTGAACTGTGTACAATTTCACCAAACTGGGATCTCATATTCTTTACCACTACTACCACTGTAATCTGATTAAGGAATATCAACAATTTGAATATCAACATTCTACTGTCCATAAATTTTGCTTAATTTTATTATTAAAAAAAATAAAATGGTAATTCCTGCACATTTCAAAAAATTATGAAGATGATGACGATGATGATGATGATGATGATGATGACGACGACAATGGTAATTCATGCACACTTCTAAAAGTCCATGTTACTGTCCATGTTACCATTAACACTATATTCATTTCTATTCTTGTGCCTTATATGCATTTTTATAATAGTGACAAGCCCATTTACAGGCAATCATCCATTTCATATCTGGCCCCCTTTTATGAAAGTATTGTATGTAATGAATTGAGCTAATTCCTTTGAGAAATCGAGGAGTTCATATTACATATAATTCACTCACCCCCCATTTTTATTTCCTATAGATATCCCCTGATGGGCATTCAGTAACATATAGATGGCAGAAGTCATTACGATGAGTTAGGTTGGTTCCGTTATCTTACATTTCTTAAAGTGAAAACTACATTATTATTTTTTTCATTAGTTAACTGTAAAGTGCCAATCCTTTATGTCTGTCTGTCCACATGGAGAGTTTATCATTTTTGTCTCAGACAGCACATCATAAAATCTATTCTTCATATCAAATATAATACCTACAGGGGAATCTATTTAAATGAGTTTCAGACATTTTCTGGTACCGTATCTCCTATCCATTGTTATCATGCTGCTTTTAGATGGACACAGTTAATGCCTTTGAATAAAATAAAAGAGGAATAGTTTTTTAATGTTGTCATATATCCACTGAAAACTGAGCTGATTCCAAGGAAAGTGTAGCACAACACAGATTTTCCTTTCCTTCATTCAGTTCAGAATCATGAATCAAACCAAATGTGTTACTGCTATTCCTTAAACACTACACATGGGAACAAAACATCGTTTTTTTCAGGACAGCACAGAGTATGCTATAATAGAACTGTACACATTACTACATTAAGTGCAAATGCGTGAGAGTGTGAGCCAACTGCAGAAACTGTATAAAATATATATAGTGTACTAAAAAGATGCACAGGGCCTAAAAGGATTTTCTTAGCTTTCTACAATGGGCATTTTTAAAAGTATATAAAGATCATTACACCGTGATATATTTTTGTCTGTTTTTTACAGACTGTATGCAATGTTTTGAATATATTTTCATCTATTATATCTGGTGCATGACGGGGATAAAAAAAAAAATTTTCTTTGGAATAAGAACTTACTCTGTTAGATGGGCACACTGCTTCTCTGTGATTTCACCTTCACCTTAGTTTCTCTGGAGGTTGGGTTCACCTCCTTTTCTGATTCATCTCTTCTCCCGCCCTTCCTCTTGTTCTTTCTCTCTCTCTCTCTCTCTCTCTCTCTCTCTCTCTCTCTCTCTCTCTCTCTGTCGCTCTCTGTCGCTCTCTGTGTGCATACAAGTCTGCTGACACTCCGTTCCTGAGACTGAGCTTCCTCGTGTATGCACCTAACCACAGAACAAGAACCAATTTGATGCGCTTCAGTGGTGTGTGAAGTCAGAGCACAAGGCAGAACCTCTCTTTATTTCTATAATGGTTTCTATTCCTCTTGCCGCCAGTTATGCTTGCCCATGTAAATATGCAAATTTTTTTACTGGAACCTAAAAAAAAAAACTGCAAACCCTCTATTTTGGAAAACACATTAGTCCTGGCATGCTGGTGTGACTTGGCAGGTTATTGTTATTGCTCTTTAATTCAAACTGGCTCAAGGAACACAAGGATGCTTTCAGATAATGCTAAAGGCATCTAGACCTGCCTATCAACCCACAAACAAATACCATGAGAGTGGTCCATTTGCAATCACAGTGCCTGAGTGAGGCTTGTCATGGTGTCTTGTCAGTGAGGATGCTGGTCCAGGTCAGCAGGGTGCTATTTTTCCAACATAGTTTCCAAAGAGAACCATGCTTTTAGAAGCACTTTTTGCTTCGTCTCTCTCTGAAATAAATGAGTGTGAAATAAAGCAGAAAGGTGTGGTTGATCGAGAGAAATGGAAATTGTCTCTAGTCAGGTTTGTTTGTGCATTTAGATGTAGCACAGCATATGATCCAATACACAATAAAAACTCTCAGCGGAAAGTAACATATCAACATCCTGAATGAAACTGAAGAAAAAACACAGTTTTATTGTGGAAGCACAAAATTTGCCAATATATTTTAAGCCAAAATAAGCCTCTGGGATTTCACAGGGAGGAGAGGATCTGTAATTAAAAACTGAGTGACCCCTTGTGCCTTGATCGGTCTGTAATTACCTGCCTTTAGCCCTCTAATCAAATGCATGTCATGATCCACAGGCTGTGGGATGTATCTTTTTTTGGCATGTTTTGATGTTAGAGATTTGCTCTAAAGGGATCCAGAGTAAATAGAATGAATATTACTTGATATGGAGGAAGTATAATGCAAAAGAATCTTAATTGGATTTACTTAAAGAGTACCATTACTGGTCATCCTTACAACATAATTTGTGCGTAATGTAATGCATTTTAGCGATACAGACGACACAAAACTGGTAATTTTTTTCCCCCATGAATTACTAGCTGCGTGTTAAACTGCGGGGGTTACCAGTCGATTCCACCCCCCGGATTTTCCATCTCTTGTGGAGACTGTGAGACGTTACATTCTAGTGACTCTGAAGACAAGAATGCTGCCAGAGATGAGCATGGCGATAAATACAAAATGGTTTATGCAGCTAACATTTTTCCAACTCAGCTTTCCTGTCATCAATTGGTTAAAGAGCGCAAAATAAATGTTTTCTACGATCTCTCCACTTGTAGTTTGTGCAGCTTAGCACTAGCTTATAATATGTTATGCTGCATGGGTCAGTGATGTAGCCCAGCCAATCCAACGAGTTCTTGTCACTACCAGGTTGGAACAGCCAATCAGAAAGGCAAAATGTTTCTGAACATGCCTAGAGTCGTAACACTCGCAAGCACTTTGAAAATGGGCAAGGACTGATGTTGGCTGAAGTAACCGCTGATGTTAGTCGTGATTATTTTAAATAGGTAGTAACCACAGGTACCCTTTCATTTAATTGGAATTTACCCTATAGGGCCTTTATAACACAGAGTTGTGATAAATGATGAGTTAAAAATTCCACCAATTTTTTTTTTTTCAAAAAGTGCTCTACTGACTGACATCTGACTGAAGAGTAACTTTGAAGATGTTGTTTCAAATCTAATATAGTCTCTACAGTGTGTTTAATTATACTCAGGTTTACAAGCATTTATCTTTACATAGTGGATATTAAATGAGAAATGAAATGTGAGAATGTTTTAATCTGGCATTTACAGATGTAAAACATTTTAAAGCACTTCTAGTGTAAATAACTACATTCACTTGAAAGGAATTCTATCTGTAAAAGATAAGTATCAGATGTAAGAAAAAAAATTGCTTCTTGTATAAATTCACCTTTAGTTTGTAATTTCTATGTTTACCTTTACCAACAAGATGGTTTTTTTTTGTCAACAACAAAGAAGATAAGCATATTTTTTATGACAGTTTTATGAATGCAAATTTATTTAAAATCATTCATATTGCTGACATATGGGTTCAGTATATAAGTGAATAGTAATTTTAAATGCAAATGGACAATAAAGACTTGAGCAGTTTCAGTGGACACCTTCCAAAAATCACGATTACATGTTAATAATTTTTGGACATTTTCAGTATTTCACTAAGGCACTGTTAGTATGGACAATAATACATTCAAAGAAAATGTTTTTTCCTTTTTTTTAAGTTTCTTTTCTCTATTTCTTGTAATGACAAAGTGATGTACTTCATAAAAACTTCATGGATTTAACATAAGCTTTACATAAATCCAACAGCATTGCTTTATAAAAGATTTATGCAGTGCTCATGAATCTCTTATGAAGGGCCAATGTAGATACCAATTCAAATAATATGTTACCAAATATTGCATACACATGAGCAAGATGTGCATTGCAGTATTGACATTGTGGAATGGTATGGTATTTTATATATTATTGTACGTTATTATACATTTATGAGAATTGTGTGTTAGGAGGTACTGTTAAATCCTGTTTTTAGAAAGAGTAAACAAAATTAGATTTTTTTTTAAGTGTGTGTCTGTTTTCCTGTTTTGGTAAAAGCAGATTTGGAATCTTAGGCGTGTTTCCACTCATCTGATGAATGATCCCTTTGCAGCGTGAGTTGAAAAAAGTTAATTTGTGTACCTGAAATACTGCAAGAGTATTATATAATCATCTGCTCACTAATCTATATTACCAACACTGTGCTTTACTAAAAGTTTTTTTTTCCCTGCAACATTCTATATTGCTGCATGCTCCTGCATAAACATTTTATTTACACTAGTTTTAGTTAATGCTAAATTCTGATTGGTCTTCCATAAAGGCAGGTTGACCAGTAGTTCTGTCTGCAAATATAAATAAATATCAACTTATATGAACTTATATATCAAGAGTTCAGATGCAAAACCCTGTAAATGCCAAATCCCTTAAAGATTAGATAACTTGCACATGAAATCTACAGTAACCAGTAGCTAATGAAGAAATATATTTTGCTGCAAAACCCTGCCAGTACTATAGTAAATCCAAGCCGATGTGCAGTTTGTTTGCAGAAGCTCGTAAGCACCCTCGACATTTGCATGCAAAACCACATAGTCCACAAAGTGCCAGACATAGGCGTGCCTTAGGACACATGACGCACAAGATAGATGTGCCCATATTTGCTATGTTAGCATGCTAAAATCAAAGATTAACCTTAGTTAATCTATTTAATTAATTAAGTTAATTTGTTTAGTGTTCATGGCTGCATTTAAATTTTTTTTTGTAAAATTTAAATCAGTATTCACTTGTGGTTGGATTGTGATTTTTTTTTATTCAGCAATATTTTAGAAAGACTAGTCTTTTGAGATAGACATACTGAACAAATGAAAGGGGGACTTACCGTGTTTTGTACACAAAGCAAACTAAGTTTTCTAATTACTGAGTTTTTGAATGAAGGTTTATTTTTAAAACATGTATATATTGTTCAGTGTCCATAACCATTCCATAACAAAAAATAGACTGCAGGGGGTCCAAAGCTCTCACTGTCCAGGAATGTGTATTTAAAACTTGATCTATATCTTTTTTAAACCAAAATCAAAACTATTGTGTTAAAAAAATTAAGTCCAGCTGGCTCATTAATTATGATTTTGGCATGCACCAATGGCAGACAAGGCACCTGTAAGACAAATCCGCATACCAAATTTCATAAAAATCCTAGAAAGCATTCTCAAGTTATCATCCTGCTGTGTTAAATAAATTAAGGCTCATTAATTAAGCACGGATTTTGGCATGCACCAATCCCATGCGAGGTACTCGATGGACATATAGAATAAAGTGGTTCAGACAAATTA
>JAOUQZ010000002.1:18586002-18597081 GCA_028564935.1 Neosilurus hyrtlii
GCCTAATTTTTTGAAAGTAATGTTGTGTTTATATATATATATATATATATATATATATATATATATATATATAATTTTTTAATGTACAGAATCAAAATTATACAGGGTTTTTTGTGTACCATAAGCATAAATATGCTTAGGATATAAACAGGGTTAGAGTCTGTAAGCTGGATAATGACGGATGATGATGACATGACATGTCCTTTATGTTGTCAGTCTGTGGTCAGGCTAAAAACAGCCTTTCATTCATGTTGCTGATGAGTGATGCAAACACTGCAGTATTTTTTGTTGTTGTTTGTTTTCATCATGCTCAAACCATTAGTGCAGGCTTTGGTTTGATAGGCTGAATTCAGTGTAAAAGAAAAAATGTAATAAATATTGATGATTTAGTGTGACTGAAACGTGCGAAACAGAAATGAGGGTTTATTTCTGTCTTATACGCACACATCAGATACACAAATGATTGATCCTAAGCTTGATTCCTTTTTTTTGTTTGTTAGTTTTTATGACGTGAAGAAATATGAGTGGTATCGATGACTTCATCACCATCTTCTTTCAGTAGCACCCCTTTAAAACAAACAAAAACAAAAAAAAATGAAGAGTCATCTGAATATGGCTGTTGTGTATTTAGGCTATTATTTAGGATATTAACTATTTAAAGCCTGTTATTCTCTTTCTTGTTTTAACCTGAAAATTCTGAAATGCTGCCAGAAATCTATAAAAGAACTGATAGTGAAAGTGTATAGTGTTACCAGTTTTTATACACCTGAACAGTCGTCCAGTTCTTTTTGTCTCTTTGATTTTAAAGTATGTCACTTCTCTTCAATTTTTAAGTACACTCACATTCATGATCTAGACGAGACAGCGAGACATGTCTCCATACAAAAATCTTTCCTAAGGGCGCATTTCACAGCTCAATTTATCTTGATGCTACAGTTTAAATTGGTAACTTGTGTACTTCCTGTGACGGTGGTTTTGACAGTTATGTGGCCGGATTAAAACGAGAAGGATCCCGTTTTGCTTACATTTCCTTTGACAAATTTAGCAGATGTATTATCTTGTACGCAAACACAAAGTGAAATAAAGTGGAGCTAGTGAAAGAAGTACTGTTTATTAGAACTCCCATGGGTGAAGGGTTGGTTTTTGGACTGATGCACCAACATGATGTCTGTGTAGGAAGTGAATGATTAACAGCATTTTCCCTGAAGCGTGATAACGCTACGTGACTGGCAGCTCCTTATATCAGAGCAACGTGAACTGTCAAGGCTTATTAGGAATAAAAAGCTGATACGTTGGTTAGTTGTATTCCTGAGAACAAAATATTTTATTGTGAGACTCATAGTATTGTAGTTTAATCCTGGATTTTGTAGACATGCTGTTGTTTCCATGGCCAAACCTAAATACTGAGTAAGCCCTGAACCAGTTCCCTCAAGTGGCTCTCATTTCCTTTTTGTATTTTAAGGAACAGAGCAAGCAAAGAGCATGAATGTCACATGTCTATAATATCATTTTGTAAATTAACGTGGCTTGGATCTGATTTGATTTAGCCATACGCTGTTTTCCCTGTTTTATGAAAGGCATAAACAACTGCATGATTACTTGAGTATCGGTACGAGCGCACTTCTGTTTACATACGTACAAGGAATCCTATTTTGTTGTTTCTTATAGTAGGTTCACATTTCCTGAACCGTGTGTAAATTCTTTGAGGTGTGTGTGTGTATGTGTGTGTGTGTGTGTGTGTGTGTGTGTGTGTGTGTGTGTGTGTGTGTGTGTGTGTGTGTGTGTTGAGTTTGATTGGGCTACAGCTGCGTTAAGCCTGTGTTCTTGTCTAGGAGGCCGCAGGCATAACTAGCTCCAGATGTAAATCTAAAGCTTTGTGCTGTTCATCAGTTCACCAAACTCTTTGGAAATAAGGGGAGTAAATGTGTGCTGGGTGTGTTAGTACCTGGGTGTGTTTGTGTGCATGTACATAGGTGATGTTGTCTATCCAACAACTTTCACATTTTACCCTTACACGATTCATAATGTGTATATTTAATATAGAACAAACTCCATTAGGATGTTTTTCCTGGATGTTCAAAGAGGCGCAGTGGGAAATGCGTCGATACAGCTGTCCTGTAATTAATCATCCTGCGTATCATTAGCGTCATCATTCATCTTGGACTCATAAAAACTTTAGCGACTATGTCATGAGATCAGTGCAAGTAAGGAAGCTTGCTGTCATACCAGCCTGCATAAGTGTACCACCGCGTGTTGTGTATAACAGTGTTAGTCTTGCGTTTGTTAGACAATCGCGAATTGTGTATTACTGCCAAGTTGTTTCATGAGCATTTAATTACTCCAGGACTTTCAGAAGCCTTGAATACAATTAATTAGCCAAGGCTATGTTCTATACACAAGTCACTCCTGGGATGGAGTTACACAATCTGACTTGGGGAAGTGGTCACAGACCCTGCTCCTGAAGATTTACCTTCCTGCAGCTTTTTATCTCCAACCAAAATCGAACACACCTCTTTTAGTTGTTTAAGGACTTCTTAGGGCAATGATCAGATGGGCATGATTACAGCTGAAGATTAAGTCTTTGTGGATGTAGGTCTCCAGGAACAGGGCTGGTGATTACTGGCCTAGGGCATTTGATTGAGACTAGAGATGTTTGTCAAGAGGGAGAGCAAAAAGGTCACATGAGTGGGAGAGGGCAAATATAAATCTTGTAAGACAAACAGGGACCATGAAAATGTATTGCTGATTTATGGATTTTCACCATCCCTTCATTCATCCTTAGTAACTGCCTGGTCAGGGTAGCCCTGGTATAAATTACGTTACATGTTTGTTAATTTTTTGAGCTATAGAACCAGATAAATTTGTTAGAAATTTTTTCTAGTGGATACAGACCAAATTAAGAAATGAGGGATTAAGATGTTTTACTAGGTGAGACAGGTTGTGAACTTGATAGCTAGACAGAACAATATAGCTTAGGTGATGCGTCGAGGAAGAACACGGCATGGTGAAGGTGCGGAAATGGAACGTTTGCTCACGTTGGCCACCCTCTGCAGCAATAGCCTAGGTGAAGACTCACAGCCTTTTTATATCATGGGAAAAAAACGCATGATCATCATGAGTAAAACAGTGCTTGTCGATGTTCTCGCGATGGTCATACGATTCTGGCGGTGGTGTCTCGTCATGCAGAAATGCGGCAGGTTTTTGGCCTCTCCACAGAAATGCAGTGGGAAAATCAACCATGTTAGCGGTTACCGCGAGTAGCTGCGGAAGGCTACAGTGCTGACGGTTCTCTTCGGCAACTCGCGATACACATGACGAAAATCTATATAGGTATATAGGAACTGTCAGAGCCAGAATTCACGGATGGTTAGCTTAAACACTTAGCTTTCAGTGGTTTCCCTCTACTGGATAAATAAAAGTGTAGATTATTAAAAAGAAACTTTTCTGGTGTAGGTAATGTCCAGTTTGAGTTTGAATCTGAATACAGTTACGAACTGTGTTACGCCGTCATTTCCTTTACTGTATAGATAATTTAACCCTGGTTTGTGGTTTTGGAAAATCTCAGTGGTTCATTCACAGTAGGGCTAATATAAGCATGATGTAATCATACAGGAGCTGCTAATTATTGACATTATTAAGAGGACAAATGCCATCGGAAAAGTTTGCAGAGTCATGCTAATTAAATCCACAAACTGTGTAAGAGGGATTTTTGAGGGAAGTTTTGTCTCATGTGTGATGGTAGAAGAACCCGGTTCGTCATTGCTCGCAGTGCATTTAGTGCATTCAGTCTGTCGATTAGAGCCGCATCCCCGGAGAGCACTTTAACATCAAAGCTCACAGCCACGCAGCTGCAGTCCAAACTCGCGGTTCTGCTTCTTCTGTAAACGTAGTGCAAGGTTTTAATTTTCGGAATGTTTGAGGTTTAAATTAAGATCATCTCAATATGTGGCTTGATTGATGTTGAGAAGAGGTTTCTGCTTTCGATACACAAACCCTGGGGCCTTGATTTATTGCGATACCACAGCATTTGGGCACTAAAGCATTGTTGCCGGCATCGTGTTCCCAAAATATAGGATATTATCAGAGTAAGGCAGAAAATCGATGGCGCCAAATCTTGCGGACCCCCTGAGTATACTGTCCTTTTGGCAGATGTTTTGCTGTTTGTTGTAGCTTTATATGGAAAGCTTTGTAACTCATGTAAGCAGCTTAAACTTCTACTCATTATTTCAGAATTTAATGCATTATAGATTCATCATAGGTCTGAATCAGCTAGTTAACCAACATTAGTAAGGTCCAGTGTGCCAAGATGAGTAATAATTTCTTTAATCAGAAATTTTATGGACACTTTTACATTGTGAAAACAAGCTTTTAATAGTTTCTATGGGGCTTTTTTCCTCCCCAAAACTTACAAAGGAGCTTTACTGAATTATAAAATTATTTTCGTGGATGGTTTATATTCTGGTTATTAGTCATTAAGAAAGGCCTAATACATGCCTTTTTAATGTATTTTTGGTTATATTTAGGTTCTGTAAGAACAGATATTAACATGTGCTTCAATATACTATAAGAAGAAGCGACGGTTAGAAGAATTTTAACTTATATTTAAAATACTTACAGTCACTTTAAATACATAAAATCAGCTTAATTCACATTTTCACAAACATCTGTGTCTGTCCTACCAGTATATTTTAAAGCCTTTAATAAGCAAACAAACTGCTACTTTCCAGCATAACAATGCATAACAATGCTAACATTATAATAAGATTCTTTCCTTTTATTATTGTGTAAGTTAAAGCATATTTGTGTGTATTTGGCCAAAATCACTACAGCAGCACTCGATAATTTCTGCATTTCTTTTTCAAACATTGCTTGTTCCTGTCATTTCATTAACAGGTCACAACTTGGTGTTGAAGAAGTGAAATAAGGTTCTTCACAATGAAGATGCACTTCTACGATATATTAATTTCAGTCAAACCGAAAGGTATTTGCATATGTTCATGGGACTTTTATAATCTTAAAGCAGAGCAGTTCCTTCCTTCTTTCATTCATATTCTGTGCAACTTATTATTTGGGCTTGTGGGGAAGCTGAAGCCAGTCCCTAGTCCCGCCTGGCCGAAGGCGGGGTACACCCTGAACAACTTGCCAGTTCATCACATGACCTGAAAGTGTTTATTAGGGAGAATGAAGATGAATCAAGGTCGAAAAATTGAGGTAGTGGAAATGTTTGTTCTATCATTTATTTGCCAAACCACTTAACCTTACCAGGGTCACAGGGAGGCTGGAGCCTTTCTCAGCCAACTCTGGGTGAAGGTGTGGTACACCCTGAACAACTTGCCAGTCCATCACAAGGCCAACAAACACACAGCCATTATCACTCACACCTGGGGTAATTTGGAACAGACAATAACCCTAATGTGCATGTCTTTGGAGCGTGGGAGGAAACCGGAGTACCCAGATGAAACCCATGCAAGCATGGAGAGGACATGCAAACTCCACACAGAAAAACTCTCACCAAACCCGCGACTCAAACTCATCACCTTCTTGCAGTGAGGCGAACATGTTAAAATATCATTTTTAATGAACAAACTCAACAAACATTATTGTTATCTAACGCGACACTTTGGCTAGCTAACCTGAACTGACATATTGTTTTGAGCTTTACATTTATATAAGTTATATAAAGTTTTGTAAGCATACTTTTCATGCCGCCACTGGTGAGTTCAGTTTCGAAGATTTCTGTCGTTCTCTCAGCTCATCTGTATGAAAACTTTTCAGAAGCTTTGCACTGTTTATAGAATTATATTGAAAGCAGGTTGTTAGTCAGACTTGGGAATTACTTTAAAAGGTTGTTTCTCTGAAAACCCTCATAAAACCCACACAAAGTTACGCACTTCCTATCTGAACTAATCAATGTTCACCTGAAGGCTTGTGGCTACTCGACACACTATTAGTGCATCTCAGTTCATGACTATTACACACAAACCACGTTTCTCACTGTGTCACAACACAACTATGTAAATACGCTTCAATGCAGAAGAATAAACCAGCATTTAGAGACAGGCCGGATGTGCTCAATGATTCGACTATGCATCACAGTCCAGCCTGATTTCTGACTCGTAAAGTAATTTATGAAAGCTTTTGTGGTTGAGGGTCACATGACCCTGTGCAACATCATTTAATGAATATGCTGTAGCTTAGGTGTATGTCAAACTTTTTTTTTTTTTTATCTAATACCAACAAAGATAGAACAAAGTACCAATCATGTACAGGTATTGTTGAATTCTGAAACTTCCCTAGAGTACAATGTCTAATACAGTTGATAAATGAAGGTTACAGCTTCAACAAGAAGCCACACAAGACTCTGGGCTCTGTAAAAGTACCTGAGTTTAGAGAATTGTGGAAAAAGCAGTCATGAAAAATTTTGTGATGCACATTTAAAGTGGTCTCTGAAGTTTTTCCCATAGCTATATGTACATCCTGTGTCAATCGGGTCAGTTAGTCCACAGTGTATGCATTCGAGTTTCACCTTAACCGCCGTAGTTTTCTTAGCTTTAACACCTAGAATGAGACCGTACAGGGCAAACCACACCACCACTGCGTGGGCAGCTTGTGTGACGCACCAACAATTTTTGCTCTGAGGCGCTGGTGTGTGTGTGTTCTCCACCAAATGGAAGAAAATGGTACCTCAACTTTTTTTGTTTTGTTTTTTTCCTTGTGATGGTTAACAGTTCTAGCTTTTAAGAAGGGTTCTGCTTAGAACCTTCTTTAAAGGGAACTCACTGTTTAAAGTTTATACTTCAATGGACCCTATTCTCTTTTTCATTTCAACTTGTTCTGAGAAACGTCTTAATTCTCTCCTATATAGTGATTGTTAATAAAGTACGTGTTTCCACTTGCAGAGTGTAAAGACCAGGATACGTTTACTAAAGACGCTGTTTAGTTTGCTCTTCGGAAATCAAGTGTACAAGTCTTGGTGATGAGTTTGAAAATACCTTTTATTTACTCTCATGGTGATGTATTCAATGCGTTTTCTTATTCTCTCCTTTTTTCCATAAAGGAAATAGGCCAGCGGAGCTGAACAGGCCTTCTTTGGTTTGGTGCAGGAAAGAGGGGTGACATTTTTTCCCCCTTTCTGATGCTAATGAAAAGAGGAGCTTTTCCAGCTTTAACTTGCAGAGCGTGTCTCTCCTGCAGCATGCTCCACTGCCTGGACATTGTGCGAGCACAAAAATCCAGGCCTGGTATCCAATAACGTGAAATTTCAGCAGAGAAGCGGCCATTGTGCGATGTGGAGTGGGAGGGGGGAGAGGCTGGGGTTGACTTGGCAGGAGCCCAGGGCTCAGGCCACATCCTACTGCTCTCCTCCTCCTCCTCCTCCTCCTCTTTAAATCAGTCCAGGAAACGGCTGGCCCTGAATCCCCCTGCCTCCTGGGTCAGGCCTCACACACATGCACTCAAGCAGCGCTTCACACACTGGGAGATTTTGCACACGATTGTAAATCCTAAGACTGAGTGCTCTCTGTGTCTCTGAATACCGAAAAATATCAGTATAACGCTTCTTTTCCTTGGTGAATTTGCTCTGTAAAGACCAAAGAAGTAATTTCTCTCTTTTTTTGGTGCGGAACATGTACACCAGTGCCGGGGTGCGTCATACACGCTGCCCACACACTGGTGGTGTGATTTTTTTCTTTTTTTTGCCCTGCAAGTTCTAGCTGGTAAAGATGAACATGTACCTTGCCAAAGCTGTGTTTGAGCTGCTTAAGGTGGGAATGTCTCAGAAGCACTGCCTGAAACGCAATAAAAATGGCAGTGATGGGACACATGAAACCCCCATATTTCCTTTATGATTGTTTTATAGCAGGCTTGTGCCACTTCTTGCTGTAGACCCTTTTTTTTAATTTCTTTTTTTTTTTGGCTCTTTAGGGAAGTTGAAACTGTCAGAATGTGAAAAAGATCTGCTTAAGGTTTGACTGAGGACAAAAACAGGCTAGTGTGGGACCTATAAAGTTCCTCTGCACCCAAAAATCTCCTTTCAGAGCATGTACTCTTCCTTTTAATGTTAATACAGTTTTTTGATCCCTCTATCAAAACTATCATTTACACATAAATATAATTTATGTAGAGTTGTCTTCATTTGTTTTTATATTTGGTCAGAGTTTTATTACTTTAACCCTACTACACGTCATTTAAACATATTTTATTAATCTGCATAAACATTTTAAATATGGACCTGAAACATGGGTGTAAAACATGTTCAGAGTTCTCAGAAGACCCTATTCCAGCACATAATAGTTGCTTCCTTTTTTCTTGGAAATGTAGTCATTCTTCCAGCAGACTAACTTGGAATCTTTGGAAATTCCTGGTCTTGGCTGATCCTCTTTCGTCTGAACTCTGCCCTCTCAACATGGAGGGGGAAAAATCCCAACCTTTGTCTCTGTGTTCATCATTGTAAGAAGATGATTCTGATTGTGTGTGTGTGTGTGTGTGTGTGTGTGTGTGTGTGTGTGTGTGTGTTGCAATGCAATGGGAAGAGATTGCTCTCATGAGATAGGTGGGGTGAGCGTGGGTGGATTTGAAAGGAAGTGTGTCCCATTAGGTTAAGCCAGGCTTGCCTGTTTGTTTGTTTGTTTGTTTGTTTGTTTGTTTATTTATGTATGTATGTATGTATGTTTGTTTATTCATTCATTCATTCATTCATTTATTTATTTATTTTGCCTCCTGCTTTTTGTGTCTGATCAAGCTTGACTTCCTTAAGTGCTTTAAAACCACTTCAGTAAGCTTTTTAAATCCAAATATGCTTCAGAACCATTATAGGTCATAGTCACCTCTGAATGTGTGCAAATGAAGTGTTGTCCGGGTGAACATGATTTAAAATGAAAGCCATGCTTGATGCTGAAACTGCTGTTTCTTCCTCTTTTAGAACTTTTTTCTTTTTTCTGTCTTTTACCGCAGCTGTTATTTGTCTCGGTTGTCAAACGTAGCTGTTCAAAGAAATTTCCAATATCAGTGTGTGTATACAGCTTTTTTATTTATTTGTTTGTTTATTTCTCCTGGAATTGATGCTGATAAATGATAACCTCCATGACGTCAATATGTTTAAGGCCGAAATGCTGCCTACGTGTAGGAGGGATTACACCAACTAGCTTATTGAGCAGAAACCAGGGCTAAATCCAGGCGATTGTAAGTTCACTAGACATTAGTAACTGATCTTCTTACTGGTTCTCATGAGGCATGGTGGTGTGAGTATAGTTTATACTGAGGATGTGGATGACCTTCTGCATTTTGTTCAGTGGACAGGCTTCTCAAAATGCTGATCAGAGGTTTCGTTCCTTGTGGTTAAAACAAGGGTTCTGTTCCTAGGAAAGCAGAAGTGGCATATTTAGTGTCCAAAATGGCAATGAGGCAATTTTGGGATTTGTTTTAAATCATTTAAATGCCCCCATCAAAGAACTGACTTCAATTGGAGAAAATAGAAATGGTAGAGCTATTTATAAAAAAAAAAAAAAAAAGTGGTAATGTCCTTTAATACATTACTAGGGTCCATAAAGAGCTGCGTTTGTCAAATGGTGACCTTTGTCATTTCCGGACTTGCTTTATTATTATCTAATCGAAGGAGCAATAGACAAGTAAGAGAACAAGTGCTTCCCACATGTAGTAGGTGAAAGTTGAAAAGAAAGAAAAAAAACACTTGATCTGTGGATAAGTTACCAGGTATTCATGGAACAAATGTAAAAATTTAACTGTCTCACTCCTGTCAGTCGTAAATAGTATTCATAAGCAGTGTACAGTGATAATTACAAATCCAGTCCATGCAGTGGAGAGCCATTTTCTTCCTTCCAGTTCCATCTTGGTCTTGATGGAGCATTCTCACTCTTTCACTAATGATGTGTTGGTGTGTGTCTGTGTGTATTTCCAGTGACAGTTATGTGCGTGTGAGAGCAGTGGTCATGACTCGTGATGACTCCAGCGGCGGATGGCTACCTCTGGCAGGTGGAGGGATCAGCTTCGTGTCGGTCCACAAGGTTAGCCGACCGGACTCGGACAGCCCCAACGGCGTAGATTATCTCATCCAGGGGGAGCGGCTGAAGGACAAGTTGGTAAGCATCCGCTTTCGGAAGTGAGCCTGGTCCCTTATGGACTTGCATGTCTGTATGACGCACATCCTCCTGAAACGGGGCTGTGAGACGAGATCACCATGCTCCATGCTTAGAGGAAGTGGCTGCTTAGCACTCATTCACAGGGCAGGTAGCTCAAAATAGGAGCGCACAACATGATGCCAGCTGATGTCATCAGTAATAGAGACAAGCTGTTTCGAGATGTTGGAGTTCTGTGTATTTGCTCAGAGTTGATTAAAGAAGTGTCTTCTTATTGTCTACACGTTGTAGGCTTTTGGCCTTTAAAAGCATGGAAAAGTAAGAGCAACTAAACATAATCCTTTAGTTAATACACCAAATCCGTCACACAAATAAAAGTGCCATCAGTGTAGAATTACTGCTCCAATAAACATTATTAAGATAGTGAAATATCTACTGAGGTTAAAGTAATACTGTTTGTTAAGCACTTTTTATTTTCCTGCCTGATATTTGAATGTGTTCTTTTGTGCTATCGTGAGAAGCTTTTTTTTTTTTTTTTTGCATGTTCTAGCTGAATGAGGTGAAGATTGGGATGGGGGATTGGGGCTTTAGGTTCGATCTGCATTTTATCTGAAACGCTCTGAGAGAGAGAGAGATGACAGTAACTGGCGATGTTGGAGAGAATCTGCCTACAAGTGTAACGATGCGGCACAGAGTGTCCTGATGAGTCAGCACAGGCCGAATATAGCCCACCAATGGGCTTCTGCGCTCTCTCTATTCAGACAAGCTTAGCTCTGCCACTGAATTACACCGTCATTTGGAAAGTGGGGGGTGAATGGGTCGGGATTCATGCGGGAGGGCAGTATAAGTTTTGCGATTGGTTTGATTTCTAATTGAGATGTGTGAATACAGCCTCATTTATAGCTCTTTTTCATGAGGTGTGTGTGTGTGTGTGTGTGTGTGTGTGTGTGTGTGTGTGTGTGTGTGTGTGTGTGTGTGTGTGTGT
>JAOUQZ010000002.1:18622241-18642456 GCA_028564935.1 Neosilurus hyrtlii
ACACACACACACACACACACACACACACACACACACACACACACACACACACACACACATGTACACAACCATTCACATTCACTGTTAAAGTAATAAATAGTTTCAATGCATAAAACAAACAACCCTGAATCCTGGTCTATTTTTATTTATTTGTATAGTACACCTTATTGAAATGATTAAAATGCATTTGCCCTAAAATAAAAAAAAAAAAGAATTATAAGATAAAGGTATTGCAGACTTACCTCCAAATGCTGGCCTCATTGTAAAGTCATGGTCCTCTATCCTTAATAATTGTTCTGATTTTGTCACAGGAGATTTTGTTAAATCTGGACTTCTTCTGAAGATTGGACTGTTTCAGTGATTAAAAGTCATGCAACCATAATAATTCAGCAAAATTAAAGCAGCAATTTACAATTATATCAGTAAATAACATACTCTATTGGTCATTTTAACAGTGTGCATATCATTAATTTAAAGTCTTGTTTTGTATTAAAAGTAATCATGTACAATCACAGCTTATCAGTTAAAATAATAAATATAATGTTTTTTCTTAAATATATAGTAATTTTTCTGTGTAAATAATAGCAAATTGCTATTAGAGTGCCAGATATGTAACTATCTATAACATATGTATATCTAGACAAATCTAATGACTCACTATGTAAACACTGATAAAACTGAAAAGTTTTCATATTAGTCATGTTTGGCTTTAAACAAAAATCATCCATAATTCAGGGAGTTCTGGATTCGGCTTGATTCATTTACTAGAAACATTTCAAATAAAATTAAGCAAACTCTTCAGACCTTCCAGACTTGTGAGTTCCTCCGTTTACTACGTCTAGGTCTCTTCGGGACCTACGCAAGAAAGAACCAGGTAACATAATTTCAAAACTTGATAGGGAATGCTATTATAGGAAAGCAATAAAGGGTGAACTTCATTTTCCAGTAAGAGTACATCCTGAGGTTTAATTCCTCACAGCATTTTACATTTTTTTAAATTGATGAAAGGTTCACCCTTTATATATTTTAACTACTATTTTAACTGTAATGTTGTTGAGAACTACCAGGGTGTAGCCCAATTCTTACCTGAGATTGGTTTCAGATCATCCATCAATGGATGGATGGATGGATGGATGGGTGGATGGATGGATAAATAGAAAAATAATGCTGTGAAGTTTACACAAATCAATTTCCTGTGATCATTTAAGTTATAAGCAGTAATCCTTTCAGCTGTTTTTCTTTTATTCTCTCTCAATATCTCCTTAAACTTCCATGTTTTCCATGTTAGAAAACATAGCGGATCAGCTTGATTATTAAAAGATCAGGACACTGTGTCTCCTTCCCAAAATTCTAAATAAAGGTCCAGAAAACTTTAACTTATCAATGATTGTGTGTTTCATATGTCTGTTTATAGGAAGCATATACCTTACGAGTCCTTTAATTTGATACTATAATGACCATGTATTTTATTATTTTTTTTCTGCACTGTATTAATCCCACAAGGGAAATTATTGCCTCTGCATTTAACCCATCCAAAGTGAGCACACATGTAAACAGTGAGAACACACTCGTAGTGGCAGTGGACTGCCACACACTGGGGGCACCTGGAGACCAGTTTGGGGGTTAGGGGGTTCAGCCATGAAGGTGAGGAAGGGAAGGTGTAGCTTGCTCCCTGACCGCTACGCATTTTTCCTGCTGGTTTGGGAATCGAACCAGCGACCTTTTGGTCCCAAAGCCACTTCTCTAAACATTAGGCTATGGCTGCCCCAGATATAATACTGACCCCAAATATAATACTGTGATTTTCTTGGTAGTCTGAACTCCTGTCAGAACTATTGTCATACAAAACTGATTACTCCTTCTGAATAATAATAATAATAATAATGAAGAATTAAACAGAACTGTGTTATAATACTAATAAACCACAGCAGATTAAACTGCAGTGTCTTGTTGACTACTTGCTAATAGCTACTACTGTACAGGGTTTTCCTAATACCCAGAAAATTTGCATTCCTTTATAAATCCATTTTAGCATTATAATCTGTTTCTATCTATATGACACAGAAGCTACTGCGCTATTATTTGAATATCACATATGAATTTGCTGTTTATGCACCGTAAGCCTTGCATGCATAATATTAAATAGGTCACTGTAAATATATTTGAAAGCCTAAAATGGATTTCAAAGAACAAAAGGAACAAAAGTAAAATGTGAACCATCTCACGAACTTTCATGCAGTGGAATTCCAAGGTGTAAAGTGATATCTGATATTATCTGCCATGACGAAGGCAGGGTGTTGCCGTTTGGGAGAAAGGGAGAGTGCTCTAGTAACGGCTGCCTTTCCATTCTGTCCTTCTCAGCAGCTGCTTACTAATCCTCTTGGCTGTGAGTTCTTTCCAATCCACTCTTGCCTACATCAGTGAACCAAACTGTAGGTCTGCTCACTTCAGCATGTGCACTGACTTATACTCAAGGGTGCATGATTTTACTGTGTCTTCACTGGGAATACTCAGTTTGAAACACATCTGAATATCCATTTTTTTCCTCAAAGTGAACTATAGTATCTTAGCCTGAAGTTCTATTGGAAACTTTAGCAGGCTAAAAGTCTTAGAGTATTACTCATGCAGTGAAAGATTACCACATTACACTTTACATATAACATGTTGGTTATTCACCAAAGGCCAGGTCTCTGAATAGTCCCAGATACTGAACATTGCAGGGCATATTCACTGAGATACACCAAGCCTGAGGCAAATAATCATTTTAGTATATACCACATGAGAACATGAAAACAGCTCAATTAAAATAATAATACGAAGAAGAAAGAAAGAAAGAAAGAAAGAAAATTATTGTTAATTTTAAATCGATTTAAGCATTCGTTTGTGGTTGCAGGGTGGATAATTAAAAATAATAATTTACAGTCAGTGCGACTATTCAATTCAATGACATCCAGTAAGCCTTGTAATATAAGCATATTATTTTTGAGCATGTACTACAATGTAACAGAAGAAAAGCAAACCTTATCCCTTAAGAGTTTCATAGTTTTTTTTTTTTTTTATATATTTTAAACATAACAGGGGCAGGTCAGTTTAGTGGTGTGTGCTCTGTGAGTAGAGCCTAAGCACTGTGTAATGGCCTTTTTCTAACTCATTCAAAGTTTTAGTATGCACAACATGGAAACAAACAAAAAACCCACAAACAAACAGACAAACAAACAGACAAAGGAAAAAAATACTCCATAAAGGTGGGTTTTTAAATGGGGCAACTGTGGTCTAAAGTTTAGAGGAGTGGGCTTGTGACCAAAGAGTTGATGGTTCGATTCCCAGGACTGACAGTAAAACATCCACAATGATGCATGTCTCAAATATCTCAGAAAGACTGGGGCATCCACACAGAGCCTCACAGGGCACCTAGCTGCAATTTTACCATAGCCACTTCATTTACCCACATGCTTTTAGATTGTAGGAGGGAAGTGGCGAGCCCACTGAAAATCCACATAAGACATGGAAAACATATGCACCAAAAAGCAGTAACCTAAACCTCAACTCAAGAACAATGGAACTGAGTTTGGAACATACTGTGTTGCTCTATCAAATGCATTTCTATCGAGTGTACTTTATAAAAACAAACAAAAAAAAAATTTATGATCAAAATTGCTTTCCATATTTTTCCACTTGAACTGTTTCATTCATTCATTAACAATACCAATTTATGCTGTTTTTAGGGTTGCTGAGAAGCTGGAATCAATCTCAGCTGACTCTGAACAAGAGGCAGGGTACATCTTAAACAGGTCTCCCATTTATTGTAAGGCAAACACAATCACAAACTACTATTCACTCACATTTCACCTAGGTACAAACCATTATAAACAATTATTCATTCATTCATTTGCCAAACCATCTTATCCCAGTAGGGTCGCATGGAGGCAGGAGACTATCTCAGCAAAAGCAAGGTGCACTCTAAAAAGCTCACCAGTTCATAGAAGGGGGAACACAATAGTGATAAATACTTTTAGTTATTGTTATTGTTCTTTTCTTCTTGTTACTTTGATAGCTTATTCTTTACATTTTTGGGCAGTCAACTAAGCATTTCACTACATATTGTACTGTGTATAATTTGTATGTGACAAATAAATTTGAATTTGAATTTGAATTTGAACACACGCACAACTATTCATACTCCCACTCACACCTATGGGCAATTTGGCATAACCAATTAGCCTAATGCATTAGACACTGGGAGGAAACCGGAACTCCCAGAGGAAACCCATGCAAGCACGGGGAGAACATGCAAACTCCACACAGAGTATCCATACATATGATTTGCTTTATTAAGATACTATGAACAAGCAGCACAGTGGTGTAGAGGTTAGCATGTCTGTTTCACAGCATGAAGGTTCTGGGTTTGGATCCCAGGCTCAGACATTTCTGTGTGAAGTTTGCATGTTCTCCCTGTGCTTATGTAGGTTTCCTTTGGGCACTCTGGTTTTCTTCCACAATCCAAAGACATGCACATTAAACTACCTGGCTGTTCCAAATTGCCCCTAGGTGTGAGTATGAGTATGAATGTGAATGGTTGTGTGTGTGTGTGTGTGTGTTGCTCTGCAATGATCTGACAAGCTTATGAGAGTGTACTCAGCCTTCGCCCAGCATCGGCTGAGATAGGCACAGCCTCCCCGCAACCCCATTAGGATTAAATGGTTCGGTGAATGAATGAATGAATGAATGAAAAAATACTATGAACTAACTAAGAACAATGTGACAGTTATCAGTACAACAGACAGTTTCAAAACTATAAAATCTCACTTTAACACTTAACATGTAGATTCTAAGAAAAAAAATTACATTTTAAACAAATAACATTAAACCAGTCACTACAGTTAATGCAAACAAAGAAAAGACTTTGCATACAAAACAAAATATTTCTGCCCAACAGGCTCTTTACCTGGTTTGCTTGAAGGCCTCAGGTTTATAGCCCCTCTGGTGGACTGACTTCCCAGCAGTGCCCATTAAACAGATATAGATAAGCACAATTACCGCATCTATCTGCATAGTGCACATATTCCTCCAGTCACATCCAGTCAGATTCTACTCACGAGTCCTGAATGCACAGACAAGAACATTCTCTTTTAGCTCAGGAGCCAAGGAAGGACACACAGCTCAACCCTCACTGTAAACACCACTCAGATCTTAATCTCTCCACTGGGAAAAGCAATTTTCACTAACCCATAAATCCCTGAGCGTCAGATGGCACAGATTTGATCCCTCCAATGGTGGATGTGTTGCGCTCACTCTGCACCCCCCCTTTACCAATTCTCCTAATGATCTAGTGTTCTGCATTTAACTGTGGGGTCAGTCACGAGGGTGGAAGGCACCCTGCACAGATGTACAGCTGTACACTGATAGGCATCAACCCTCCTCCCCTTTTTTTTAAGTTTACTCAGCTCATCTAATCTTTTGGTAATCAAGAGGACTGGGAAAAAAAAAAAACACCAATAGTGTGACAATGAGATGATTTATTGTTTTGTTTCGGGCAACAAACATTTTTACTTGAATTTGTCTTGAATTTTACAATCAGGATATTTTGTGTATGCTGTGCTGGGATTTAATAGACTTATTTTAATAATTGGAAAGAGCACAGAAAGGGCATCAATCACAAAAATAATTCTGACAGTGGTTAGGGCTGGACATTCAATAATCTAAAACTAGTGATTTAGTTTGTCATTTTGGCCAAGATTGCTGCATCATGTTAAATGAAATACTATGCTTCATTAGCTGGGTGTGACTGAGGCTCACTCCATTTTCCAAACCACTACATCATATGCTTTGGTTGATTTTTAAATTATTTTTTAACAAGGTCACAGCAATACAAATCCAGAAAATCCAGACTAGATGAAGAAATAAACAGATAAAATAATCTTTATGCTGAACAATAACAATAAGTGTGATTCCAAAAACCACCAACAAAAATGATTTCAGAAAATAAGTAAGGGTTTACTGCGTTTACTGGCTTTTTTATGTTTTGATACAAAAGTAATACAAAAGATACTGGGGACAGCCGTGATCTAATGCTTAGAGAAGTGAATTTGGTTTCTGGCTCAATTCCCAAACCAGCAAGAAAAATAGATGGTGACAGGGGGATTGAGCAGCACCTCCTCTTCCTTCACTCTCATGGCTGAAGTGCCCTAATAACCATAAACTGCTTTCTGGGCACTGCAATGTGGCTGCCTACTGCTCCGAGTGCGTGTGTGTGTGTGTGTGTGTGTGTGTGTGTGTGTGTGTGTGTGTGTGTGTGTGTGTGTGTGTGTGTGTTTACTTTGGATAGTTTACATACAGAGCCAAAGCTCTCTTGCAGGATTAATACAGTACAGTATATCAAATAAAATAATTGTGTAATTGGGTTGTGTAGGGGTTGTAGAAAAATTTTTAAATTCCTTTTTAAATTCCTTTTACTATGTAAAGCTGCTTTGTGACAATGTCAATTGTAAAAAGCGCTATACAAATACAACTGAATTGAATTTAATTGAAATAAACAACCTGCTTGAGAACCAGTTCAGCATGAAATCTTCAGATCATATTATTGCTGTAAGAGAACAGACTCTTTTTTAGGTATTCAGTGCTAATGTGAGCATCCACTAATTAACTATAAGTATGCCTGTATCCAGAGCGTATATAATCTCATTTATACACCATATCAGATGAAGGTTAAGGGCCTCGCTCAGGGGTCCAACAGTGGCAGGTTGGTGGGACTGAGGTTTCAATCCTGATCTTCCGATCAATAACCCAGAGCTGACCAACCACAGAACTGAGAAAATAAAAAAGGATCTTGCCCAATAAATTTGGACAAAAATAAAACAAACAAAAACAAACAAATATACATACATAGCCTATAAGTGAGAATATAATTCAATAATAATTTATTTCACTTTATTTAATAACCAACCAAAAACAGCAGGAGTACATTTACAATATATTGATTAACTCCAGGTGTTTAATAAAGACTGAACATTTCTTGTTTTATTATTATTATTATTATTATTGCTAACACGTTTAAATAATTATAATCACCAACAACAAAAACAAAAATAGCATCTTTTTGAGTAGAATGACCGTCTATTCATGATAGGCTGACAGCGTCGGGGTCAAAGGTCGGCGGTAGCTATGATTCTCCACAAACCAGTCAAACATGGAGTCTATCTTCCACGAAAAAGTAAGTTCTTTTGTTGTGTTCTTTGTTCTATTAACATAGTGTCCACTAATTTCAGGTGATTACACGGTGTATTTGTTAAGAACAGAATGTTATCGAAAAGAAGCGTCTCGGCGGTTTGTTTATAGTTCGCCAGCTTTATGACTTGCTAGTTAGCTTAGCTTGCTAACTGGCTACAAACACACAACACAGGCATTCTCATGGGAGTGACGTTACTTCTGTCGCGTGTTTGTTGTTTATATTTATGTGTTTGTGTCCCGTTTGGTTTAATTGCAATAAAGACTAGTTTCAATGGTTCTTGCTTGCTAAGTGGATGGATATGTTAGCTCGAGGAAGTAGCTTTTACGGATTGGCTAGCGCTAGCTCCCTGCTTAGCTAACTGAAGAGAGAAGTATTTTACAGTTCATGTTTTCATCTTTTCAAGTACTTTCCAGTTGGAAGATGTTTTTGTTAATATCCAGCGGTTCTGTGGGATTTTTTATGTCAGCTGTTTAATATTTTTCTCGGTAGTTTTAATATTGTCCAGTATAAATAAAGTGATGTATGAAAATATCCTTGTCTTATAGCAAGAAGGCTCTCTGTGTGCACAGCACTGCCTGAACAACCTGCTGCAGGGAGAATATTTCACTCCTGTTGATTTGTCTTCTATCGCACAACAGCTGGATGAAGAGGAGAGGATGAGGATGGCTGAAGGTGGTTTGCTGAGTGAGGAGTATAGGACTTTTCTGCAGGTATTAAAGCGAGGTGATCTGTAGGTGGGTTCTTTAGTGCTGTTGGACTGTTTAAAGTACTATCCCCCCTTTTGCTTTGTTTTTGTAGCAACCTTCCGGAAACATGGATGACAGCGGCTTCTTTTCTATTCAAGTGAGACATTTTCTGATATCGGTATTGTTTTATTAAGTCACCAAGGCTTTCCTATTACATAAAAGTTATGCGTTTATCCATCCAAGTTTGTATGTATGTACACTCTGTCACTTTGTTAGGAGAACCTATACTTTTGCACATGCATGCCACTATAATTTAGCCAGTCATATGGTTGCTGTACAGTCTATAAAATCATGAATGATGTATTGAGCCCCAAAAAAATTGGAGATCAGAATAACACCTCATAATTTTTTCTTTTCTTTATCTGTGTAGTTTAGACAAACCTGACCCCACTGTAACCACAGACTGCTTTTCATACCTGACAGGAGTGGAATACGTTGTGTTCCTTCACTGTAGCACATCTGCCTTAAGATTTTACATATTGTGAAGATACTTTTTTTACTCATCGCAGTTATAAAAAGTGATTACTGTATGAGTGTATGCTCTGCTAAACAGACGTACAGGTGTTCCTATTAAAGGGACTGGTATATATGTGTGTTGTCATATGTGATAAGCCTTGCGGCTTCCTCTGTGTTAATTTCTTGTACCATAAAAATATCAGAGCACCATGAATCACTTGAGAATAAAGTTTCTGTCCCAAAAGCTAAACACTGAGACTGCTCTCTGTATTTATTCCTGTGTAAAATAGGGGACCTGTTCCATTGCATTATGCAACAGGTGAAATCTTTTTATTAATTCATATTATATTAAGCTTAACTATTTGCACAGTGGTACTGCTTGTTTGTTACTAATTTGTGTATTTGCATGTCTTGTGATTTGATGTTAAGCTTCAGTGTGAGGTATGTTGTTTTTTGGAAGAACAAAAATTGTAAGCTCCATAGATTGATTACGTAAAATATTTGGGTTTTGCCCAAAAGCAAGGTTTAACACTGCCCTCACCTGGATCCAGGTGGTATCACATTATCACACCTTAAGCTGATGATAGGTGAAACGGAATCATTGAGATGAAAGTATTTTGTTAATGACGAGAAGACATACACCCTTGGATGTTTGGAATTATATGGTTGTATAGTGATTAGTTCATTTCTAAAGAACAACAGGGAATTGACCACTTTGGTGCTTTGTCACCATGGCAGGTGATAAGCAACGCTCTAAGTGTTTGGGGTTTGGAGCTGATCCTGTTCAACAGCCGCGAGTACCAGCGACTAATGATAAACCCGATGTAAGTCTTCCTGCGTCCTTCCAGCACTCATATGTCTCCTACTAATATTCTACCTGTGTTTAATATAATTAACTAGACTGTCGTCTGTGGTTTCAGAAATGAAAAAGCCTTTATATGTAACTACAAAGAGCATTGGTTTACAGTACGAAAACTGGGACATCAGGTATGATGTCTGAACAATAATACATTTTATCAAGACAAATCACAAAGAAAATTTTCCAAGATAATTCTAAAACTAGAGGGAAAACATTTCATTGGTTTAAGTGCAGTACCTGACGGTGTCACTAATGTGACTTCCAAAATTTGGGTGAATATGAAACTATTCTTATTCCTACCTGTCTTGCAAAGCAATGATATTTTATGCTGTATTGTTTTGTTTTTTGCTTCTTTCCCCCCTTGCAGTGGTTTAATTTGAACTCCTTGTTAACGGGACCAGAGTTGATATCAGATACTTACCTAGCACTTTTCCTAGCACAATTACAGCAAGAAGGTAAACATGCTTTACATTTCCTCTGTTGAAAGATGATCAATGATTACAGTTAAAAATAACAGTCAGTATATGTGTATTATCCTTTCCTGGCTTTAGGCTATTCCATTTTTGTGATTCGAGGGAATTTACCTGAGTGTGAAGCAGACCAACTTTTACAGATAATGAAGGTGGAACAACAGTATCGACCAAAACTCATAGGAGAGGACGAGGCTCAGACAAGTGGCCAGAGGTGGGGACATAAGCCGCATTGTGATCCTGGCAGAAATGTACATAATACTACTTTTGTTTGAAAGTACTCTTGACCCTTGATTCTATGGACCCACGGTTTAATGGATATCAGGAGCTGTGGGCAAAGTCTGGAGTAGCCAAATTGTCCGGGAGGGCTCGGCAGTCGGCAAGGACAGGCTCGAGTTAGTTAGCAAGGGCAGTGGTTAGTTGGCGCGTGTGTCAGTTTGTTTACTGCAGTCAGCAGTACACCCATGATTTTCCTTATTATTTCACACGTTTTTTTTTGGTGCATTTTTCCGTAATTAAATTGTTATTACCCACTTCCGAACCATTTTCAGATTATACAGACAATCCTCAAAACCAGACTGGTGCTGCCCCTTTTTTGTCCGTTAAATGGAGGGTCAATTGTACTGGATATCAGTGTTTTAGGGATTTTAGCACACGCGAACCTAAAGCATCTTACATAATCATCTGGTCAATTGTATTAGTTTATTTAACAGCAATGGGTAACTTATTCTCACATATATGAAACCCTCTACCATAGCTTCTTGTTTTGTTCGACATATAGAATATGTTCTGTGTCTCATATGTAATAGGAAAAACTTGACTGAGTCATTTACTTACCTAACATGCCTTTTTTCATGACAGAACCAGATCTTAAAACTGCAATGAAGTACCTACATGCAATGTCAACCATTGCTTTAAATTGTAACTTCACCCCCATCTATAACATACGTTATCATTTTTGAAAAATGTAAACAAACAAAACAAAAAACGGTCAAGGGTCTGAGGATTACACTTCCACCCCCAATTGTCTCCCCTAATTTAGTTGAATCCAATTCCCACTCATCAAGTGCAATAACAAAAGACCACCACCAACCAGGGAGGGGCGCAAGTATGCACATGCCCTCTCCGTGACATGTGATGCTGCTACCTGCCTCTTTATGATCTGCTGCGCATGAGAATGCGGTATCCGCCACCTTGTATGAATGAGCTCTTAGACGCCCATGATTGGCTGGTGATCACTGTGAATGACGGAAGTGAGCGTATGCCCTCGCTCCCTCGCTCCCTTGCTCCTGTGAGAGGGCTAATTAGCTCCCATGGACTCCCAGTCAGTGATGGCTGTGGCATCAACCTGGATTCGAACTGGTAATCTCCGACTTGATAGTCGCGTACCCTATCAATGCACCACTCCGGAGCCCCCAGGATGAGTAGATGGTGTACTGAGCCATTTTCCACCCATGAACCTCTGGTTATTAAAATAAAAATGGTAATTTTGTCAGTAAAATAACAGCACTGATGTTTCAGTTTACAAATCAAAGGCACACTTGTGTGCACTACTTCTTGAAATACTGTTTTACTTGCATGTACTGAAAAGATAATGTTTCATTTATAGTATCGTTTCACTGAGTGTTGATTTTGAAACCTGTAGAGTGCGATGTGGTTAGATAAGTTGAGTAAAGAGTTTTGCCCTGCACATGCTTTGATCACATGCTTTAATCAATGTAAATTTTATATACTTTAGTGTAAAATGGATAAAATCTTCTCCTTCAGGACCACTGTGCAGCATGGAGTCGAAACACCACATGGTATGGAACAAGGCGTAGTTGATGAGGATGACGAGGAGCTGAGAAAAGCATTGGCTCTGAGTAGACAGGACATCGAAGTGGAGGATGAGGAGGCTGATCTGCGCAGAGCCATACAGCTCAGTATGCAGGGTAAGAGCACACTTCAAGTAGTGTAATTTTAACTTTTGTCTTATTCAGTATTTAAAATCGCACATATGCACTCCTTACTGTATGCACATCATACATACACGTGAAAATGCATACTTCATTGCAAATATACATTCACTTTTGAAAATAAGTTCTTAACATTTTGTGATTATTATAAATTCTAATTTTGTTAATCATCTGGACCTTTTACCAACCTTTTTGCATAAGCACTGTGTCACTGTTTCATGGCTGTGTTGAGTCACAGCTGTTTGTTGTGGCTTTAAGGATGATGAAAATGTAGACCTTTTTGTCAATGGACATCTAAACTCCACTAGCAGTGAAGTGGATGCAGCTTCTCTGACGCTGGCCTACATGGCTCAAATCTTTTTGGAAGCTTATCAGACTTTGGAAATTTGCAATAGACAGGATTATGTCTTGATGTTATCAGCCAGGTTTGGCACGCAACTGTCTGAAGTAGAGTTGTGTAAAGCTGTACTGAATTCTGTCTAGAGCATTTTTAATGTACAGTCATGTTCATGAATGTCTGTATCAAAGTGCATGATCATTTTAGAAGAACACTGACAAGAACTTGAAGAACTTTTAGTATGTTTTGACTGTGATTGACCATTTAATCAAATAGTCAATATTCTATAATCTAGTATTTTAGACTTGGCTGGCCACGAGTTTTTTAAATCAGTGTGTACACACTTTTTCATACTGCAGATTCCAAGAGAAAAATAACCATCTGTACCCTGCAGCACAATGAGCTTTTTGCCATTTAGTCATTAGATTGGAGCAATGTGTACAGCAGCACTACATTAAAGAGTATCAGGTATTGGTAATTCTTTTAGCATAATTTGTGCATACTGTAATACGTTTAATTAATAAAAAGCTTATTTTAACTTGAATGATTTTAACATAAAAAGCACTATACTGGGCAATTTTATCCTGTGGATTACTAGTGGGAGCTGAACCAATGCGGTACAGACATTTTTTCCAGGAAGTGACATAATCTCGTTGGGCCGGGTTGTCCAGCACAAGTTAACAAGCAGCGAGCAAGATTTTGGTGATAAAACTCCCCACATACTAAAGGCTCTTACCTTTCACTGGTTCCTTTTGTGCTGCTCCTGTCTGTTGTCAATTTTTGACTTTTAAAGAAGGAATTCCACAGGAACAGTGTCTGGTTTTAGATGTAAAATTTTGTGCTTCATGCCATGTAGTTGCCTGGAGGTCACGCCAGTAACAGGTCTGCTTGAAGTGGTCTTTGGAGACTACTGAATTGTCCGAAAGGAAATGTTTTTAGAGCGTGGCCTGTGCCGATGTTATGTTATTTTCTGTAATTTTTGTGCTTGTTTTTTTTTGTGCAGCCGTATGCTTTGCACTTTGCCATTTTCCTGCCGACACAGCTCAGCACTAGCTGATAGTGTTTTCTTAGACTGGCGTCTGATGCACACAGCCCAGCCAACAGGACAAAACAATGAATTCTCCTCACTACCAGGCTGGGAGAGCCATTGAAGAAGACAACATGCCACTGTGCATTCTGAGTAGTAATCGTAGTGTTGTAGCACTCAAGCGTAATTGACAAGAAGCAAGGACTGATTTTGCCTGATGGAATCTGATGTCATACGTGATCGTTTTAAAGAGCTAGTAATACAAATTTACCACATTTAAAGGTATTTTTTGACTATTAGCGATGAGTAAGGGGGCATGGTGGCATAGTGGTTAGCACTCTCACGTCAAAGCAAGAAGATCCTGGGTTTGAGCCCTTTGGTCAATGAGGGTGCTTTTTGGGCAAAGTTGAATGTTCTCCCTGTGCTTGCATGGTTATCCATGGGGTGCTCCAGTTTTTCCTACTACAGTCCAAGTCACTTCTAAAGTCCCTAAGTGTGAATATGAGTGTGAATGGATGTTTGTCCTAGAGAACAAGTTCTGCAGAGAACCCTCCACATAAAAACAACAGAAACCATAAACATGCCCCACTGCCTCATGGGTGCGGAATGGGAAGTGTGTGAGTGGTGTGTAAACATAGTCATTTAAAGTGGCCAAGTTTGTCAACTCTCTTTAATGAAAGATAGTAGTCTACTGTTGGATATGTTCTCAGAAGATCCATACAGAAGCTTTTGTTTTTTTTCCCCCCAAACTGCAGGAGCTTCAGGGAACAGCAACCTTACAGCTCCCAAAGACAGTAGTGTTCCTGTAGCTCCAAGTTCCACAGAAAGCATTACAGTTAGCCAGTCAGAAAGCCTAACAGCAGAAGAGCTCCGCAGAAGAAGACAAGCTTACTTTGACAGGCAAGAAAATTCTGGGAGGTGTTTCCCCCTCCCGTGCTATCTAATACATATCCATGAAGTGTGTAAAAAATTATGCTAGAATTAAGTTTCCTGGGTTTTGCTCAACCATGTAGGCAGTCCCAGCAACAAGCACAACCCACCTCTACACATCAGCAGGACACAAAAACATCTGGTAAGAACAAATTTTTATTATTTTTATGGCGGCATTGAAATTACTGGGAAAAACACGTGTTTAGATTTTATGGTAAGTGTTTCCAATCTTAAAGGCCACATAATTCCCAGCAATTACTGGCTGATAAATAAAAGATTATTCTCCAGGTTATGTTGAGTAACAGAGTTCATTCTACTGTTTTTTCCCCCCGATTTCTGACCATCTAGTGATAAATGTTCTACTTGGTGGGGGGTTTTGTAACTGATCAAGTCTGGTACCAGCAAAAACTAATGGGGTGATTATTCACATGTACCATATGAGACAAATACTAGATTAAAGCCCACCTGGGTTTGTGCTTTTAGAAGCAGCGTTGTGCAATTTTCTTTTTTTATCCTGCACAAATATTTACACTTTTCTAACTTGGCACAATTCTTTTTATTGCACAATCAAAGAACAATGTAACAGAAAAACCTTGATGTGCTGGTTTTTAGTAATGTGTTTCACATTTTAATTAGTTATTTTTCTGTTATAAAATCACATTTTCATGATAGTACTTACCAGTTTATAACCGGAAACGTTTTTTCTTGTAGCAGAATGTCATAGATATTTAAGTGTTTATAAAAGACCATGTAGCACTGTAGGCAACATGAAACTTGTGTTTGAATGAGGAAACTGTGACAAGAAAAGATAAACTGATAGGTGTGGATCAATTACATGATTTGTTTTTATGCACGGGTTAAAATGTGAAAAATATCTTGGTTTTAATAATAAACATTGTGTTATGCTGTGATTCTGATCTGTTTTTCTGGTATAGCAGCATTTTCACTTCCGTATCCCTGCACTGAAAATGTCAAAGTGTACAGTGAAGGTGTTCATGTCAGTTTTGTTTTTTTCTGGCCAATGTAAGATCATTTACTAAATGATGGTTAACCAAATAGTCATTAAGACAGAAACAATGTTCATCCTTCCGCATTCCCCATTAAACAGTGATTGCTTTAGTTGTTCCTCATATTGTTAGAAAATAAAGTAGAATCCCAAGCCATGATAATGACTGTCTGAACCAGTTCTTGGTTTGTTTTTTTTTTATAAATACAGTAGCAAATGCCATAAATTTTTTTTTCTGCATTTCCATTCTCAGGTGGAGAACAGGACACTGGTAGTAAACACAACCAGTGAAAATGGTGGCTGTGGGGATCAGTTTGCAGAGCTCTCTCACAACCAACTACTAGCTGCCCATCCATCTGTTTTGAAACGCAGCCTCTTTTCTCTATAAATGGCTTGAGATTGTGAATGACAAGAAGGAGCAGATGGCCATTCACCATTAATACACTGCTCTGTGGGTCAACTCCTTGAAAGGATCACAGACATAACTCACATTCACATGGAAAAACAGAGCCTGTTTGTGCTTTCCAGTTTTTATTTCACAGTTATGATTGGGGAAAAGGGAGGGCTTAGCAGCCCAGTATAGTTCTATAATGGTAAAGTAGATATGGCATTTTCATCACAACATCTCTAAATGTAAGCATATAATTTAATATAACTGAAATGGTATTTTGAATTACAACTCAAATAGGATTGCTCCATCATAGTTCTACAGACTCATGGAACAGCAGGTGTGGCCAATGTAGTAATCTGGTGAATGAAAGACAAACCCTGAACCTGGAGGAAAATAGAAAGGACACTATAACCTTTCTTTAGGGCACGGGAGCTACTCAGGACCATAAGATGTGTTTGTGTTTACTGGGTGCACTACATCTGGTCTTAGTGGGGGTCACTAAGTTTCTGCCAAGAATAATTTGAGGGACCTTTTCTGTGTAAATTTTGATGCACTACCTGTTTTAGATGGGATAGTGTTCAAGGGGGTGAAGGATGTTTTCTCAGTAATCCATGTCCTTGTTTTGGGTTCAGTGAATGTTTGTGTGTGTGTGTGGGGTTTTTTTTTTTTGTTTGTTTGTTTGTTTTAATTATTATTTTAAAATCAGAACTTAGGATGATGTATACACCTGAAGTTGAATTCTGGCCTTCCAAAAACATTGCTTTATTCAAGGGACAGGATTTGTACTGCATGGACATGCACCTCTCAGTAATGTAACATATACTGCTTGTTCATTGTTCAACC
Source organism: Neosilurus hyrtlii (assembly GCA_028564935.1). Classification (NCBI taxonomy): domain Eukaryota; kingdom Metazoa; phylum Chordata; class Actinopteri; order Siluriformes; family Plotosidae; genus Neosilurus; species Neosilurus hyrtlii. The sequence goes on from JAOUQZ010000002.1 coordinate 18,638,490, forward strand.
ACCTCTTGTTAGTCTTGTGTGTTTGTGTATGCAGCAAACTTTCCTAGAGAGCACACCTGTTAAAGGATAATCTGCATTCATCATTGGAATATAAGTATACAATGTACTGGATCTTCCGGTATCATCTGTAATATTTCCAAACTGTTTTTCCCGCCTCAAATGTCACATCATAAAAGGCAAGAATTTATTTTCCTTCCTTATCAACTTTTTATTCCCTGCATGTGAAAATTGGCTGATGTAGCACCGAAAAAAATTTGCATGTCATTGTGTGAGCTTACAATCATTGAAGCAAACTTTGAGTTGATTCTCAAAGCAGAGGAATAGGCGATCATCAAGAGGTGGAAGATTAAGGTTGTGATGGTGGATATGGCAGAACTTCTTAACCATCCTTCACCTGTATGATAAGACATATAGATGTACTTTCTTTAGTTTTGTTTGGGTTTCTTTCAGGTTTCAAAACATTTTTCTAGAACCTCATTTAAAAATTCTACATTACAGTTTGTAATATAAATCAGAGATAACAGGGTTACCTTTTTAGGACGAATGTTTATTTGCTATGTCTATTCCTTGATTTACTGGAAGACCCACTTTTATCAGGACCATTAGCCAAGACATTACTTATTATTCACTGCACATCCAATGCGGTAATGCTTTACTGAGAGTGTTTACAGGTACCTCACACTGGGCTGTCCAGTGGTCCAAATGTCTGCGTTGAGCAAACGGTCACATAAAATAGGTGATCTGAATCTGTGTATGGTGGTATTGCATATAAGTAAGCTACTACAAGATTAAAATCTTTGTTTGTTTTGTTGGGTTTTTTTTTCTCCGCCATTCCAATCATCAACCGTACTTGTGGACTTGTTTCACGTTGGTTTGTTTGCACCTTTTGAAAAGGTAGTGAACATTTACAGCTTTTGTTTTAGATCATACACTTGCTCTCAATCTGTAATATTTGTACTCATGTACCAGTACTTTCGGATTCAATTATCACTTTTTTATTTTTTTATTTATTTTTTTTTTTTTTAAACCTTAAAATTAAATGTTCTTTTTCCCATGAGTTCTCTCTTATTTGAAATCATACTCCTTTAGGGAAGAAAATCCATTACAGATGTTTCTGCTGCATGCTATGAGGTTATTTTGATTGAAAAATGTCTTGGTGGATTAAGAGAGACTGATCCTTTCTTTATATAAGGCATTATTAAATATAAACCATTAACAAAGTTTAATATAAAAATTGCACAGTATTATCACATTCAGAAAAGCCACAAATGATTTCATCAACTTTAGTTTTGTTAGAGAGTGCATTTATTTTCTGGAGTCCACAAATTTGTACACCCAGTTAATAGATAATCCTCAGTGTACACTCGCACTTTGGTTCCACAAACACAAAGGACAGATGAGCTGGAGACTGAAGTCTGTCAGTAAGTAAAAAAAAAATTCTAATTATTATATATACTGTGTGTGTGTGTGTATGTGTGTGTATATATATATATATATGTATGTGTATATATGTGTATATGTGTGTATGTATATATATATATATATATATATATATATATAGTATGTATGTGTGTGTGTATATATATATATATATATATGTGTGTGTATATAGAATTTAACTTTGTCATTGCGATGTCAAGTACAAAACAACGTATATATATATATATATAAATAATGTGTGTGTGTGTGTGTGTGTGTGACCTTGAAATTAGACCTAGAAACCACATGTGTGTTAGACCCACATGTGTGTGTGTGTGTGACCTTGAAATTAGACCTAGAAACTATTTCTAATTTTAAAGAATGTAAAATATAATAAATTCTATTGATGTTGAATTGAATCTCTGTATTCATAACTGACGTGAACTCTACAAACATCTAATATGAGAAATTAGTCAGTTTGTGTTTATTTATCAAACTCTTCTATTTTATCTTAGGATCAAACATCAACAAAGACAACACCATGGAACTTGCTGTGTTTTCTCTTCTGATCTGTGCTTCCTCATTCATGCCTTCCCTTCAATCTCCAGAACCCCACGTTCCTAATGTCACTAATCTCACATTTAAAAACATTGACTTTGCCATGACCCTCTATTTGAAGATTGCGAGCCGCCATGATGATAACATTTTCTTCTCACCACTGAGTGTTTCTACGGCATTCGCTACACTTTCTTTGGCAGCCAGGAACTCTACTCGCAGTGAAATCCTTTCTGGATTGAATCTGGACACGTTGGAACAAACTGGGCAGCTGGAGCTCATCCCACAACTCTTCCAGCACCTGCAGGGGAACATCAGCCAAGCTGGAGAACTGAAGTTAGAACAGGGAACAGCACTCTTTGTGGACCTGCATTTTCAAATAGAGAAGACTTTTAGTGATCAGATCAAGTTATACTTCAACGCTGATGTTGAGAATGTGGACTTTAAAAACTCTGACACTTGTAAGGAGATTATAAATAAGCATGTGAGGGAGAAAACTGGTGGTAAAGTGAAGGAGATGTTGACTAGCGTCGATCCCTTGACTCGAATGATGCTGATAAATACTATTTTCTTTCAGGGTAGGTGACAACTTAATATCATAGGTTCTATTTATTTTGTAATAGATATTCTGAGTGCATATATCTAAATATGTGTTATATATCTTGTCTATGTCCAGGTGCCTGGGAGAATCCTTTTGATTCAAACAAAACTCAAATTGATCGCTTTTATATTGACAAGTACAACATTGTCCAGGTTCCCATGATGTACAAAATGGCCAAATTCTCTATTGCCACTGATAACGAGCTTAGAGCAAAGGTGTTACGTCTTCCTTATTTGGGAGGTGCAGCTATGCTCATTGTGCTTCCTGACTACTATGTTGATTATACTACTATAGATGATGAGATAAATGCAGACAGATTCCTGAACTGGATCAAGAATATGAAACAGACGTAAGTTTCATTAAGGAGTATGAAATATTTAAGTATGTTTGCCAGAACATATGTTAAATTTTCCATGGTGTAATTCCAAGGAGACTGCAGGTCTCGCTGCCAAAATTTACAATGGAACAGTCCTATGATCTGCACAGCATTCTACCCACCATGGGCATTAAAGATGTCTTCAGGGATACTGCTAACTTCAAAGGCATGAGCCAAGAGTCTGGTTTGAAAGTCTCCCAGGTCAGTGAGCAGTTCTCATTTAAATAGAGCATATTGGGTTTTTTTTTTCTCTCCCCTAATTTGGTCGTATCCAATTCCATCCCTTCAAGTATTTATTTTTTCTACCACCCGCCTCTTTTTTAAACTGCTGCACATGCGTATTTGCAGGCAACCTAACCCACTTAGAGGGAAAGTGCTATCTGCCCCCTTATACGAATGAGCTCACAGATGCCCATTATTGGCTGGTGTCGCTGTGAGTGAAAGGGATGTGAGCATATGAAGAATGCTTGACCACTTATCTCCCATGAACTCCCGATCACAGATGGCTGTGGCATCAATCCGAATTCGAACTTGTGATCTCTGAGTTGATAGTTGCGCACCCTCTCAATTCGCCACCCGGGAGCCAAATACTGCATTTTTCTCAAATTTTCTTCATTCATTTTCCAAGCTGCTTAATCCTAATTAGGATCATGGGGAGGCTGGCACTTACCGCAGCTGACTCTAGGCAAAGATGTGGTACTCCCTGAACAGCTCAGCAGACCATTGCAGGGCCAACACACATACAACCACTCACACCTAGGGGCAATTTGGAACAGCTAATTAATAAAATAATTAGCATTGTGGGAAGAAACCGGAGTACCTGGAGAGAGAGAAGGGAGAAAAAAAATCAAGGGATAAATGTCTGGTTTTATTGTTAGCTTCAAATAAAAGGGCAAGGGTGTGACATGCAGTAGCGTATTCAAGTCAGTTTAAATCAGCTTTATTTGTATAGCGCTTTTTACAATTGACATTGTCACAAAGCAGCTTTACATAGTAAAATTAAATTAGGGAGGAAT
>JAOUQZ010000002.1:18710043-18721347 GCA_028564935.1 Neosilurus hyrtlii
ATTTATACTGCTGGGTGGACAGAGGCACACTTGTGGTTAAGACCTTGCCCAGGGGTCTTAGCATGGTGGGGGTCTAACAAGGATTTGAAACCACCACTATGGGTTAGGTATAGTACTGATGCTCTCTTATAAATATGTTTTATCATCAGTGTCTAAATCTAATCAAATCTATTGTCAAGAAATTTAATTGTTTATATTGTGCTATATATTTTGAAGTATTCTGTATTAAGGCACTAGGCTGAAATCACTTAAAGTTTCTCCTTTTTCTGATATTGCTGGAAGTAACATGCTAAGATATTTTATACACGTACAAATATGGACAGAAAGGCAAAGAGCACTTGTGTACTTACATTTGAATGAAAGCATGCATGTAAAAGTGTATATAAAATAATTAAACTGCACAGCCACAAGTTTGTTTACCAGAGTCTGTGGTCTGATCTCCCATCTTGTCCATAGTGTTGAAGGAAATGTCCAGGTATTCCCTCTGGATAGCACTAACCGCAATCTTCCTTTGTTTACGCTGACGGGGTACAATCTGGATCTTAAATTCGGCCTCCTCGCTTTCATCTTCTGGCTTTGGTTCACTGTCTCTCTCATCACCGGTATCATCATCATCATCTTCTGCATCATTCTCATCCCCATTGAAAGATCCTTCTTCCTCAGCATTCCTAGCCTTTAGCGGGTCCAGGCTTTCCAGTGTATCCTCAGGTATGTTCAGATATACAGATTTCCCAGAAGGGCTTCCTCCAGCTTTGTCTTCAGACTGTAGATACCCGTCATCTACAGATGTGTCTGGCACATGTGGAGACTTTCTCAGCAGGTCTCTTTTCTGCTTAAGGGTCATGGGACTCTCTAAACCAGGATGATGAATAGGATCTGGGAGCTCTAGTGAGGCAGTAGGGGTTATAGAGGAATTTCTACTCTTAGCTGCCTGAGCAGGACTCCCTTTGGCAGGGCTCGTCGATTTGCTTGTCCTTTCCTTAGAACAATCCTCAACACTCACTTGGACAAGTGGAGACAGATGCAAAATAGTGCTGGCAGATGATGGGGATGGATGCTCAGATTTAATCTGCATTCCGATTGGTGGTTTTGAAAGCGCCTCAAATAAGTCTTCATCACTTTCAACAATGCGCAGTGGTGGAAGGGGTTCGAAAACCAGAGAATCGCTGTCAGACAATGATAGGATAGAGCGCTTCTCTGGAATAGAAGTGCAGTCTGAGGACAAATCAATCAGGTCGCCATGTTCTTTGCCATGAGCAGGCTCTGAAGAAATGACCAAAGGAGAGTCGAGCCCTGAAGACTTATCTTCGAAAGTCTCCATACAGCTTAGGCGCACTTCTGGAATAACAGGTCTGATGTTATCAAAGTGGAGATTGGATCCTTCTGAAGATTCCTTGGCACGTCGATCTGCCCTGCGTGACTGTCTAGTCGTTGAGCTAGAACATGAGGGTGGGGGAGGTGGTGGCCCTTGCAAGTCACAGCGGTCAATGCAGGATTTTCGCCGGTGTTCATCAAGATTGAGAAGGATGGAGTCTGTGTTGGCAATGTCAAGGGATTTTTGTTTGTGCATGGCCTGCAGTCGTTTCTTCTTACTGCAGCTCTCCTCTCGTGATGGGTGCTGCAGACTGTCCTGTAGAGTTCCTGCCTCTCTGTACTCTGCCAACTCAATCTCACCTGGAACAGATTGTAAAGCTTAGATAATATAAAACTGTGACACTAGAAGCACGGCTTCCCCTATATTGTCACAAAAAATGAAAGAAATGCTTATCAGCATGGCTATGTTACTCATAAGCAAATGCGTACAGCAGCATTGATACGACCTGTCCATGATGTCATACTATGCAGACACCTACTTCTTTGAGCATTGAGGTCCACAGGCTGATACTTGACGGACTTGCTGCCTCCAATCCTCTTAAGACGTGCAAAGAAGGTCTGTGACTCCTTGTTGCCTGCTCCAGTGGGAGTGTCATGGATTTCTGATTCATCAAACACACTATCCTCCTCTGTAAAACAAGCCATGAGACCAAATCATGATCATTTTAAACCAGGAGCTATTGCTACTTAAATTGCACCTTGTGCCTAGTAATGCTCAGACTATTAAATATAATTGTACCTTTTTCTTTTTCACTGTAGCGGCTAATGTTGGAGTTGTCACTGTAGAGTGGGCCAGCTGAGGCATGAGGTCTGCAGCTGTGGTACTGTGCATTTAGGGTATTGATGGTGATGTGGATCAGGTGCAGCACAACCTCTTTACTTACATCCATGTCTCTGTATGGGTACTGCAAGTGATAAATAGTCAGAGAGAGTATTTCCTTACCATCAAATAATGTAATTTCATTATTAGGTGGTTTTTATGTGTCGTATAAAATGGAAATAGCATGCTAACCTCATAGAGCTCATTGATGCTAACTAGCCAGCTAGCAACAGAGTAACATGACCATCTGCTTTAAAAATATGTTGAATGGATAATAAAACAATTATAAAATTCATCTTTCATATTATATGAAGAATTATTCTATCTCAGGGGGTGTTATCCACCTTGGTTGATAAAACCCTTTCAACCAAATAATTCTCCTTATCATACTTCACCATTTTCAATAATTGCTTATTATCATCCATAAATATTGGAATAGCATCTAGAAAAAGCATGTTTCCTATTGTGGAAACAAATAGCTTTCCACAAAAGCAGCACAGTGGCGTTTATGGTAAATATTTTTCAGTGACATGTAACTTCTGGTTTGAAAATTTCGAATGCTTTTGTACTTTGGACTCATCATTTGTATAAGGGAGTAAAAAGGGTTCCTAAGTTGTAAAAAAAAGGACAAGTCAAATATTTACCTTGTAGAGAATAACAAGTAAGGCTTTGAGCCACATCTGCCTGATGTGTGGCCGCAGAGCCCAAAGTGAGCAGCGTGGTGCCTCCTGGAAGTTGGGTCTAAGCTGAGGGCATGTGCAGTACTTCAGCACCTGGACCACAAGGGGCAGCAACTGCTTCCCCAAGCCTATGTTGTAATCCATCACCTTATAAAGTGTTAAAACAAACAGATATCAGTACTGAATGTTGCTCCCTAATGATTTATTAGGACCAACGGTTTTATGTTTCATTTTTTATTAATTTCAGGGCACCTTATAAATGAAGATAACCAGTTAACATCTCACCTGTGCAATACCAGCAATAAATGCATTGAAGCACGTGGAGGAACGCATCTTCTGTGGTGCAATCATAAAACAGCCAATCTGCTGATCATAGCCTAATAATACATACAGGTGCCTTTTGACAGTGTTAAAGGCTTTGGCACTGCCAATGTCAGTCTCTGCACTACTCTTATCCTTCGCCATGAACTTCATCAGCACCATAATAAGCTGGTGAACAGTCTGGTGGTCTATGCCAGTGTCCTCTGGTAGGAGGTCCTTGATAATTGAGTCCTCAGGAGGAGAGCTTTGACCTGGCAGATGGACTGTAGAAAGAAAAGGTTTACATATTCAGCATCTGATTGGAGGGCTTCAGGGAAAAAAACTGAGTCATAAGGCAAGAGTGCTAAACTTAGCTCAGTGATTCATCTAAAGGTTGAGGTGGATGAAAGAACTGGTTCGTTTATTTTGAAGGCTATCAATATATTTGCCAGTGAAATCTTCAAAATAACAGGTGGTATGTGGGTAAGCAAAAACACCTACTTCAGTACACTGTGATTAACATCAGATGCATTTACATTTATAGCATTTGGCAGACGTTCTTATCCAGAGCAACTTACAATTATATATATTTTTTATACAACTGAGGGTAAAGGGCCTTGCTTAAGGGCCCAACAGTGGTGATAGAACCGATCACCTTCAGATCAGTAACCCATTGCCTTAACCACTATGCCATCACTGTCCTAATGGATCAGTGACCTAAACAAGTAAACTGTTGATAATTGGTGTCATGTTACTGCAGCATTATAAAGGGTTTTATTTTATCAATGTAAAACACTATAAATTGGCAAAATTAATTACCTGGCAGGACTTTCTCAAGCATATCTCCAAGTGTGGGTGCCGAAAGCTCTTGTCTTGTAAGCCGTAGAGCTTAAGAAAAATAAATTATAAAAAACAGTATTACACACAAGTTGTTTAATCAAAATTCCACCAATGATTTAGGTAAAAGGTTGGGCTTTTTTTTTTTTTTTTACCCGGGCCTAGTGGCTCATCAGAGCCAGAGCTAATCTCAGGTTCTGTAGCATTAACCAACAATTTTTACATCAAAATATTACTTGTTTCTGAAAGTCATATTTTGTAGTTTAAATAAAACATACAGCTTAAACATCAAATATTAAAACAGAACTTTAACTTATTCACTTCATTTTTTTTTTCAAATTGCTTTATTATGGGGAGGCTGGAGCCCACCAACTCTGGGCCAAGGCGGTGTACACCCTGAACAACTCTTCGCAGGACCAACACTGGCACACAACCATTCACACTCACATTCGCACCTAGGGGCAATTGAGAATAGCTATTACATGTAGCTAGTACATGCCTTTGGGCTATGGGAGGAAAACCAATGAGAGCACCCAGAGGAAACCCATGGGGAAAACCCGTAAACTCCACACAGAAATATCCTTGCAGGGCATGGAACTCAAATCTCTTGCTGAGAGGCTGAACTGTTAACCTCTATACCACCATGCCACCCACTTTTACTTATATGATCTAGAAAATGGCTTATGACTACTTGTGTTTGGGATTTTTTTTTTTTTTGGAACTCTGAGTTGTGTGAAGTGGCTACTTTGAAACACACGGTGACACAGTATTAAATTATTTACACTTTTTTACACTGTGGAGAGTGAGGCAGTATGAAGATGAAGATACAAGAGAAAAGAAGAGAACCAGATAGGTTCAGGGGACAGATATGAGAGACAACTCACGAAGCTTGGTACAAAATGTCTCCGGCAGGGAAAAGGCACGTTTGGAGTCGGATGTCCCCTTTACACTGTCCCTCAGTGAGCGGACACTCTTCTGCTGATTCCGTGCAAAACGAGCTCGTCTGATCTTCCACATGGCTGCATCACTTAGATTGGCTGTATTAGTTCTTACTGCAGTGATGGCTTATGTTATAAATGAGAGAGAAGAGTCCGTTACTATAGCACCCCAATGCAACTAATTTTAGTTGTATTTCAAACATGTTTTATTTAGATACAAACCAGGTACTAAACTAGCTTGGACATGTTTATGCACCAAGGTAGTGTCTTGAAGTTATCACTATAAGACACACAAATATACTTGGCTATACACATGCTCACTAGTAGGAAAAGGAAATTCCTTGTTGCAGTCCAGGTGTAGCTGAGCCTCAAGGGACAGTGTCTCAAAACGGTTAACAAAGAATTCCCAGCTCAGTGCAGGGATATCCTGCTTCAGAGAGTGCAGCAGTAAAAGTTTGCTCAGGATTATGGGACGGTCTCTAACAACCGTGTCAAACTGGAAGTCCAAGCACAGACACAGGACCTGATGGGAATTAAAATATACTCAAAAACAATATCACAGAGCATAGCAGAAATAATATTTACCATTACTACAAATTTACTATAACCTCATTTACTCTTACAGTTATGAAGATATCTATATGATTTCAGTTGAAAAATATTATTATACTATGTGCGTCTTTGTGTTTGTGTGCACCTGCAGTGACGGTCGTTTAAGAGTGTCTAGCAGTAGCCTCGCTCTGGTGGCTACAGCAGGATTGACATCCTCAATACTGGCCAGAAAGCAGCAGAAAGCATGAGCCAGTGAATACTTCAGCAGGTGGCTCTTAGTAACTGAGCTAATGTCCAGAAAGCGACACAGCACTGCAACTCGCTCCACTGTGAACACATATACTTACAGATCAATTACTAGTTTATTAAATGCCCAGCACTCTAAAATATCATTATATATTGAGATGCTAACATGTTATTGAGGCTATATAAAAAAATATATCTTTATAGTCATTATATCAATACTCAAATTACTTGTGATCTAATACATCAGTAGATGGCGCACTGTAGCCAGCCATATATGGCTGGCTTCTGAGGTCACAAGAGTACATTTCTTTTCATAACTCAAAAATATTCTTTATATAATAATTATTTAATCTAAATATATGTTCAGCAATATTTACATAAGTTCCAAAAGAGTAGACTGACCAAGAACTAATGTGTTACACTTATACCTCACTTCAAGTTAATTCAGAATATTAGCTAAGCATTATTTTTGGTACTCGTGAAGATAGTGGTGGTGGTGGTGGTGTGTGTGTGTGTGTGTGTGTGTGTGTGTGTGTGTGTGTGTGTGTGTGTGTGTGCGCGCATGTGTGCGTGCGTGCGTATCTATGTGGTGGGGGTGTTTATAAGGGTGTGTGGTGAGGGTGTTTAATCTAACCTAAACTAGTGAACGTAGAAACTAATGTGTGGTATGAGACAAACAGGAATCTTATTTACACCTGTATAACATACAAGACCAATTAATCAATAAATTATTCCTTTAACCAATCCTTTATTTCTCAGCATGAATACCATAAGCCATCTTCAGCCATACAGTAGAAAACAATGTGAGCTCTGCTTTAATGTCGTAAAATGCCTTAAAATATTTTTTACAATCCTTAATTACTCCAGTTATACATTTAAAACATAAAGCCCTGTAGTCCTTTACACTTATGATAGGCTTAATTTACACAACTCCCTGAGGATAAACTTGAGGAACTCACGTATTAATAGTAAAATGCAAATTTCAGAATGATCTAAATCATATGTACTGTTTCAGCTTCCTTTATTCTCTCTAAAACATATCACTCTGCAATGATCAAGTCGCACATCCTCTTACTTCCCCTACAAGGTCATAGCTTCTCTCTGCCAATCATCATAAGAAGCCTCTTTAATCCCACAATTCCTCAACGCTGTAGGAACCAGCGTAACCATAGCAACCAATAGAAAATAAGATTGCACACACACACACACACACACACACACACACGCATGCACGCATGCATGCACAATCATAGATGGGTAAGATGGAGATCTGTGGTACACCGTGCAAAAAGGGAACATCAAGGCATGATTTTGCAAAATCACATCTACATTTAAAGTATTTAATTTTTCCTAGTAGGTCCAGTGACAATGTTGTTGTTTTGAGTGAGCCAACATAAAAAGAGCAAGACCAGACTTGTAAATGTATCTGACCTGCTTCAAAGCGAATCTTCCAGTCCTTGTTGTTGAAACTGTTGTCCACCAATTTCCAGAAAATATCAGCGCCATTGGATAGCGAGAGCGCATGGAGCAGCTGAGGCACAGCTAGGGAGGCCAGCTGGCAGAACTCAGATTTCAGCATGGACCACAGGCTGGACACCAGAGCAGATATTGCATCACACACATACACAGTAACCAGAACACATCTTTTTTTTTCAATTATGGGCCATATTTGTATTTTTCATAGTGCAACATTATGGTTAGAGCTGTTATATAAAACGCAGTTGATAGACAGTGGGTACACATAATACTCATTAGATACAAGGTAAATACTAGTTAGCTTATTACATAGCCTTTCTCTAATTAATACCTGGGAATAAGCATCTTCTCTTGGATGTATGCCAAAAAGTGAGGGTGGTCTTTCCGGGCATGATATAGACACTCCCCATGCAGGCACAGGATCCTAACACAGTTCAACATGTTGAAAAGAATGTCTGGCTCCTCGAATTTAGCCATCTCCTTTAGTGGGAAAGCAAGATTTATCTAAATTCAGAAAAATAAACACAGAAAGCCCTAAAGTGCAGAGTGCAAAACAGGAGAATGTTATATTTACCTGAAGTATGGTATAAATAAGCCTGAGAGAAGCTGGAAGCTGCTGATAGGAGAATTTTCTTTCCGCATTATTCTTTAAAGCTGTGGTTAAAGGGAAAAATGAATACAACTTGGAATCCTAATGGTCTTTCCAAAATAACTACATACAAACAACATGAGCCCCAGGGCACATGTCAGGGCTGCTGTCTGCATAAAACATCACATCTCAAGTGATCTAATAAGGCTTATTAATCCACGTTATTAAATTTTTCTGATAGCTATCATGTGCACGTACGTTGATTATCAGGTGAATCACACTGGTTATTAGGGGTGTCCTGGCTGGCCCCTTCTTCTGTGCAATTCTCTGGTTTGAGGCAATGTTCCGACCTGGGAAAAACCAGACTTTCCTCAAGACTGTCTATAGGCTCCTGTTAGAAAAAAATATATATAATACATTTTTTTTGTATTACCACCTCCATGTATTCTTCTATGATATTTATATATGTGTGTGTCTGGATAGGTTTGTGTTTCTCTGAGAATGCTATCTCACCACCAGGCGTATCTCCTCAGGAGGTGTGAGTCTCTGGAGGAGCTCACAGCCTAACTGGTAGCAGAGGATGCTGGACTGGCACAGGCTGCACTCCATAGCCTTCTCATCCTTCTGGCATGTGTGTGAACCACCCCAGGGAGCCTGGAACACACTGTTAATGATCCCGACAATGTCTCTTCCCAGGCTACCTTCCAATCCCAGAGTCACTCCATCATCCTGAAGCTCCATCTAGACCAACATAGCAACCATGGAATGACCTAGATTTCTTTCGAAGATCGATTATGTGAAAAGATTTGACACTTATGGTTCTGTTGCATTGGTCACCTGTTTGAGAATGAGGTCAAACATGAGGATGAAGCAGCCCAGGTTCATGTCATCATCATCACAGTCCAAGTCTAGAGCACAGTTACCTATGGCATGACCTAGGTTCTTAAAGGGGCTGCAGCGCAAGGGGCTACGAAATGGACTTCGGAACGGACTAGGAAAAGGACTAAGGGCGTTGTTATGCCCCCTTCTACCAGGGTCTGACACCACACTCACCTATATATAAACAAATATATTAAGATAATTGCAAATCATATAAGTCATCTTTATTTAAAAAAAAAAGAAAAGAAAGAAAAATAAAAAAAATATGCATCTTATGCATATAAGCTGATCTTTTTGTTGTATTTTAAAACACACCATTAAATATTTTATGAACGCATTATGCATTTAATTTTCCATTCAGCAAATGCAGTGGTGTTTGGGTGTATCACTTGCTTGCCAATAATCAAGCCTTTTAAAAAGACTATATTTAGTCTTTCTCTTGTTGTCATGACAACCAGCCTCTCTTTAACACTGCACCCAATAATCGAACAGGCTCTGCCCATTTCTTCACATTACAGTATCTTCACATTACTTGTGTTTAATTTTATTGAATGTATTATTAGAGTGATGCAAAATCCAATTTGAGTTGATAAATATCAGTCGTACCCTTCTGGCCCCAGCATTTCCTGTTAGGTCTGTCCCTCGGGTTTTCCTTTGATTGGCTAACTCCTTCACAGAGTTTACGCCATCTGAGAACATGCCAATCAAGAGCTGCAGGGGCACGACGATATCCAGCTCGGACAGTACCTGCATACATTGGATTGTGCAGGATATAGATTAATCGTCAGGTTTAGTGCAAGCACACATATGTATGCACACATGGTTAGAATTCTGTGTAAAAATTTAAGTGTTATGATGCAAACATTTTAAAAACTGTGGCATTGAACATACTGAAGTTTCTGACATGGACTTCGGCAAATGTACAAATTGTCATTGTTCTTAAATAAAATGACAGAGGGGTCTCATGGATCTAAAGATAAGGTTCTCTGCTGAATGCATTTAGGATGAACCGGGAACAGGCACTAGCTAAAAATGTGACATCAAAGACTCAAATCTGGAAGCTTCAGCTCACTGTGTTTGTCTCACGATACCACTGACCCAGATCCATACTCAGCATTGTGCCATGCTTTTATACATTATTTTCCCCATAATCCTCTCAAAATAGACACAGGGCATGCATAAGCTCTGTTCACAAAGTTGACAAGAACAGGGATTCAAGGTTACTGTGCATATCTCTGTGAGTATGTATGATTTTCACTTACATGTAGCCACAGTAAGGCTTGTTCCTGAACAGATGCAGGATATCCAGTAAATCTGCAACTTATGAAACCAAACATCTCTTCCATGGAGAAGGGCAGTGGGCATAATTCTATATCAAACATCTTGCTGCAGGAAAAAGTAAAGAGATAGAGGAGACAGCAAACAATATGACCATACCTACTTTGGTCCTATTTACCTATTTTATAATCAAAACCAAAGCCATAAAAAAAAGATTTAGTCTGATCAGGTCAAATGAAGAGACTTAATTAATCTAGAATGTAAACTCATAGAGGATTTCTTCATAGTGGAGACAAATGAGGACAGGAGACTTAGCTAAAGGCACACAAACTGCTATCTTCTCATTAATAGTGACCTCTATAAGGATGCTCGGTACAGAAATAATACCACAGAGCCATAGGGGGTTCCGCATTCGACCTTAATTGTGATGAAGATCATGGCACCTAGTTGATGAGCATGTTGCTGTAGTAACCAAGAAAGGCTAAGGGGGACTACCTCTGGGTTTTCTCTAAGCCATGCATCACAACACCTGAATGTTAATCACACATGAAAGTAGATGAATTCATATGCAATGTGTACAATGCAGACATTTTACCCTTTTTGCCATTGTTTCCAAATTGCTCCTTAGCCCAACTCAGGAGTCACCCAGTTCCCAACAATTCTGAACCAGATGGGTTCAAGTATGTTTGGATAAACATATAAAACAGTTGGACTGACGTAATTTTACATCCTTTCATGTGTCTTATGCATGTTTTTGTGGCTTTTTTCAACAAATATGAAACATTATTTTTTATTAGTAGTAGTATCTCAAAGAGCTGTAAAAACCATTTTACAAAAACATTTTACAGCTGAAAGATTAACTGTAACTGCAAAAATGCAATAGTGATGAGTGTTCTATTATTTTTCATTTCATTTCAAATTCCAAACCACTTTATCCTTTATTCGGTTCACGAGGAGGGTGAGCCCAGCCAACTCCAGATGAAGGATGGTACACCCTGAACAGCTCAATGCCAAATGTTTTATTATAAATAAACCAAATAATCAGCATTAGCAGTTACCAGTATACCTAAGGACTTCCCGGAACTCCTTCAGCTGGTTGTCAGGCACTTCAGTTCGTATGGCCTCCAGCCATTCCGGCATAAAACACTCCCAAAGTGGCTGGCTGATCACGTTATAGGGGATTAAACACAGGATACGGTTCAGGCCTTCCTTCAGCTGTGACACTGTACTGCAGGATTTATCCCAGTAGCCACCCACCTGTAAGCACACACACACACACACACACACACACACACACACACACACACACACACACACACACACACACACACACAC
>JAOUQZ010000002.1:18742557-18767148 GCA_028564935.1 Neosilurus hyrtlii
CCACATACAATATATTTAGCTCTACTTCGACGTATCGAGCACTGTTCTACGGAAAATCGACTCAAGATCTTTTATTTTTATATATATATAATTTATTTATTTATTTATTTATTTTTGTAATAACTTTAAATCATCTTGGTCATTAATTTAAGACTATGATCAATTATAGGTTTACCACAGTGACTGAGTTATTTCCTTTGTTTTCTTTTTTTTCTACAGTAGGCATGGCTGTTTTGTCCTTGATTACGAGGGTAATTCTAGTCCAGGTGTTAACTTCCAGAGAAGACAGCTGAGGAAGTAGGTTCCTCACTGGGCTATAATGACGAGGAGACACATGAAGTGACAAGGAAGAGGGAGGAAGAAGATGGGAGCCAATGTTTCCAGCTACCCACACTCATGCTCTCCACGCTTTGGTGGAAACACGCAGGCTCAGCAGACCTTCATTGGTGGGTATTTAAATAATCAAGCTAGAAAACCCTTTGTGGAACTGCATGTATAATCTGTTTTCATTGAAGTTTTCATCAGTGAATGTCAGATTGCACCAAATTATATATTCCTCTTGACAGTCCAGAGACATTTTCTAAACAGTTAAGACTTTCATAGAACATCACTCACTGATTAAAATGTAGATTGTGTGTTTCAGGGTTGACTTGATTACTAGTGAAATAAACAGTCTAAATGTAGAAAAAAAATAATAAAAGGATTTGAGTCCTCCTGAGTTTCTGGAGAATGCAGAAAGGATAGCAGAGCTCATAGCTTTTTCTTGGTGATTAACCTTGGCCTATGAAGTTTGGTGGCATTTCTGTAATGATTTTTAAATCCCCACTGTGGAAAGTGCAGTTCAATTACCAATGAAATGGAGCTGGAGTCTGTGATTAACAGAGTGTCACCGAAACCATTAAGGGAAGAAACTGCTAATGTGCTGCGGAAGCCTACTCAACTACTTGCTTTTTTTTGGGAGCTGCTAGTTTTCAGGTCAGCTGAAAAGAAAGTTCAATGAAAACACAGCAGGTAATTTTGTGTTTCCAAGGCACATGAGGCTGGAAATGAAGGGAAAAGCACTGACCTACCCAGGCTACAGACAGTACATTGCATGACAATGTTGCATAAATTGAAATGAAACTAAACTCAAGGTACAGTAGAAACCACAGAGATGGTGTCTATCCCTAGCTCTTTATATAGAAATATATGGGGGTTGGGGGACATGCTTATTATGCTATTCCTCTCTAAGGGCATCAGGCTCTGTAACAATTTTTAGGTTTCCATGAGAATCCATCAAAGCTCTGTATAAGTTAAAGCTGTATAAATTACCCAAGCTCTGGATTGATTTTCTTCTTACAATAGTCACATTAGGTTTTTTTTGTTTGTTTTTTTTTGTATTTTTTTTTAACGTTAATGTACTTTATAGTCTTCTCGATTGTTGGGAATATTTTTAAATACCAATTCAAAGTGGGTATTTGTTCCCAAAAAAATGCATACCTTTCACTTTCAGCTTCCTTTCTGGGTCAATGCGTGGACCACTAATATTGATCTGTAATGCCCTTCTTGCATACATACATTAAAAAAAAGCACAATAATTGACATGTACACCAATCAACCATAACATTTATAAGCCATCAAGATCACTGACAGGTGAAGTAAATAACCTACTGTATATCTCTTTAAAGTGGTACCTGCCAAGGAGTGGGATGTATTGTACAGAATACGAATGGTAGTACCTGGTTTGAGCTGACTAAAGAGTTAGTGTAGCCGAAACTGTTAATGGTGTCAGAACACACCAGAAATTGAAGCTTTCTCACTATTGGGCTTCCTAGCCACAGACGGGTAAGGTGGTGGTAATGTTACAGCTGATCAGTGTATAATGACATTTTAAGGCTAATGAAATGTATTGAGTTATAGCATTGTTTCTCTGATCCTGTCAGGAACATCACTGTACTCACAGCAGAGTTATACGTGGGAGCCAAAGCTCTACAGCCTGGAGCGTGTTGGCCATGATCGCATTCCCGAGCGAAAGAAGAGGAGCTCAGGCCTGGCCACACTCAAACGCCGCTTCATCCGCCGCCGAAGGACGAGCCGCTCAGCTGACCATGCTCGGCACATGCGTGAATTGCTCTCAGGATGGCATGTATGTGATGCCAATGCCCTAGTGGAGGAATATGAAGGCACAGCTGCTCTCAAAGAACTGAGCCTGGCCACAAGCCTGGCCAGGCCTGAAGCTGCCACTCTGAGATCCTGCATGGCTGCTCTCTTTGAGCACAAACACTGTGCTGATGTGGACCTGCTTTTTCAGGATGCATGCTTCCCTGCTCACCGTGCTATCCTGGCTGCCCGATGCCCCTTTTTTAAGAGCTTGCTATCATCTACAGGCTCAGCCAATTTAAGCTACAATGGACCAGAGGTACTACTTGATGTGGGCACAGCAGGAATGGATGTCATGATGTTCTCTGCCCTACTACATTTCCTGTACACAGGTGAGCTGGGAGGCGCTAACAGGGAAGCTGAAAATCGGCTGAGGAACGTGGATGTCCTGCGTCAGCTGAGTGAGGAGTTTGGCATGCCTAACCCTCTGGAGGAAGACATGAGAGAGTTGTTTCACTCCATGTGCTACTATGACTCTGTGCTCAGCTTCTGCTCTGAGTCTGAGAGTGTAGATGCTTGTGATGCTGTAGGAGGGATTAATGGTGGAGGGTTTGCTGGAGTTAGCATTGTAAAAAGTGACCAGTCTACATCCCAGGAGGAGGACCTTAGAGCCCACAAGGCTGTGCTCTCAGCACGCTCTCCTTTCTTCCGGAACCTTCTGCAACGACGTGTCCGAACTGGTGAAGAACTAACAGAGCGAACACTACAAACGCCTACACTCATTGTACTGGACGAGTCAATCATTCCACGGAAGTATGCACGCGTTATCCTGCACTGCATGTACACCGACATTGTGGACCTAGCTCTAGTGATGCGTGGCAGTCCCTCAATGGGCAGTCTGAGTGAGACTCAGTCCTTGGGGACTACTACTACTGCTGGCAAGGGTGTTATCCCCATGCGCACAGAGGAAGCCATGGAGCTCTACCACATTGCCCTGTTTCTGGAGTTCGGTATGCTGGCACAAGGTAGGTCCTGTTTCATAGGCACTAGGGTTGTAAAAGCAGTGATGTTATCTAGATCTCCTTAACGCACCACATAGTATGTCTGAAGTGGGTGGTCTAAATATGAACTCTATTAATTAATGTATTTATTTATTTAAAGATAAATATAAATTCCATAACTCTGCCTTCAGAAAGACTAGGAGGGAAAAAAAGGAGGTAGAAATGGTCTTCATGCTCTGTGAATTCTGTCTCTGAGAGTGTCATGCCAACAACCTTCCCCTCCAGCAACTTATGTTGTTACTCACGATCCCAGTCCAGAAACATGCCTCTAATCTGAATCCATTCTAAAAGAAAGAAAAAAATGAATGTGTTTCTTATTTAGGTTGGTTTTAAACATTATTCTTTCATTCTGCGTATTCATATACAGTGCATATGTGCATGCACAAAGACTTGCCCTCCAGGATTACACCAGTCAGGAGACATTAGATACAAGAATAATGATGCCGTGTCAGTTTTCCATTTTAAAGCTGGAGTATATTGACAGTGCTGAGTGAGTCTAAGGAATGCTGGTGCCTTGTGGTGGTGAAACTTTTATTATATGACTTCTAGCTAATGTAGTTGACTCGTTGGATACCCACATGTTTAGCAAATAAGGGATTTTCCACTCAAAAAAATGACCATTCCTGCTTAGTCATAAAGGGATTGTGTTTCCTGTGACACCAAGCAGAGAATAGATTTCAAGGACTGAAATCAGATTGAGGATTTAGAATTCTGTGAAACAAAAGCTCTTTTATGGCTGTCTCCATCATTCTACTTTTAGCCCACCCATCATTTCCCTGTGGCTTTATTCTTTTGGTTGTCTTTTTTTTTTTTTTCCTTCATATTTAGTAGACTGCGTTTCCAAAACTAAAGCTACTCTGATTGTCTCCCTGCTGTTTTCTGGTTCTCTGTTCTGCTCAGTAATTTCCCAGTTCTGGTTTCTGTTAGCATATTGTTTCTTCAAGCTTGACCTGTAGCAATAGGTCAGTGCACAAGCCTGGAAGGAACTCTTATGTGAAAAGTCTCCTTCCCTACTTTTCATTTTTGTGTGTAATTATTTAAGAAGCAAGATTTGAATAATTTTTGTTCCATTCATGGCATTGCATTGAGGGTTTTCTTTGTTCTAGTTCCCAGCTTAATGTCTGTGTTATCCTTGTGCCAGAAAAAGGAATACTACTCGTAGTAGACCTCCATCTGTATATGATAGAAACAAAACAAGAAAACCCTATACTTTTGCACAAGTCAGTGTTGGACTCACCACTGAATAAACAGATGAGCCGTACAGAGGGGTTTGAATACACTTTCAGAAATTGTTGGGTTTCCTCTTTACATTTTGTCTTGCATTTCCAAGCTGATGCTTCTATTGGTCAGTATTTTCATACTTTTTAGAGGCACATTTACTTTTATTGGATTAGGCACTGATGAGCTACTACTCATGTCTAATCATGAAATTATTAATAATAATAATAATAATATTATTATTAAGGGATTATGGGCAACAGCAAAAAAACCCAGATAAAATAACACAATTTTGCTTTGCTTAAATCCTCCTCTGTTTATTGGCACATGTAATCTATCATTTTATTTGATTTAGAGTAATAACCTCTTTTTTTAATCTAAAATATGCTACCTCAGTTGTTGTAGGCAGATGTAGGCGTGTGAAGAAGTAGAGTCTAGAGTTGCCTATTTCAATTTTTTTCCATATTTTTCCAAAAAAATATGCCATCAATTAAAAGAACCTAATTTCATCTGTTTGAAGCATGTTTCATGATTTTTGAGTATTGCCATAAGTTCTGTATATCTGTGATTTGTTTGCTACAAGCTAAAACGTTGCCTGACCATACTCCCAAGTGTTTTGATTCCATAATTTTTGGGATTGTAGATTCCAATAATTATACAAATTGCATGCTTAATCAGAAAGGAAATGGAAACCGAAGACGCCGACTTGGGCAGTGTTTCTATTTGCTAGATTGCAAATGTGTGGCGACACCACAATCAAATTCTTGTTTTGTTTATGGGTACACCCTTGCAGAGCTGGTCTGCTTCTCAAATTTCATGATCTTTGGTCTCTGTTAGGTATCTTGTATGTCGATATTTTATGTTCTTGGCTCCATCATATACAGATGGCAGTCTGTAGTGGTGGTGGATTAAAAGATGACCGTGGTTCACATACAGCTTAAAGCTTGCTTTATTTTTTCTGTCCGTTACAAGCTTAAAAACGGATGTTACAGCATAGTCATGCTTATATGATGGTTGAGGATATTGAGTCATAAAGTAAATGCTGCAAAATAATACTTGAACATTTCTTCCATAGCACAATATCTTACTTTGTACATGAAAGTACATCTAAAATTCCCCCTAATTTGCATGCACCAAGGAGGGATTTTAGAAAGAAAATGACTTTTGAGAATGTGGATACAGCAATTTGTGTTTTATCATTCTATCACATGGGAAGGTCATTTATAACTAACATTCATGGTAACCTACACAGCTCAAACCACTACACGGACTGGAGTCTTCACTTTTTTTTTTATTATATATATATAATGTGTGTGTGTGTGTGTATATGTGTGTATATATAAACAGGATATATAGAACTTTTTTTTTTTTTTTTCCCTAAAAGTCAAGATGATCAAGGATCACAAGTCAACACTTTCAAAGGTACCAGTCCTCTGCTTTTTTTGAGCAGTTAGTCACCTGAGGCAATTACTTTGATAAGCATGTGTTATAAATACTTAATAAAAGCTACTGGCAGCCAACAAGTTCATGTCTTCACATGCAGAACAAGCTCTAATGGTTTTTGAATTTTTTTTTTCCCCCCTTTCCTCAAGCTGTGAAATCTGTTTTACCAGCATAAATCCAAGTGCTAATGTTAACTGCATGAGGTTAAAACACATTGCAATTATACAGCAGCAAGCAATGTTGGCAAATTCTTTCGTAACAATTCCAGTATATCCATGTTTCCTATTTCTATGTTGGATTTTTTGAGTCGTTATGAGTTTTTTGCGCTTTCACTTTAGCGGGTGAAGACAACTTTTTTTTTGGTCCAGTTTGTCATTTTCAATTCTGCTGTATTAAATTTTGGAGGAATGTTGCTCTAGATTGAGGCCAAGGGTAAAGACCAGTTACACATTAATATATTTCTGTATGTGCTACTTTTTAAATGCTTTGTTTAGTTTTGTTTTCAGAGAGATTTCATCTTTCTGGTATGACTTACAAAGCAAACCTCCAAAGAAAAAGCAAGGTTTTACCCTTTAAAGTGTGTGTGGTAGGAGATAGTGAGTTGGGGAATTTGATAAAAGCAGATAGTGGAAGGATTATTGGCATGAGGAGGAAGCCTGGACATGGTAAATGTAAAGGCAAGTGGGAGGTGAATGGATTGAGAAAGAAATAGGAGAGAATCAATTTATTTCACTTCAGTCTTCAACTAATGATTAAGGCCAACCATGATTTTACCTTCATCAAATTAAACAGCCACTTGAGCACTTCCTCTGCATCTACCCTATACCAATTTAATATAGAAAATTAGCAGTGTGAATTCTTATTTTGCAAATTTATGCAGGAAATGTAAATCTGTACATGAGTGAAGCAGACAATTTCCACTCGTATCAAGCACTCTGTATATTGGGTTCGTATTCCCCATGTTGAAATATATTTTGAACATAAACTGTCTTATTAATCTAATTTAACATGTATGCCTCTTATCAGTGTTTTAGCCTTTTAAGGTGAAACTCTCATGGCCAAACTCTTATGATCTGACAGACTGAGGTAGATCCAAAAATATTAGCTCTTAAAATGGATTCAGTGAATTAGTGCTGTGCTGGTGATAATCTCTTAAAGTCAAATGAACACGTGGCATTGAACATCCAGCTCTATATCACGGAGGTGATGTTTAAAAAATCCTGCTCTGCTACTACCAGACGTTGACTGGGTTGTACATATTACCCTTCAAATACTTCTGATTAACCATTTTGTCTGTGTACATAAGAATATATAGATATTTTTAAAAATAATTACCCCTTTACTGCCTTCTTTGTAGTATCTGCATGAGCTGATGGCTTCTGTAGCCTCACACCACTTGTTATCAGTAGTTTATTTGAATACATTACCAATCAGCGGGCTCCCTTCCTCTTCTCCATGGCAGTAGTGTTTGAGAGTAAACTACAGGAATGAGGATGTTGGCCAGAAGCTGTGAAGAAATCAGAGGCATTGATGTGGTTTGGCATTTATTGGGGGTGAAGATTTTTTATTTCTGGTACGAACCCTGCATGCAGAAGTGTTTAGGGAGTCAGATTGACAAGTATGAGGGCTTTGACTGGAATATTATTTCCTGGTCTTGCTGGATGCCAATGTTTTTAGTGATTAATTTGTAGTGTTTGTATTAATTATTGATTTTCTTCTGAGAAAGGTTGGGAATGTTTAAACAGCCTCAGATTTATTCAATTAAAGTTTTTTCGGCCACCTGAAATTTTTTCCACCATGATAAATTTAATTTTTCATGCGTGATATTCAGGAATTTGTTATTAACATAATTATTTTTTTTGGTTTTTAATTTCAGCACCTGATTAAACTTTCATTCATACGCTGCAGTTTTGTGTTGCCTGGCTTTTTGTTTGCACAGGCAGCTGTTTGGTGGATGAGACTCTGCCCTGCTGGCGATAACATCAGGATGGAAGCATGTGGTGTAGAAAGCATTAGCCTTTTGAAAGGCTCCTGATTATCACTGTGGTGGTGGTATTACCATTACATGCAGAGATACCCAGGTGTACAGCTATTGGGTGTGCTGTGCTGGAGCTCTGCAGACAGCTCAGGCTGATCTTATCTCTCCCCTCCAAATCTGTCCTTGAGAAACTAATGTGTGCAGAGGCATGTGTTGGATTTAAAATGGGGGGGTTTAACCATCTGAAGGGGGTTGAATAGTATGCAGGCTGAGATGATACCTTTCACCTTTGCAGAGATTTTGGATAATAGGTCTCACTCTCTAGAAAACCCTCTTTCTCTCTATGTCCAGGCTGTGAAGATATTATTGTGGAGAGCATCTCTCTGGAGTCACTGATCTCCATTCTGAAGTGGAGTTCTCAGCCATACGGCTCAAAATGGGTCCACAGACAGGCCATGCATTTCCTGTGTGAGGAATTCAGCCAGATCATGACCTCAGATGTGCTCTATGAGTTCACCAAGGATCAACTTCTTACAGCCATTCAGTCGGACTACCTGCAGGTATGTCTTTATAGCTTACGTTTACTCTGTCTTTACTGACTGTAGCAAATAACCACTCAAATTTTATGGTGAGCTCATTTCTAAACAATTAAAACTCAGTTTTAAGTTGAATGGCTGGTTACATAAAGTCAAAGATTTCCTTTTAAAACACCTAATTGTGACACATGAGCTCAGTTAGAGACACTACACTTCTTTTGAACTAATTGTATTTGACATTAGAGCTGAGAGATACATGGAAACTTTCACCCACCAAACCTGTCTTAAGTTAACAAATGCTACAGTTGATCATATTGAATTTGGCGGTTATGGTACTGCTTATGTTTTCTGCTAAATAAGCTACTAGGAATATGGATGTTCAGATTTTGTCAAAGATCCTGAGGTCCATTCTGTCAATTGTGATACGTAATGTTGGTGTTATTAGGCTGTCCTTTTTTGTAAGAACAGGCGCTTTTCCAAGTTACGTATTCACACCCTGTATATTCTGAAGACCTGTTGTATTTAATGAGTAAATGTGGCGAGATGCTAAGTGGGCATTAAAAATCACATTAAGCATCTTGTTAGTCTTAATACTCCATTAAAATCATCCATTATTCTGGGAGGGAATTTTAATAATTCTGTTTTAATCATGTGCTCTCGTTTGTAGTTTTCATTTTTTATTTAATTAAATTTTCATTACAAATTATTATAAGTAGAAGAAACATGCACATGAAGTTTAGTATTTGGTACTTTCCTCTTTCATTTTAATGTCCAAACGTTGCTATGAACCTAATATTTATGTGTTAAACCGAATGTTGGATAAAGTCCTTCAGAGTTGTCTGAACATGTATTTTGAAGGACTTGAACTCAAAGAAAATCTGACCTTTTGTAATAAGGTTAACATGATTTCATATTCTGAATTTATTTGCATTCGAGTAGCACCCTTGAAATAGTGCAGAAATGTCTTTCCTTTCTTTGATGTAAAAGTTTACACAATTTGATTGAAATTAAAAATGTTTAAAAGAATCTTCGAACCTTTCATCCTGCCCAGACTCTCCATGTTGTTTCCCCACATTACAATGTGTGCAGTATAATAAGAGTGAGCTAATGTGACCCATTTTCCTCCCTTAATTACTGTGCATCTCCTAGAGAGAAGCCGTCTGTTCTATTAAATTGCTAATGTGGGGAAAAAAAGAAAAGAAATTCTTGTATTTCAGAGTGCACCTCTTTAAGCCATATTTTGATACCTCATTTCAAGAGGCTTATAAGCTACAAGGTAGTTCAAGGTAGCTTCACGTAAAGACAGCTGCCATTTTAACATATTCAGGGTAGATCATAGAACCAGATATTCAGTAGATGGAAGAGGCAATCTGTCTTAAGTTTGTGAAATATGAGTGTGGAAATCTTCCTACACTGCGCCTCACTGTCTCCCCACCCTCTCTTTCACAGGCGAGTG
Source organism: Neosilurus hyrtlii (assembly GCA_028564935.1). Classification (NCBI taxonomy): domain Eukaryota; kingdom Metazoa; phylum Chordata; class Actinopteri; order Siluriformes; family Plotosidae; genus Neosilurus; species Neosilurus hyrtlii. Next base: position 18,752,329 of record JAOUQZ010000002.1, read on the forward strand.
AGCAGGACATTTTGAAGTATGTGATTAAGTGGGGCGAGCACCAGCTCATTAGGAGGATGGCTGACCGAGGTGAGATTGCTGTTCCAATTGACCCTCATGCACTGCATATTTCCACCTTTAATACATACACCCTGTTAAATACCATAATACACAGCAGTGATGGATGTATAATCATTTGGACTTTTTTCTATTAAGGCAAATACTGTACTATAAAACTCACAGATACAGTGCAGTATCAATTTATACATGTAATCGCATTTTCCTCCTGTGTGCATCAGAGCCCAATCTACTGAGCGGCACAGCTCACAGTGTGAATAAGCGTGGAGTGAAGAGAAGAGATCTGGATGTAGAAGAACTGAAGGAGATTTTGTCTCCTCTGCTGCCTTGCATCCGCATGGAGCACATTCTCCCAGCCAACAGTGACGTCCTCACTGACACTGTGAGTGTTCGTTGTATGTGTGTTTGAAGTGATTTTAGATTTCCTGTGTGAAAGTGCAGACTGATAAAGCACATCAGGTCCCCACTTGACCTTCTTATTCTCGCTCATGCTGCTAGTTGAATGCTGAACGAAGGTTTTTGAGGCTGCACTGTAGGCAGTCGAGCCTGGTTTGCTGAGATGGCTGTGCTTTTTACAGATGAAGCGTGGCTTGATCAGCACTCCTCCATCAGACATGCTGCCCACAGCAGAGGGAGGCAAAGCAAATGCCTGGCTTAGGCAGAAGAACACAGGCATTTATGTGCGTCCGCGTCTCTTCTCTCCCTACGTGGAGGAGGCAAAGGTAGGACGGATTTCTACATTATCTCACATCATATGCGCTACATCAAAATTGTCATCGGTTTCAGTTAAACAAGTTGGGAATGACAGTTTATTGTACTTCAGTGATGACTGAAAATTACATATTGTAACCGGCTGTTCACTCACATTGTGCTTTATAGCTTGTATTTCTTCCTTAGAAATCAGATATTTTATAATTAGACCTTTTTTATATATAGATTCAGGCCTCTTTGCACAAAACGTTTTGGAATTTTCAGTTGCGTCAAAGCTAGGAACTCAGGAAACAATCACTGCTGCGCTGTATGTTGTGGGTTCAATGTTTGCTTCAAGTGAACTCTGGGATGAACTGTAACCAGTTTGTAGAAGTTATATGGTTTCACCTGAATGACTCAGTGTTCATCCAGAGTAAAGAATATATTAATTGTGCAAACATTGAGTGCATGTACCTGTCATCATTTATTTGACAAGGATTTTGCACACAGCAGAAGTGACTGCAGAGTTTTTAGTTAGGAGGAAATCCATCTGTGTCAATAAGACAAACATGCCCAGTGTCGAAATTCACTCCTAGCCCCTATATAGGGAATTAAATGCAGGAGACCATATCATGAGCCCAACGGTAAAGTGTTGAAATGCTTTTGGAGCTCACTCCTCATGCTAGTAATTATGTAAGGCTGTCTCACAATTAAAACCTGACAGATCAGTGTCAACTGAGCTGATGGACCATCCATAAGAAACACTGCCACTGCCTTTTATTTAATCAAATGTAAGGCTTTTGGTCAGTTCCTTTCAGTGCATTGTATCCTTCTTTCTCATAATTTGTTTTACTACTTTTTCTGCCTTTATTATAATTTTCTGTTATCTCCTTAGTAACCATTCTTAATGGTACTGGACTGTCCTTTTACAATGTGGTAAAAACTTTTTAAGTATAATATAAAAATCACATTTAAAAATTGCAACCATTTGTGCTGCCCTTATTTTCATGAATGGTGGTCTATATTGCTTGGCTAGTGACCGTCGGTTGTATACAATGTATCCCATAATTCATTGTAAAAAAATACTGCACAATTTTTGTAACTATACATTCAGACACCAGTGCAAAATGGCGAAATCACTATATTGTGAGAGATTTGTGACATGGGTGATGTTGAAGTTTTACCATCTGCAAATATGCCCAGAGTCAACCCTGGTTCCAACCCTGAGCATTTAGACCAAGGGTGAAAACGCCCAACTGTTGAACTTTTTAAATGCTAAATATGACCAATTATCACCACAGCATAAAGCCACCAATAAGCACTGACCAACTTATCTTTGCTCAACAGTATCATAGTCTAATATGTTTCAGGCAGCCAAAAATTATGATCAAGGTTGGTGTGTGTGTGTGTGTGTGTGTGTCTTTGTCTGTCTGTGTGTAGTTGGTGCTTGAGGAGATGATGGTGGAACAGACAGACTTGGTAAGGCTGAGAATGGTGCGCATGTCAAATGTACCAGACACCCTGTACATGGTCAACAATGCCGTGCCCCAGTGCTGTCACATCATAAACCACCAGCAAATCGCTGGCAACCAAACCACTGCCCCGTCTGTCGTGGCCAATGAGATACCAGGCAAGTGATCATCCCAAGTCACACTCATAATTAAACATTTTCAACAGATTGCTTAGTCTAGATCTTTACAAGTTGTGACTTTGAAAGTGATGTTTTGTCAGCTACCTGTTGGAAGAGACATAAAAGAACTGAGAGTCATTCAGTGCAGAAGAGTGTTGAAGGCATGTGATTGTTTAAAAACTGAGATCAAAAGGATTGTTTGACTGAGAAAGATTGGAGGAGTCTGCAAGTGTTTGTGATCACTGGTGCAAACTTTGAAATCCGTCATGTATCTTTCTGTGTGTCTGTCTATCTCTGTCTGTGTGTGTCACAGTGCCCAGCTTGGCTGTAGTTAGAGAAATGATTTCCAGATTACAGGAGCTCAGGCACACTGATCAGGTTCAGAGAGCCTATGCTCTGAACTGTGGAGAGGGAGCCACAGTGAGCTATGAGCTTCAACTCCGTGTTCTCCGAGAGTTTGGCCTCCCGGACGGAGCTGCAGAATTGCTACAGGTGAATTCATCAGAGCACATGATCTAATTGTTAAAACTGTCAGCATTAAAATGACCATGTCATTATGCATGTCCTGTGCCTGCAGAATCCACACAAGTTCTTTCCAGAGGAGCGTTTTGGGGATGAGAGTCCTCTCCTTAGTCTGAGAGCAGTCGGTCGGTGCAGAGTGAATAGCTCCCCTGCTATGGACACAATGTTTACAGAATTAGAGAGCCTCGGGAGTCTGAACCCCCCTCTTCCACCTCCACCTCCCCCATATCATGCCATGTCAACTCAAACCCAACACAGGGTAGCCTGGGGCTCCAGGGTGGCAGGACCACACCCTTCTCGCTCCTTCTCCTTCCCCTGTAACCACACACTACTGCAGCAGGGAGGCTCCTCCATGCCTAAATCCAGCAAACCAACGCACCAAGCTGCTGAATACAGCATGGCTCAGAGCGTGGGGAAAATGCTTAACACAGAGTCATGTGGGGTGAGTGTCATACAGATATCAGCATCTCATACAGATACAGAGTTCTGAATGTTTCTGTGCATACTAAGCAGTATTGTGTACTAGTTTCCTTTCAGCTTCCGATAAGGTTAAGTATTAGTCTGTAAAACTGACATCTCCAAACTGAATGTTCTGTCTGTGTCTTTGGAGGGTTATAAAAGTCTGCAGAAGTATAAATTATAAAGATATAGTTTATCAGGCCTAGGAAAAGTATGGAAATTTCTAAAAACTGGAGTGATTACCAATAATTATTTATTAATACTCATTCATGATTATTTAGGCATGCTCTTGTTCTGTTCCTTAAGGTAGATCCCATTCCATACTTTCCTTTTTTTAAAGATATCCTTAATACATATATGCATTGCCCAGCCAAAAAAAATGACACGCTCTAATATTTTCATGGAGTACACTTAGCCTTGATCAGAGCATGTAATCTCCTTGGCATTGTTGCCCCAGTTGGGTCAGGCTGAGGCTCAGCAACATCAATATGGCAATAAACCTGAATGTACTGAATGAGAAGGTTATCACATCGCTGGACTTTTTCTTCCCTGATGGCACAGATATAAAATAGGGACTAAAATAATGAAAAAGTGGTTCAGGGAGCATGATCATTTTTCACATATGTATTGGCACCCCAGAGTCCTGACATCAACCCTATTTCGGGATGTGCTGGGGAAGACTTTTAGCACTGTTTTTTGTAAGTTGCTTAAGACCTGATTCTACTAAATGCTGTGTGGATCTGTTTTTTGTTTTTTTTTTTTAGAGTGTGGAACCTGTGATTAGTGATTATATGCCAGACATCGCTATTGGAGTGTCCACTATGACTCTGTCAGAGCGCAGCAAACCTCAGGAAGCAACTCTTCATTCTCTTCCTAACATGGTCTCTACAATCCCCCACTACCCACCTGGACCGTGCCCCAGCGAACGGTATTCTCTCACTCAACTGTCCCACAAGAGACATGCTCCCAAACAAAAGCCACCATCTGACTGTCCAGACCTTTATGACTTGCCAAATCAAGAACGTCTTGTATCTAGCCTTCCTCCTCAGGCCACCTACACAGGTCCAGACTTGTACAGACAGCGCAGAGGACCATGCAATAACATTAGCCTCTCATGTGTTCCTGACACTTTGTCAGTTCATGCCCAGTCAAGGATAGGACAGCCATCTGACTCCCTTCATTTAGATGTCTTGGGTCAAAGGTTGGATTTAGACCATACCTCCCCTGGAGTATCTTCAGTAGGGGGAGCATTTGTGCCCAGTGGGCACTTAGTAAATGACTCAGAACTGACGTGCGGTGTTGGACTTTCAAAAGGAGGTGTTGAGTCATATGAAGCGCACAGCTCGGTTCCAGATGGGACAGGGGACTTGAGGGAAGCCTCTGGAGGAGCTGGGCACCACAGAAACGGTAGTGAAGAAATAGGAATAGGCCGGGATCACAGGTCACCCAATAAGCCAGAGTACCAGTATAAGAAATCTGCACTTTAAATCTTTAAATCAGACAGTGAAGTCATGGACTTGAACAAAGACTGTTAAAACTTAAATAAGTGCTCAGTTTCAGTGTAGTCTTGGAGGTAGCTATATCTCACTTCCGTTACAGCTTGTTAGAAAGGACTATACAGGGATCAGTCCTTTCGGGAAGTGACATTTTTAGTTAGAGTTGCGTGTGCGTGCGTGCATGAAGTTATGCAGTTTTTTGCCTCTTTATTTTAACAGATTCTTCTTGATACCAAATTTCATTAATCAGAGTCTGTGATTGATATATTATTTGATGAAGGTAACATCAGTAAAATATGCCTCCCCTTAAAAATGGGTCTTAAATCAGCTCCTAGATGAATCTCGGAAAAATAACACTGCCAGGTAAATATTTGGTTAAAATTCTTAACACTACTCCAGATTAAGCTTTGTAAATTCTAGGCAATTCATCAACTCTCTTCCTGAGGGGAACTCCTGAATAAGCTAAGAATCATTTCTTGTAGGCTGATTTCTTTTAAACGGAAACTTGTTTGGGGAAGAATAACTTTTAGAGGTAAAAAGAATGTATTTAAAATACATTTTGATTTAGAATGACATTAACAACATTAATTAACTTTAATGTTAAACAACTTTAACTTTACTATTTACCTTTGTATTTAAAACTATCAACCATAAAATTTCATCCAAATGTTTTTTTTTTTTTTTAAGAAATGACAAATGTCCAACCAATAATTATGCATCCAGACTTTTTACTTTTTTTTTTTTTAATTTTAAGCTATCAAATGAACAAATATTTTCTTAGTTGGTGTTTATGACCCACGCTTGGGAATTTCTTTGTGGAGTTTGCATGCCCTCCCCTGCTTGCATGGGTTATCTCTGGGTACTCCTGTTTCTTCTCATTGTCAGAAGACATGCATAGTAAGTTAAATTGGCTGTTCCAATTTGCCCATAGGTGTAGATGTGAGTGTGAATGGTTTGTGTGTGTTGGCCCTGTGATCTGTAGAGTGTTCAGGTTGTACCTTCGCCCCATGTTGGCTGAGATAGGCTCCAGCCTCCCTGTGACCCTAGCAGGTTGAAGTGGTTTGGACAATGAGCGAGTAAGTTTATGATGGTGGTCAAGAGTGCTCAATAGTGACTCTACCTCTAAGAGGGTGATTAGACTCAACCTGTCATGGCAAAATGAAACACACCTTTTTTCCCCTTTTAATTTGTCACCTGTGTGCATGTATCTACATAAATTGTGGGTATTAACAGCATATATTTTAGTAGGATTATCTGGGAGCTGATTTTTTTTTTTTTTTTTTTTAAATATATATTTTAATGAAAGTCTAATCTAAATAAAATTTAGTCAGTGTCCTTGTATAACTGCAAACTATTCCATAATGATGGTACGATGAATATACCAAAACCAGTGCTACTGGTTTTCATTGGCCAAACATTTCTTGTATAAGCATTGTCACACCTCAAAATCCAAAACTCTATTGTGCCACAGGCTAAAACTCCTTTGTGAATACTGGCCAATGTTTTACTTGCCTTATTCTTTTAGCAGTCATAATATCCTCAAAGTATCCAATAAAAGGTAGAAATATCGGGCATTATTCCAGTTAATATAAAGATATGTGTGCGATAAACACCCTGAGTGATGCCACAATGGTTGTGTAGGAGAAATGGATTTGAAATTCATAGCTTTGGCTCTGGCAGGTTTAACAGTATGATGCACATTTATTGATAGTGTATACATAAATGGATTCATGTTTTACCATTTCACACCTCCTTAAGTACATACTTGAATTACACACGATGCTTATAGTATATAGACTCAATAAGACTGTTAAATATTTACATTATCACCAGCCTTGAGAATGATTAATCCGTGTACTGTAGAAAACATGAACATGCTCGGGTTTCACATCTTCCTCCTCACATCCAGTGGCCTTAGCTGTGGATTTTTAGCTCAGAAGCCAATAAAAGAGAGCCATTATGTATTTTCCAGTAAATTAATTTGTACCTTTTGGTTCAACCCTACTGAGCTCATGGTTAGTTAATAATGGACATTTTGTAGAGGTTTTTTTTTTTGCTTCCTCTTCTTCCTTATTCACTCTATTTTGTCATTTTTACAGTGACATCTAGTGGTATAGAAGCATGGCATATATCTTTGCAGTAGTGATTTTTTTCCGCTGGGGGGGGGTTAAGGTAAGGTCTCCTCACACGAAAGCTTGTATTTCACCTTTACAAAATTTAAATGAGAAAGCATTTCCCAGTACAGCATTTTACAAATTGTATGTTGATTGTTAGACTGCATGTTGATTACTTGATAAATGCATATAATGTGACAATAGAGGATTTTGTAGCTATATTTGCTATATTTTCAATGCTTGATCCAAAGTGACACTTGATGATAATCCACATTTTATAAACAGTATTTTGTAGGACTTATGAACTTTCACAATCCTTATTTCATCACACATCTGTCAACAGATTAAAAAAGTAAATGTGTGACTTGGATACAGTGAAAATGGTCATTACTATATCATATCAGTTCTGTGGGGGGTAAAACCCCTTTACCACAGTAAAACGCTGCTAATGCACTCAAGTTCTGTTGTGCTGCTCATTAGTGATGTACTTTAACAGCAGAATAAGAGTTTGCATTTGTATCCATTTCACAATACTAATTGCATTAGTTAGAGAATTTTTTTCTGGGTTTTTGTTTTGTTATGTTTCTGTTTGTTTCCCAAGTTGTCCGAATTGAGATCCGAGGGATTTGGGGTTTATTACTGCATTTGTTTAACACTACAGATGACCTGAGAATGTGCCTTGCATGTGCACAGGCCAAGTGTTTTATTAAATCTGTGATTTTGGCCTATGCAAGTCTTCTTAGGAGCTTGTGAAATCTATCGGTCAGTTCCTAAACGGCCTGTACTGCCTCACATACAGCTTAGAAAAATAGTCATTTTTAAACTCTTGGGTACCTTTTACTTGTAATTTGTGTTGTGGTTTGATACAGTTGTTTCTGATAAATATGTTGATTGTACTTTTAATATAATTGAATTTCTTGTAATGAATTTTCACCAGTTATATTTTTCTACTGTTTCCTCAGAGAGGGTAAATAACAGTGATCAGCTTTGCAACTCAAAAGTATCCTTAGAATAAACATGCTTCAACAGTATTGTTGTATTTTTATTTTGTGTGTTAAGTGACAGATTTGATCATCTAAGCCCAAGTATCTGTAAGCTTTCACTATATCACATGAGGCAACATGCATTTGTAAGCTGTATTTAATGATGCAGTTTAAGTAAAGCACAGTATTCAACACATTTGATTGAAGGTTCAGGTTGTTGTTATTAAAAAGCTATAGCTTCTGGACTCCAGCCAACTCTTCAGTCATTCATAGTCAGTGTAAGCTTCTTGACCTCCTCATACATAATATGGATGTCCACATTACAGAGGGTGAGGCATGCAATACACATGAGCAGCTTAAAATTAACACTTGCTATTGCTTCTCCTTACAGTCTCTTTCAATTTTCACATTTATTTTAAGAATGCTGGGGGGGACTGGAACGTAAGGATCACCATCCATACCAGCTCAGCTGCAATAATACTGCCCAGCACTTGTCTTTCTTCTTTTCCTTGTCTGAAGCTCTTCAAAAAACATGTGGATAGCCTCAGGAGTCACGTCCTATAGCCACAATGAAGAAATGTATATTGAATTTTTTTTTTTTTTTTTTTTTGCACGGTCTTAATTGTTTTAAATCTGTACTCAATGAGACATGTTTTTTTACCTTTCCCTGGTCAACAAACTGCTGAAGAAACTCGCGTAACTCTGCTTTCATGTCATTGTACTCTGAAGACAAAAATCACTAGGATATTTCAGTTTATGGGAAACTTGATGGAAAAACTATGGGCAATGTTCTTCCATAAAGAAAAATCTTTTAATAAATTCCTTACTAAACATTATACTATAACAGTTATAGTATTAAATATCTAAAGAAATCCTCTAGCATTATTCACATATATACCACCAAGTCCCTGCTATTCCTCAAGTAACTCTAGTACTGCGAATGTTTTGCTCTTTGTGCAATTTAGCATTATTCTATGCCAACAATATAGTCCTGTTCAAATAAATACACATTAAGCTCATATGGTTACTGTCAGACATCACTGTTTGTGTTTAAATTGCAGAGGCAAAAACAACAACCAAGTTCACCCAGAAAATAAAATAAGCCAATCTTGATCTGTAATGGTTATGAAAGGTAAACAAAGGTAAATGATAAAGTAATTAGGTCAAAGACTTCTTTTGAAAATAGCTGCTTACGATAAATGATCTCCAGTTGCTGGACATGGTCCAGGGAACTGAGGCAGGACCTGAGCAGGTCTTCCTCCAGCAGAGCTTCACCCTTACTCTCATACGCGAGCATGGTGTCTGCCTCATCCATCAGGAACTGTACACCAGCCTCCACATACGTTCTCTTAAAAACAAGATTAACAAACAACAGATGGGACAAAAGCTTACTCTACCTTAAATTAGACAAAACTACAAGTTTCAACGAATAATTCTTAACATTTATAAAACGTATGCCTAGGAAAATGAAAACTTATTTTTACTTCCACAGGCTTTGGACAGTATGCTGGAGGCCAGGACTGGGATTCTACAGGAATGAACAAGTCACGGGCGGCAGTGGATGTTTTTATCTGACCTCCCTCATGGGAGTTAATAAGCTTACAGTAAAAAAAAAACAATGGCTAAATTGAATAACTCAGGAGCATAATGAACTTGGGGGAGGCATGGTGGCATAGTGGTTAGCACATCTGCCTCACAGCAAGAAGGTCCTGGGCTTGAGTCCCGTGCTTGGCAAGGGAGTTTGTGTGGAGTTTAAATGTTCTCCCCATGCTTGGGTACTCTGGTGTGTGTCCCCTCAGCACTTCCAGTGAAGATCCAGCTGAATGTGCTATAGCTCCATCTTCCAGAAATCACACATTGACCTCTTCAAGCTCAGGGTGTTCAAGTCAGGGTTGGGCTTTCAACAGACCTTAGAGCCGCCTCTAATGCCTTGAGTTTCATGTGTGCAAATAATGATGAATAAAATCTGTACTGAATTAAGTCATATGTGCAAATAACTTTTTTTTTTTTTAATTTACCTTTGAAATGTGGGAGGTCACCCTGTACATTAGGCATTTGTACTGAAATAGGACTATAAAATAGATTTTTAACAACTCACCTTGCAGTTTGTGCAAGTGCAAAGCTTGGAGCGCCAGTTGTATGGCCAGAACACTGCCCCTACCCTTGGCCTTGTCAAGCCTTTGGCCTTTAACACCTTCAGTTTGCATGGTGAAGTTTCAGACTGGCACTTAGCAGAACACCTTTCCATCTCCTCATGTGTTCTCTTGTGGTTTACAGCTTGAATTCCGTTAACAGTGGGCTGTTAAAGTGAAAGAAAGGCACTGTTTAAGTTAATGATGTGGAAACCAAGTTCAAATGAAAATGTATTTATAAACCTTGTCTTATGTACGAGCTAAAACAAAGATCAGTTTGTGTGCGCCCTCCACTGGTGGAATATGAATTTTTTTCCCCTTTGCTTAAGGTCTGGTAAAAAGCTGTACTGCTCTTCCTAGACGATAGAAGACATCTGCAGAATAATCATGCTGAGTGGTAGACAATGCCTTAACGTCGCTCTTTCATATTACTATGTTCCTCACCCTTTCTTCATTTTGACAGTCTTTACTTGTGGACGGCTGTACATGGCCATTACTGCATGCAGTCAAAACTGCATCCTTTACTTCTTTATTTCCTGCCACAGAATCCTTCTCGTCCCCCTCATCCACTGCGGGAACTACATAAAATCAGAACATACAGATTATATCACCGTGTTCTGAAAGGTAATAATGTAATCACCAGAAATTAAAGGTTATGTGCTGATGTGTAACTCACATGCAAAGCAACTAGAATAGCTCCAAAGGAATGGAGCTCTGTTCATACAACTCTCACACACCATCTCCAGTAACTCCTCCGAGTCCACAACCGCACAACCCAGATGCTATATGCAAAGTAGAGGCATTAGGATGACAGACACACTCCATATGAGACAAACTGTGCTGCATGAATACATACTTAAATACAATAAGAGGAAAAATATAAACAGTGTATAAAAATCCTACCCTTGAGTGGTACCAGTCTTCACAGAGAATACATTGAATCATGGCTTCACCAACCTTCCACCACAATGAAAAATAAGGCAAACAAAGACAACAAGGTTTAATTAAGGGACACAGCACATGTCAAAGTGATAACATTTAATTCACGTCCACTCCAGAATTGGCTACAAGCAGGCTAGTAAACCCCAAAGCAAGACACGATTAGAATATTAACAGTCCATGCCTTCTCATCCTCATCAGGGTAAGGTCTGTCACAGGAGCAGTAACGGCCGAAGAAATTGTGATTATACACATTCTTGATGTTTTGCTCTTCTTTTTCCTGTGAACAATCAATGCATAGACAAAACAAATGAGACAGACATTGGACTCCGGATTGTGTGGTGCAACTTCAGACTGGTAAAAATACAAACACAATCATTCCTACTAAAAGCAAAGCAACATAAGCAAATTGGCAAAAAGCTTTATCAAAGTACAGAAATACAGTAAGTTCTGCTTTTCTGGAAACTCAGTGGAAAAGTACTTTGGCTTTTTTAAGCAATCGTTTTAAAAAGGAAGAATCTTTTTTGCCTAGCGTACACTTACAGGGATCAGTTTGCACTTAAATGAGCCGAACTTGCTGTTCCCACAATCACAGCGAAAGTTCCTGTGAAAAGAAAAATGAAAGGGAAGAAAAAAATAGAAATACAAGTCATGGTGTGGTGAAATAAACTGGCAAATGACAAAGATGCAAACTGTAGTTTATTACTTCCACCAAGGGGGGAGGATTATGACATCAGCTGTTTGTCCACAATAGCTCAAAAACTAATGGAAGGATTTCCATGAAGATTTCTACCAAAAGTGGGTCTTGGGCCAAATAAACAACTGATTAAACTTCAACTGCGATCTGGATCTGGATCCAGGACCGTTTTAAAGGACTTTTAAGATTGCATGATAGGGCAAGGAGGTTGATCTGATGGTCGGGTTCAATTCCTGGTACCACCAAGCTGCCACTGTTATGCCTTAAACCCTCAAGTTGTGTAAGATAAAATGTAAGCCATTCTAGATAGCGGCATCTGCCATATACCCTAAATGTACTCAGAATGCACCACGAAAAAAAAATAGAGCTAAAAAAATAATTACAGAACAGGCCACAAGAGGGCACTATAATTCTACATCATCTGCCACTATAACCCAAAGACCAGAGTGCACTATCTTGGTGGAGGTCTGCATTCTCAGAGAGCATTTCTAGTTGATATATGAACTTTAAATCATCGTAATGAGGGTGTTACCTTTTCGTATAGAGTTCATAGACGTGGTGACCATCATGACAGGTGTTAACACATGCGAGGCAGACTCCAGCCGGCTCCATACCTTCAACAGTGCAAGTGCTGCAGGCGAATACAGCCTGTCTTTTCACATATCCCTGTAATATACAGACCAAATCAAACTCCATTAAGCCACTTTACACAGACTTCATCCCAAACTGCTGTCCGCATGAATGTGCTGTATATTCTGACATGTAGTATCTATATCTCTCTACACTCTGCATGCATTCCACAAGGGTTTGTGTTCCAGCTACAGACACCATCAGATAGATCAAGCACATCATACTCCTTAATCCTGTCGGTACCAAAAAACGAGTCAACTTCACACCTTATAATCACTAAGATCAGGATTAAGGTGTTAAATCTCACCCGAGGATATGAACACTTATCCGGATCACTTCCAGCCAAAACAGCCAGAGCTTCACACAGTTCCTCAGCCTCCAACTCCTCCATGGATCCAGCACGAATATCCTCCTGTAGCTTATTTACAGCCATCCCTGATTACACACACCAAACCTTAACCGATTAAACACCACACACCAACACGAAAAGTGCGCGTACAACAACAAACACCGCACTAGCACACACTACGATAACAACAACACAGCCGGAACAACACAGCAGGACCACGCTACACACTACTTCCGGTTGGAAGCCGGGGGGAACAAATTTGGCGCGAAATAATGCTGCCTTCAGTGTTTACACGTGAGCTGCCAAACCAAATGTACATGAGCGGTTCAATAGCCTGGTTGTTTCTAGTAATCCTGACATTTCACACCTTTGTGCAAATATACACGATTCAACAGATAAAAATATAAACCAGTGAGTACTATGTGTATGTATGTATATGTAAATATGAAACAATGACAAAATAAAACAATTAAACAAATGACTAAACAAGAAAAAAGAAACAATAGTAGTAATAATAATTAATTCATAATTAATCAATTAGTAATTATATATTTATTTGCTTATTATTACTATTGTTGTTTCTTTTTTCTTGTTTAGTTATTTGTTTGATTGTTTTATTTTTAATTGATTAATTAATACTGAAAAGCATGAAGCAAATTAAATTGTCAACTGTGACATATTCAAAAAGGAGGAAAAGAAGAATAATCTTATTTATACCCACCCACTATCTATCCCTTCTTGGTTGATTACAATTTAGCCGAATCAATAGCTCCCCATTGTGCACCCGTCTTATCATAAAACGTGCAATTCTACAAAATTATAAAAAAAAAAAAAAAAGATAAATAATAATAATAAAATAAATAATAATATATAACAATTAGGCAATAAACTTGAAAAGAATCGATCAAGTAACCCTATAAATAATTCATAAATTATATACAATAATTTATTTATTTAAAATAATAAATATATAAACAAATACTGATTTGCCACCATCAACCAATAAAACTTTCTTACCAGATGTCTAATAAAGATCAGGTACAGAATGAGCTCCACTTTCGGTTAGAAACTCGCATCAACCAGCATTTCGAGAGCAAGTGAAGGCAGCATGAAAGTCTCTTATTTTTAATGTAAAGCAGTTCAGGGGTTTGTTTTGTTATGTTTTGTATAGAAGAAAATCTGTCTCGTCAGATTTTGAAAATTAAATTACTTTGAATTATTAGCACTGATTATTTATTTATTCATTTTTTGCCAATTAATTCAGACCCTCGAATTTTAAATCACTCCTTTTCGCTTTTATTTTTTTCAACTTTCACAAATTCAGGACTTAAAATACGAGCGTTAAAAATTCAAAGTCTGTTTTTTTCAGTGGCACAAATTCAACTGATCAAATACGGTCCAAAATTCACTGTCAAAAAATTTTTCCGTCAACATCCGGGGCACCAAGGATAAGCAATCGAACAACGATCCAGCCGTTCATTTACGCGTCATGGAAACGGACAGCCCATGGCAACAGTCCCGCATGACGGCGCTTCGGTAACTATGTTCACTCTTTTACTTGCTTCTCATAACAGATAAAAACTGTCATGTTGAACATTAACAGAGTGGATTTTGCCTCCTCAGTTTTTACACTCAGCGGTTTCTGACAGAGCACTTATTACATCAGAAATTTCCCCTTAATGTCCTACAATCATGATGCTATTTTTTTCTATTGGCAGTATATATATATATATATATATATATATATTCTCTCTCTCTCTCTCTCTCTCTCTCTCTCTCTCCTAGGAACTGCTGCTTAATCATATTGTAGAAAGACTTTGCACTGGATCATGTTCTGCAACATCTGCCACCGGACCTGGACTTCTTAGAGTTCACTTGCACACAAGAACTTGTATATTTACGTTTTCTTTCCAGCCAGGTAGCTGTTGGTCCGGCAATTTTAGATGCACTTACACAGCTACACAGACTGATTAACTGTGAAAAAGACAAAATCATGCAAAATGTTGCAGTGGTTCAGTTTGAGCAAGGACCAGCTGGGAGACAAAGAACGGACGTATCCCCAGACCAACTGTGCAGCTTTTTAGAACTTAACCTCTGTGTCCCATGTAATGCTAAACGTACG
>JAOUQZ010000002.1:18773093-18786353 GCA_028564935.1 Neosilurus hyrtlii
TAAAAATAGTGCACAAGTTTTTCAGAGTTTCTGAAATAGCCCTGTGTTTAAATTATACATATAGGGTCAAAAATATACATGCAGCTCACTAAATATTTGGTAAAATGTACCCTAGAACTTTTTGCCTTGACTGGACACTTCTGATAGCAATCAACAAGCATCTGGGAGAATCCTGGTTTGATATTTCACTACAATTCTTGGCATAATTTTATAGATTTTTATTAAATTTGTTGGTTTTCTGGTACAGACCTGACTTTAAATCACAGTTCACAGTTCTAGCTGTTTACTTTAAATAGACTGGCCCTACCCAGTGGCTGGATGATGAATTACATTTTAATCCCGGGTCAAAAAAATTTAGTTGGGGGCTTTGAGTTTGACACCTTTGATGAAGTCAGTCATGATCAACATAAGATTAAGAGTTTTTGGCAACTTAAAACATATTTTTTTTTAGCTTTCAGCACCATTAACTTAATCATGTAAGTGTGTCCATATATATTTTGAGACTGTATGTGTCATTTTGACCCTGTGCCAATTTTTTCACACCCCAAATTAATTTAAGCATTTGCAACAAATTGTTCTTTTTTATCATCAATGATGTATGTTGTAAAATAAATTTGTCCCAGAAAAACAACAACTAACCTCAAAGAAAAAATGAAAGGCCATTATTAATTAAAGCCATAATCCTTATGAATATGTATTTATCAAATAAAGGTAAAGGTGTTATTGTATGATTTCTGTAAAATGTCAAGAAGACTTCACAGCTTCATGTTAGCAACCTGCATGGTCTATCAGATCTACCTCATCACACCACGCAGTAATTTATTATTTACCTATAACAGCATGCACTGTTGTGTTTCATTTTTGAACTGAAATGCTGTTACAGTGTTGTTACAAAGCATGTTGAGGGTTTTTTTTTAAATGAGGTTACGAGGCATTCACTTTGGAACAATTTTGGTTTAGGTGCTGTGCTAAAGGGTTTAATAAATTTTCACACTCTAAATTTAAAATTGGTAAAATTTGGTTATATAATTAACCTTCCAATTCACATATCAGACTGAGGAAGCACAAAAGTTATTCCCAGAGCATCTGAAATGATAAACATGCTATTAAGTTTAAATGATAGAGTTTTTGTGCCTGTACCTTTTTTTACAGGCAAAAGCCTTCTTACAAACAGCCTCGTCTCTCGCTCCCCACATGTATGAACCACATTTTAACTTCGCTGTTCTGTCAGATAAGGTAAGCACAGTTTAACTTAATCATTGCAGGTATTTTCACACAAAGATAGTTGATTTTTGGTACCTCTCTATGTTACGGCATTCGTTTTTTTCATGGGAATACACTGACACAATGAAATATAAAGATACACTTACTGAGCAGATGATTAGGAACACCTGCTCATACATACAACCAATCAGCAAATCATCTGTAAGCGCTACACACATTAAATCACGCGGCTAGCGATAAGATGGTTCAGGTAATATTCACATTAAACATCAGAACAGGAAAACGTGATCTCAATAACTATGAATGGCTGGTTTGAGTGTTGCTGATCTTCTGGGATCCTCATAGTCCTGTAGGCAGAAAGGCCTTATTGGATTCAGCTTGTTTAAGCTGGTAGAAAGTGTGGTGAGCAGAAAAGCATCTCAGGATGCACAACATATTGACCCTTTAGGCAAATGGGCTACCCCTGAAGACACATTTTAATCCCACTCCTGTCTTCATGAACCAAAAACAGTTGTTTATTAAAATCACTGGAGATCAGCAGTTTGTAGAATACTTAAACCAGCTCATCTGACACCCGTAACCATGTTGCAGAAAAAGTCACTGAAATTTTTTTTTCTTCTTAATCTTCAGTTTCAAAAAGTACTCAAAATTACAATTCTGTGTGTGTCTGTGTTTTATTTGAAAGGTGGGTGATCTTCAAAGTAGCTATATGGCTGCGCAGAAGTCAGAGGATGCTTTTCCAGAGCATGTGGACACTCAACAGATCTTAAAGACCCTCAGACAGCACTTTGCGGTGCTCTGAAATTTTCATACCTTTTTTATTACATTATGTGAAACAATACAGTAAAATCTTCAGAATATATATAGAGGATAAAATATCAATCTACTTTTCAAGATATTAATTATTTCAGGAAATATTTTAATAGGTACTATATAAATCACAGTATATATTGTTTTTAAAGAGCTTTAACTTGTAAATTGTCCATTTCACATTTATTTGTAAAGCACTTAAAAAGTAGTGTATGTGAAAAATGGTGTATGTGTTTAGCATTAAACTGGATAAAATTTACATAAAATAGAGTGCTTTTAATTATTTCAATGATGTCAAGTTCTTGAACATGAACACATGCTCAGTTCTACTGGGTTATTCCACCAAATTCTTTCTGCAGATCCAAAATGATGGCTACCATTGTGAATAGGCAAAGCAACAATTGGCAGCATGACTCATTCTGGAAAACTCAGCGATTTCCTTCGAAATAATACCTCGGGGGGTTGGTGGGGGTGCCATGTTGGAGTAGACACTACTTTTATATCTGGGGCAGGGGCATTCGGGACTCTTCAGCTATTTTCTGAGGTTATTGCTAAAAGTTTCCGAGAGTGGCTGCCATATTGCGTCTTCAAATCACGTTTGTTTATAAATGAATGTATCAACTTCGTATTAAGTATCAGCTAATTCCGTTTTCATCTTGAAATGTTTTCTTCAATGCCAAATGTCTACATATGTACACAGGAAGCCAAAAGAACATGTTATCATAATGAACTGCTTAATGTTTCGATTGGATACAAAACCAGTCCCCCCCCCCCCGCCCCCTCATTTTCTCAAAAGCTCAAGATAGTTCCCCGCAAAAATGGTGCTTAATACACCCAAGGTAATGTACGAATAGGAAAAATCACCGAAAAATAGCTGAGGGAGTCCCGAGTGAGTATGTAGTGTATTACTTGGAAAATAAAGAGAGATGTGGGTAGAAGAAAGCTGATTATTTTTTCATTAAGACGAATTTAAAAAAATAACATAAAAGCTTCTAGCCCTACACAGTCCTTCTGACTGCTTCACCCAACAGGGGTAACAGACTATGCACTACAATGACATACAGTCTAATATTTTTTGTGTGACTGGAATAACAGTACTAAAGTAAAATCTTATCTAAGATACAGTTCTTCCTAAAAGCTTGTACATCTCAAAGTTATATATGCCAAACATTCTTTTTCTGTCCAGACTTTGGATACTCATTCACTGCAATTTTTACATTTATTATATTGATTTAATGAATCACTATAATTACAAATATTCCATAATTTTTGCCAGGTACAACATACAGTGGAGTTGTGTAATTCCTGAAAGCATATAAGTCCTCATATACGTAAGTTTCTATAGTGTTTTCTCTAGTTCCTTCTCACAGATCCATTTTAGTGGGTGTGAACATGGTGCATCATTCCAGGCCTTCATTGGATTCATGGTGGGATACACAGCTGCACAATCTTCTATGGACCATTCATCATTTGGCTCCCCATCCATCCAGTACCTATAAAACACATGCTTTTTTTCCTTTCGTTTATATATGTTTAGTTCATGCTATAGAGTAGCACACACATCTATAACCATTATTTGCTGAAGGCTTCAGCGAATAATTGTTTTAATATAAAGTATACTCCACAGGAACATAGGAACCCGCTCACTGTTTTTCATGGGCAGTTGAGCAGGCAGCATTTTTACAGTTTAAAAAGGAATAATAAATCATAAAAATCTCATTCTAGTTGTTTTTTTTCATATGTTCCATACTACATACTAAAACACCTTTAGGAAGTGTTGTTTCCTTTAGTTACTAAAGGAGTAGGGATTGAACAGAAGAAACAAACTGAAAGGGAAGGGCCAAATGGCCTGCCTTGGTGACATACTTAAAATTTGTAAATATAATGTAATTTATTTTCTTGTGTTTCCAGAAGTATGTAATAAAACACCTTTAAGGCACATAGTCTACATTGATTATGTTACCCTTGTTTCTAAGCAGACAGTGGTAGCAAAACCGCTATTAGCCTAGCCATTCAGGATGAACCCCACCTTTGCCCAGAGTTGGCTGGGATTTTAGCGTCAGCTTCCCCATGATGCTATACAAGAAAAAAACGGGAACCATGTCGTGGTAAAAATATAAACAATTATGCACCTCAGGCTTGGGAAATGAAGTAAAAACTAATATTCCCTTAAACGTCATGTCCAGGGTGATGTCAAATGTTCTGTGACATCCCTCTTGCTTTCGGTGCATGACAATTACCCTGAGATAGCGAATTAAGCAGGTTGTGCTGTTTCCATGCAGTATATGTACTAAATACATTTGACAGGGCCTGAGCAAAATAATATTTAGTAATATTTTGGGTTCAAATTTGTGCAGCAAAACTAAATAAGTGAATTCACCTGAACAAAACAAAGGCTAAGTCACTTACTTACTTTTTGTCTTGCATAAATTGTACCAAAAATGTGACTTAACATCCCTTTTGCTCTGGCCTTAATTTATATAAGGTATACCACACTGTCCGGCCAAAAAAAAATTCATACACACAAATATGTTGTTGTTCCGTCTTCCGCCTTGCTTACAGCACATAATCGTCATTGTTTCAACAAACTTAAGCAACATAACATTTATTTTCATCTGGTGTTGCATTCATTTCTCACTGACGTCTTGAATTGATGAGGGAAAAATTTAACCACTCCATAAAGTCTTCTCCAGCACATCCTAAAAACTTTTAATAGGGTTAAGGTCAGGACTTCTGGGGTGCCAATATATATGTGAAAATGATTCCTCATGCTGCCTGAACCACTCGACCCCCCATTTTATATCCGTGCCATTAGGGAAGAAAAAGTCCATTGTTGTGATAACCTGCTCAGTTCATTCAGGTCATCAGCTGTTGCTGAGCCTCGACCTGACCAATTGGAGCAACAATGCCATCCAGATTACAAGCTGTGATCAAGGCTAAATGCACTTAAAATATAAGAGTGTGTGACTTTTAATTTTTTGATCGGGCAGTGTATTAAGGGATATCTCTAGCCATAAATGAGCTCACGTGTTTGCTGTACTGCAATAGCAAATGAAATTAAACTGGGTACCCTTGAGTCAGTGTGTTGTTATTTAACCATTTCCAGATTCCTTCTGTATGGTCATCTTTCAGTCCAATCCAAAATCCATTGTAATAATTGAATGGTAAGTTGTACCGAAGTGCTTTTAAGCTGTCCACGATGAACTCCTATGTAAAATAAAAAAAGAGTTAATTTTGATTAGCTTGTGACTCCTTCTGTCCTCTGACTAGAAAAAATTTCAAAACAGAAGAAACTCCCCTAAACTCAGCATCCCTACTTATAAACTCTGTCTCCTCAAGCCAGAGTTCAGCAACAAACATCAAATCAACATGGTTGCTCATAGCAGCCATCAAAAAGTTAGCTTTAAGTGAGTTAAATCTATTGGCTTCCTAAATCCATCAAACTGATATTGCTGCTTGGTGTTTCAAGGAGTTGAACGTGCAGCATCACAGTTAACTGGTTGAGTTTGTTGCTCAGTAAACACACATGGAGTGTGTGGAATTTATTTATTATTTTTAAATTTTGTTTTGTTTATCCACATTTTAAAGCATGAATGGACAAAGCTCAAAAGGGATGAAATTCCTACTTCCCAGTAAGATGAGTTAAATGCAGCATTGTGTTTGACTTGAATAAACACATTCCTTCAAACAAATGAATATATTCATGTATTAGATTCTGATTTCACAAATGATGTAGTGAAAATTTACATCAATTAGCTATGACGAATAAAGCCATCAATTGTCCATTTTCATGACAACCTGATTTATTATAAACCTTTTACATAGGCAGCAGGAACAAGAAAAACTTGTACCTGAAGCAAGTTGGGCCTATTTTCCTATGTGTTTACACAAGCCAAAAGCGCGAGTGACAACATGCAAGCAGACCACTGGAGACAAATCACTCATCTGCCGTGAAAGCCCATGAAAAGACCTAATAACCCAGTTGGATGCTACTGCACATGGAGAAACCCTCCTACTTGACACCAATTATGTATAGACGGCAAGCTGTGCCCAGAACATTATCTGGAACAACTTGCCTCACCTCAAAGTGTGGAACAAGTTACGCCGACCACTGTCAAGTTGTTCCAGAACAAATGTTACACAGGAAGTCGAGCCTGGGAAAGTTGTTCCGGCACAAGTGTCCATGTAACAGCAGCTACAGAGAATAAGCATATTTCCTCCAAAAAATTCTGTTAAGCCTTATCCCATGTCTACCTATCAGCTGTCAAGATAGTACAGTGCTGTTGTTTTTCAAGGAAAGCTGGTCAAGGCTGCAAATATTTAATAAATTTATCAATTTCACAAACAGCATTCAAAACAATCTACAGAGAAGAAAACCATGTAATATGTGAGTTACGGTTGATACTTGTATCTGACCTGTTTCTCCTTTGAGTCTATGACGACTAAGTCAGCTCCTTTTTTCCTGCAGTCATTCCTGCCTTCTTCCCAGCCCTTGCGTGGTGTTGTTGAAGAAACAGCAAAGTAAAAACATGTGCTGTTCATAAGCACCCAGTTGGGCAAGCATTTGCCACAGTTTCCTTCTGTTGAAATAAAATAGAACACAAAAATAAATTAAAATAAAATGCCCCAGCTAATAGATATACTGCTGTGTGAAAGTATTCTTTATCTGTATGAGGCGGTGTGTTGAATTTTGTAAAATGCAATCACTTAATGTTAGTGAGGAAAGAAATACTTAATCTATACAAAAAAAAAATGTTACCCAGATTTGAAATTTGAGATTGCAGTTTTCGTTTATCGTCTTCTAATTTCTGTTTTTGTGAGTTTAGCTCATTCTTTAGTCTTGTCTCTTTGTTCAAATCTTTCTGCAGGGATTTAATCTGTTTTACGTCTTCGTCATGCTTTTTCTGAAGTGCATTTTTGGACTCGGTTAGACTTCTGTGGTCTGACTGCAGCTGAGCAAGTTCAGAGCTGATTACTGATGAGTTGACAGATAAGATGTCATGTTTTTCTCTCACTCTGTTAACTGAAGAAATAAAAAGTTAGAACCCTGTTTCCATCAGCTCAGCATGTACCTTAATTTGGACTATATTACTTTCTTCACCTCTTTTGATTCGATTTACAACAGACATTGGTTTTAGCATTTCAATATATACTTACTTTGAACACCCAGGCCAATTACAGCAAAAAGAAATACAGCACTTAGGACCCCCAAAACTATAGCTGCCAGTCGATAAGGCCTGGAGGTCCTTTCATCTCTGACAGCAAACCTGGTCACTGGATAAAAAATGTCTATCAAATCAGAAACAGGGTGAAGATCTGAAAGTTATTGTTCCTAGGTTATTAATAACTACTGATTTGATAGTTGCTCAGTAACCTGGGAAGGCCTGTTGTTGTGTCTCATTTCTGCCAAATAGAGTTTTCTCTGCAATTACTTGAAGCAATGTGACATGGGAGTGAGATATATTCTTCCTATATATGGTATAGAAGCAATGTATAGTTCTTATATTCTTAGTATATGACTACTGGTATAAGGTCATTGTCAATGTCATGAAAAATGTTGAAGTGTCCTTTTATCTTAAGGTTTGTTTAACGAATAATTAGAATGGTGATCAAATCTATCAGAAATATTATATCAATTGTTAACCATTTTACTGCTCAGAATCCAGAAAACATGCTAAATTATAAACTTAAATCTCATAATGATTGACAAATACTCACTTACTTTTTGAATATAGAGGATAAACGTCTCCACTGAAATCATCTTGTGGCTCTAATTCATTGTATGTCGCCTTTCCTTGGATTTCAGAGTTCACCATATTTGTCCGTTTTTTAACATTACACTATAAGCAGTGATTTATGTGTCAGTGCTCTTTACTCTTTACTCTGTGCAAAACAAACTGTTTGTCCTGACAATGTCACTGAACTCATTTATTGTTGATTGTGGGTGGGCCTACTGTTTTCACAGTGATCGATCATTTTTGTTGTGATGAGGAAGTAAACAGCATAGAAATTTCTGTTGATCAAAATAAAGTAGAATTTAAAATACAATTAAGTAATAGTTTATAACTATAAACATAAAAATCACAGCGCAACCCAGTTTTAGTATCACTGCAGCACATTTTCACTGTTAAAAAAAGAACACAAAAAAAAGGTCAATTCAAATCTCCTTCCAACAGTAGGCAGAGTAATCATAAAAGCCCAATGTTTTAAAGTTCCAACCACAAACAACAGGACAAACATTTAAGCATTTTCCGACAAAAAAATAAATAATTTTAATGATTTAAAATCTAAATTTTCCGCTAAAAACTGTCAAACCAATTACAAATCTTTATTGTTATCACAATCATGTGTTGCATAAAGTGAAGTGGAACTGTGTTTCTTTTGGACCCAAAGTGCAACATGAATAAAATACGAAGTGCCAAGACGACAAAAGTTCAGTCAGCATAAAGAAACAAACAAGATTTATTTTGTTTCATTTTTTTGATTCAGAATACAGTTTAACTAAAAATACAAAATTAACAATTATGCACCAAAGGCGAGGTAGAAGACTGCATAGAGAAAGGACTAATCAATACAGTGACATCCACTAAGCCTGAGGTGAATGACTGTTTGGATATATACTACACATGAGCATAGAAAGCAACTAAATCAAGATTTTTATAGTTTATTTTTATATATTTTTATCTTTGCAGAGGCTGGTCAGGTTAGCTTAGCATGCTTTGAGTAAATACTGTTTTTAAACAAGCTTGAAATAAGCCAACCCATTTTAAAATCCATTCAGAGTTATAGTAGAGTATAGTATATACTATCTGGAAACATAACTACACTCTGAAATGGTGTGGTTTTTACACTCATTCAAAGTTTTAGTACAGGGGACAAGTTTTTTAATCCCCAGATAGTGGACCGATTACATTGTGTTGTTCCTGTTTAGTATATACTAATTCTGTGAAATAATACACAAAAACAAGACATTAGTGAGAGTAACTGAGGATTCTATTGTGTTTTATCTATTTCCTTCTCGCAGATCCATTTTAGTGGATGTGAACATGGTACATCATTCCAGGCCTTCATTGGATTTTTTGTGGGATACACAGCTACACAATCCTCTAAGGAAAATTCATCATTCGGCTCCCCATCCATCCAGTACCTGCAAAACATGTACTTTTTGTCCTTTAATTTAATTTAATTTAATTTATAAAATTTAAAACAAGCTACTTGCTTCATAAGTAGTACATGATATTTCTAGCCAGAAATTAGCTATTATCACTGCATCCAATAATGCAATCACAACTGAAAAGAAACGGTATACCCTTCAGTCATTGTTGTTTCATTTAGCCATTTCCAGATCCCTTCTGTATGTTCATCCTTCAGTCCAATCCAAAATCCATTATTATAGCTGAATTGCATGTTGTAACGGTATCCTTTTAAGGTCTGTATGATGAACTCCTAGGCAGGTGAGTGAATGTTAATTTTCATTTTTCACTTGTGTGACTTTTCATTTTACTTTGAGAAACACTGCCTTTCCTGCTTTGTGCTGCTAAACATATTGGCCAATGTTTTATAACCAAAAAAAAAAAAAACCCTTCAAACACTAGTGAGAGAACAACTGTCATAAAGAAGGAGCACTTTAGCAGAGTAGATTACAGTTTTTAATTTTCAACCTGTTGCAGTCACAAAACCATGCACATAATTTTTTTAAACTATTTATTTTTTATGCATTTGAAATAATTGTTGAGCAAATAATGATTCAGATGAATTATTGTTTTCCATGAGATGCTACTAAAGACTACAGATAAAATGGGGGAAATCTAATCCATCTGATCCATTTTCAAAAATAATTTGAAACAATCCGCTGTAGAGGAAACTGTAATGATCTCACCTGTTTCTCCTTTGAGTCTATAATGACTAAGTCAGCTCCTTTATTCTGGCAATCATTCCTGCTTTCGTTCCAGCCTCTGCGTGGAATCATTGAAGAGACAGCAAAGTACAAACAAGTATTGTTCATCAGCACCCAGTTGGGCAAGCATTTGCCACAGTTTCCTTCTGTTGAAAATATTTTAAAAAATGCATTTAAATGAAAAGCAAATAAAAGAAAAATGCATTTCACCCCAAGGTTGAATGAAAATTGGAATTTACAAACAGGGTTACTGGTGTCTAAATGTATTCAATCTGTTTGAGTCAGTGTGTGAAATTCTGGAAGATGTAATCACTTACTGGGAAAAGAAATGCTTCATCTATTGCAGTTTTTTAAATCATTGAAATTACATTGATTATAGGGAGGTAGAGATTTACCAAGATTTGAAATTTGAGATTGCAGTTTTCTTTTGTCATCTTCTAATTTCTGTTTCTGTGAATATAGCTCATTCTTCAGGCTTTTCTCTTTGTTCAAATCCGCCTGCAGGGATTTGATCAGTTTTACATCTTCATTGTGTTTGTTCTGAAGTGCATTTTTGGATTCGGACAAGTTTCTGTGCTCTGACTGCAGTTGAGCAAGTTGAGAGCTGATCACTGATGAGTTGAAAGTCAAGTCGTCATGTTTGTCTCTCTCCCTGTTAACTGTTGAAATAAAAAGTTAGAACTCTGCTTTCCACCAGCTCAGCATGTATTAGATTTGGACTGTATGACTTTCTTCATTTCATTTAATGCTATTTACAACAGACACTGGTTTTAACACTTCAATATAAACTTACTGTGAACACCCAGGCCAATTACAGCAAAAAGAAATACAGCACTTAGAACCCCCAATATAGCTGCCAGTCGATTACATGTAGTGGTCCGTTCATCTCTGACAGTAAATCTGGTCACTGGATAAGAATATAAGTCAATCAAAAGTACAGTCTTCATGGTTTATCAAAAACAAGCTCTGAGAGTTACTGCTCCCAGGTTATTAATAATTACTGATTTTAATGTGTACCTGGTATTGTGGCTTAATTCTGGAAAACAGACAAAACTCTTCTCTCCCCAAACTCAACTCATCACTTTCTCATTTGCCAAACTGCTTAATCATATTAGGTTGCATGGAGGCTGGTACCTATCTCATCCAACACTGAGCGAGGGCAGGGTGCACCCTGAACAGCTCGGCAGATTACAGCAGGGAAACATACACACTCACACCAGGGCAATCTGGAACAGCCAGTTAGCCTAATATGCATGTCTTTGGACTGTGGGAGGAAACCAGAGCACCTGGAGTAAACCCAGGCAAGCATGAGGCAAACAAACTCCACACAGAAACGTCTTAGCCCGGGACTCACACCCAGGACCTTCTTGCTGTGAGGCTGACATGCTAACCACTACACCATGGAAATTTTAATAATGTTAATATGGTTGTAAAGTGTTTTGAGATGCAGAGTTTATAATGTGCAACTTCTTTATCAACACACAGCTTAACCCTGGGTTTAAGCACACCAGGTTCCCTCAAGATCATCACGATTCCACCAAGTTCCTTCAAGATCAGTGTGATTTCATCCCATGACCCGCCCCCCCCGACACACACACACACACACACACACACACACACAAAATCATCATGATTCTCTCAAATCTTATAGATTGTGGACATTATGCCAGAGTATAAACCCAGGGTAAGCAATATAATATTTAAGTGTGTTTCCTCAATTTACAGTGCTTTTAGAAAACATTCAGCACTCTCTAGGATTGCTTCTCTTTTTTTTTGTATTGCAACATCATATTTTAAACAGTTGTTTTATATATATATAAAAAACAGTAATAAGTATTCAACCCAGTGTGAATTGTCCTTTAGCAGAAGTTCCAGATGAGTTTACTTTAGTCTCTATGAACTTTATACATTTTCTTCTTTTCTTATATGAGAAAGTTTCACCAATTTTCAAGTAATACCACACATTTGAATCTAAACCTTTTAAAATCAAATTCGTTGTAATTTTTTTTTCTTTGAGACTTGGATCATTGTCCAAATGTAGAAGTGTTGGTCACAATTTACATTTACATTTATGGCATTTGGCAGATGCCCTTATCCAGTGCAACTTACATGTATCATTTTTGTTTTTATACTACAGTTAAGAGTTAAGGGCTTTGCTCAATGGACCAACAGTGGCAGACTGGTGTTACTGGGAACTTGAACCCCCAACCTTACCCACTGAGCCACTACTGCCCCTTACCTATTTTGAGCCACCACTGCCCCATACCCAATTTGTTTACCCATGTTGCCTCTATCTTTGTTGCCTGTGCTGGAACAATTTCCACTTCCTCTTACTAAAAAGCAACTCTCAACGAATAGTGGCATGGTGGATTTTTTTTTTTCCAGATATGCTTTCACATCCCTAAATGGATCAACATTATTCTAATCAGACAACAAAATATTTTATTAAAAGCTCTGACATTCTCTAACATTTTATTTCTTAGCTGCCAAATAATGCTGGCTTTTAATTATACATTAACAGACTGAACTTTTCCACCCATCTCAAATCCGGCGTAGTCTGTACCTTAGTACATTTTACATTACTGCACTTTTTCTTTTTGCACATGCTCATAATGACAGGTTTGACCTCTACTTGCACTTTAGAGTTTATATATATATATATATATATATATATATATATATATATATAACAGAAGAGAGAGAGAAAGCGAGAGAGAGTTACCTCATAACAAATGTAAAATAAAAATTTTACTCTCTGACACCTCTCTGACAATTTTATCTTGCTTGGGCACTCAGTTGTCATTTTATTTTGTAAATTGTAACATTGGATTTCAGTGCTTCTAAGAAAGCTAGAAAAGCTTTAATAAAATTTAATATTTTTCCTCTTAACTACGTCATCTTAAAGCTCCATGGAGAGTTCCTATTTTTCAGGATAGAAGAACTGATCTGCTTTTTTTGTTTTTTGTTTTTTTTAATTTTGCAGGCATTAGGATAGACACTAGTGGATTTAAAACCTGTTTATACGCTGTTTAAAATACTTAGTGTAATCTCTCAATTATAAAACACTATTTCAAATTTAGACTGCCAAAAAAGTGGAGTGAATATTTTTTACTATTAATTGTGCTAGTTTTTATTTATTCAATTCTTTATTTTACAATTAAATAATTAATAAGTTGTCAATGAGTGATGAGTGCTTTTTAAGGCCCTGCGCAGAAGTAGTTTATAGTTTCTGTAATTCAGCACAACTCAAACAAAATTCCCTGTCAACATCTTAAAATCTTATGTATTTTTACATATTATTAAAACATATATATATGAACATATATATA
>JAOUQZ010000002.1:18786453-18814396 GCA_028564935.1 Neosilurus hyrtlii
TATATATATATATATATATATATATATATATATATATATATATATATATATATATATATACTATTAAATCAACTGTGAACTAATTTATTTCTCAATGTTTATAAAGCATGTTTGATATTAAATTAAACCTACTTCTCCTATTGTTTCCTAAACAAATATTTACTTACTCTTTGAATATAGAGGGCAACCATCTTCATCATCTTGAATCTCCAATTCATTGTATCTTTCGTTTGAGTTCACCATAATTGCCACTTTTTAAGATAATGCTAAAAACAATTTTATGTCCCAGTAGTCTTTATTTTTTACTTTTTGCCGGACAAACTGTGCACTCTGACAGTGTCACAGAATTTATTTGCTTTTGATTGTGGGTGGATCTACAGTTGCTGCAGTTATGATTCATTTTGGGGAGATGAGGAAGTAAATGGCACAGAATTTTTTTTATGTCTTTGGACTGTTGGAGGAAATCCGAGCAACTCCACATAAGCATGAAGAGAACATACAAACTCCACACAGAAACACCCATGCCTGGCACTTGCTATGAGGTGGAAGTGCAAACCACTACACCACCAAGCCTCCACTCGATGGGAGGACACCGGCGCACCCAGAGGAACCCCGCACAAGCACGCCATCTACACAGAAGGGCCCTCACCAGGCACGGGGCTCGAACCCAGGACCTGCTATATATTGGCATATAATAAATTATGAATATGCCTATAGTGTATTAAAAAGTCACTTTCTGCACGAAGCTTTTTTTTATTATTATTTACATTCAACTTTACATTTTTTTAAAAAGTGAAGCAACTCATTCCAAAGTTTTATGGCACAACATCTGAAAGTCTTGTGCCCCTGTGCCCTGTTCCACTTGTAATCCATGCTGAGTGTCTAACACTGTGCACTGCCCCTCTGAAGCAGGCTGCACGACGTGCTTTGAACGCAGCCTGCGTCTGACGTCATCTGTGTGGTCCGTTGAAACGTGTTGGCGGAAATATTTGAAAACAGCAGAGGCTTTATCTGAGGTATTTCGTCTTCAATGGTTCGGATAAAGCGCGATTAACAAAGGTATTTTTTTTTACAGAATTATACGAACAAATTAATATTCTTTAAGCTAGCTGAGGTTATTATTCTGTTTGGATAGTTAACATTCGTAGCTTAAGTTCTGCTAGTCAGGTTTCTTATTATTATTATTCGGGCTACTACTGTCTGCGTTAGCATTAGCGTTAGCATTAGCATGGTTAGGTACCGTTTAATGTAGTACTTTTACTTTTTAAAATACTTCCCTGGGTAGTTTAGTGGTCTGTTTTTATTTATTGGTGTTTTAAAGTGCTAAGCATGTCCTCATTCGCTTTCTAAAGACCTCGGCGAGCCCCGCTAAGGGAGGAAAAATGAATCAAACAAAGCAGTTTGAGTAAAAGTACTGAATTTACAGGCCCATATTTCCGTAAAATAAAGACTTTTTAAACGGCTTTATCTGTAAAGATACTACATTTGAAAATACGGTGATATTGTATTAGCTATAATAACTAAATATACATATTGACCTGGTACAGTATCTGTACAGTAATGTACACATTCATGTGGTACTGAACAGGTACTGAAGCATCCTATGTATAGTGTGTGTGTATGTGTATGTGTATATATATATATATATATATATATATATGTATATATGTGTGTGTGTATATATGTGTGTGTATATGTGTATATATATATATATATATATATATGTGTGTGTATGTATGTATGTATGTGTGTTTGTGCGTATATGTATGTATGTATGTGTGTTTGTGCATATATATATATATATGTATATATATTTCTCACACACACACACAGTCTATGTCTCAATTTCCAAAATAAGTTTTGGGATGGATGGGTAGAGAGATAAATGTTGTCTTTTTCTAACACACTACCTTACTAATTAAATA
Organism: Neosilurus hyrtlii; assembly: GCA_028564935.1. Classification (NCBI taxonomy): domain Eukaryota; kingdom Metazoa; phylum Chordata; class Actinopteri; order Siluriformes; family Plotosidae; genus Neosilurus; species Neosilurus hyrtlii. The sequence continues at coordinate 18,788,379 of JAOUQZ010000002.1, forward strand.
TTTAACAGCTCTCTTGGCGAGGCAGTGTTTGGGGAAAACAGATTCTATTTTTAATAAGAAATATGACCGGTCAATGCTGTTCAAAATAAACAACAAAATAGTTATTATAAAATTATGTCTTTCTAGGTAGGTTTTTCCTCAAGGTTTGGTAGACATAAAAATTTTAAACCATCCATGTTTTATGAGTCTGTCATGTCTACAAGTATTTATATTAGTAAATGATTTTAAATTTAAGGAACACAAATCCAAAAATGTCTTACTGTATTAAAATTATAATGCATAATTTGGAAACGTTAATATTGTAACAGTGATGTATGATTAAACTAGGAGTGTCTGGGACTGGATTGGGAATTTCTGAGTATTGCATTAAAAACATGCCAGTTTAGAATAGTGCACAATATTTCTCTGCTTTTTTTTTTTTTTCATTTATTTGTTTTTTCTTTCTTCTAGATCTTTACTTATGAGCTCGTTAACATAGTGTTTCAGTGATGTGATGTGTAATGATGTGAATGCATGCTCAGGCTGTTTGTTGCTTTTGCTTTAAAGTCAACATGAGCCGAAGACCAAGTAGCCGATATTCTGAGATGGCGATGCGTGTGACTGATGGCAGGATGAGTATGGCGAATGCCACACCACAAAGGTGAAGATTTGTGCTCAGGCATTATTTATTTATTTATTTATTTATTTATAATGAATTCATGGGGGCTTGTTTTATGGGTATCTAACTGCAAATACTGGAGATTGCTCAAGATGAGGTCCAGGACAACTGTCATCAATGACGGATTGAGATTCTTCCCTAATAGGAGCAATCCACTCTAATACCTTAATGGAAACAATTCATACTGTAATACAGAATTGACAAAGAAGTAATTTTATTATCAACAAGGATAACAAAAGTCAGTTGCTCTTTGTTTTTATGTAAAAGCATCATTCCTGTTGGATATTGGAGAGATATGTGGGGAGTTCCAGACAAACTGTCACGTAATCAATCATATGGTGGCAGCTGTTGCACCAAAATATGTCTTGTATTTTATTAAGAACAAAATGTCAGGAAACAAACGTGGCTTATTTTGTTATTGCTGATCAGAAGCCTGACTGTTCAAGTCCCAGTACCATCAAGTTGCCACTGTTTGGGCCCTTGAGCCCTTCATCCACAATTGCTCACTTGTATGAATTGCATAAAAATGTATGTTGCTCTGGATAAGGGCGTCTGAAATGTGCCATAAATGTAAATAAGGATGATGGAAAGGGCGATGATTACACATTACATGTGGCCAGCTAAACAGTTCCTGATCATCATATGTAGTAATGCAATCATCCCTGTGTGTCTGGGCACGTCATAAACATGGACTGTTGGTTTTCACTTATTTGCGCTGTGACACAGTGGGTGAGAGCTGGCAGGCCATAAATATTACATGTATGTATGTAGGTGTCTTTAATGACTCTTTTATTCTGTTTTGACAGCAACAATGTATTTGGTAAGCTGAATATCCCAAAACCTCAGTCTAGCACCTCAGAGAGGAGGACCAGCTTTTTTGGAAAGTAAGTATAGTAATGCATTGTGCAATTTGTCTTCCACAACATTAAATGGTAAATTTCAATAAAAACTTAATTGTAATGATCATCTCGCTCTGGCATACGAGGAATAAGACACTCAGAGATGTGTGTAATGATTAACTCTGGTTCTGCTTTGGGTTAGGATGTATCACTTAACCATGCAATGATTTATTCCTTACTTAGCAAAGGTCTAATAATTTTGAGGCTATGTTGTTGTAATCAGTTGTCTTTTTCCCTTGCTACTAATTTCCTTCATCTTTTTATTCCCAATGACAATGTCTCACTGTTATTTATCTTCAGAGGAGCTGGCACAGGTGTGGGTGGACAGAGAAACAGCATGTTTGGGGGTTATGGAGGTCCAGAGAAGATGAAAGACCCTCGACCTCTTCATGACAAATCCTTTGTTCAGCAGTGTATCAAGCAGCTTTGTGAGGTTTGTGCCATTTTAATTCAGCGCCTTCTTTTTTGTGAGGTGGCCATTATTGGGCATTATCTCTAAATAATCACTGCTTCTCCTTAATTAATTCAACAGAGTTTAGTGTACCTTAATAATACTAGAACATTAACATACTTAACTTTAACATAAAGTTCTGTGTATATTTAATAGAAACTTTTTTTCCTGTTTTTTTCCCTGGTTATATTTAATAAACACTTGTGTTTTTTTTCCTTGTCTCTTTAAAGTTCCTTGGAGATAATGGATTCCCAGCTACTGTCACAGTCAAATCTCTCCAGTCACCTTCCACTAAAGAATTCCTGAAGATCTTTGAGTTTATCTACTGTTTGTTGGACCCCACTTTTCAGCTGCCCACAACCAAGGTTGAAGAGGAAATCCCTAGAATGTTGAGAGATTTGGGGTAGGGTGAAAAATTATCAGCTATTATAATATTTCCTCAAAAAGATTCTGTTCTACAGACTGTTATTAGATCATCTTAAACAAGTGTAATATTATTTGTCAGATACCCATTTCCACTGTCAAAAAGCTCTATGTACTCTATTGGGGCTCCTCATACGTGGCCTCAGGCTCTGGGAGCACTCATCTGGCTCATTGACACAGTTAAGGTAAGTTTGGTTTGCAAATTAAAAAAAAAAAAAACAATTTATACATACAAACAAATCAAAATTCAGGAGTTGGTTTAACAGTTGCATGAATTATACTCTGTGACAGCATAATTAGAAAAAAGGATTTTGTGCAAAATGGATCCTTGTGATGTGTGACTTCACACATTTAACAATACTATACTTGATAATACCAAACACTGTCTAACTATAGTAAATATCATTGCAGAGCTTTAATAATATGAAGGGTCAGGACATGCTGTTTGGGGACTTCTCAGATGGCTCCACTGAACTGGAGGATGGAATAGAGTACAATAAGGTATCGTGCAATCTCCTTTAATAAATACCCTTAAATCAGTATTGCATGCAACTTCTGGCTAAGAATTTTTCAACCTTTTAGGAATTCTGAACAGCAGAATTGTCCTTCATGGAAATATGAATGCAGAAGTGAACTTAAACAGCTTTGAATAACTTTACCTGATTAAAATGCTGTCGTTTGAGTTGTGCATTATGTAAGGCTTGGCCTGTGTCTCCAGCTCTTTTTAGAGTACTGCTCGAAGACCTACAATAAGTTCATGCAAGGAGCGGATACCTTTGAGGATGAAGATTTTGAGTACCTCAGTCAGCTGAGTAAGCCAGACCTACATATCTGCTTAACAGCATAATAGATATGTTAGACAGAAATAGGATTTATGTTAATGTAAAACATTTGGAATAAGATCATGAATATAAATATTAATGTTTTACATTCAGTAGTGTTCAACAGGAACAAAAGATCAGAAAATATTAAATGTCTTCCTACAGAGAGGTTGTACAATGTTGATGAGGCTCTCCTAGAGTCACAACAGGAGAAATACAGGTTGTTGATGTCTGAAATGGAGAGACTGGAGAAAGAGAGCCACACTGTAAGTCGACGCATTTATTTAATTTCTTGCTTGAATCCTGAACAGCATTGTATATCCGCTCATAAAACTTAACTGGTTTATGTTTGTGTAGGATCGACTGAGGGGACAAAGGACTGAAAAACTGAAGTTACAGACTGACCTCCAGAAACTGCAGAGCTACCGTTCTCACATGGAGTCTTTTAAAGCCCACCAGGAAAATAAGGCTGCGGCACTGTCTGAGGAGCTGGATGCAGCAAGTATGTCTCGCTATTTACATTTCTGAACCACTGTACCAGAAAAATTGTTCGTTTCCTTAATGCAATGTTTGCCAGCGAAGGTGGGAGGTATCTAGGAAGTAAAATGACCTCACATCCATTCATTTTATTATTTTTTTTATTTAATATTGTGAAACATTTAAAAATTAGAAACCATAAAACGTCCCATTAATGGTTATGCAATCACAGATACTAACTGTGGTTCCCTCACTTTTTCTTGAGGTTAATGAGATTTTCCTGTGGCAGAAAACAAATCTACGGAGCATTGGATCTGGACTCATTCCAAATAAATAGTTTGTGTGTGTTAATCTGCTTCTAATGTGTTAGAGTTTTATTACAAATCATGACAATCTGTGTATTGGTATTAAGATGAGTTTCTTATTATTCACGGGGCCATTGCAACATTCTCAAGTTCTTTGAAGATGAGTTTTTTGAAACATAAATAAAGCTCAATGATATATCCAGTCCCATAGTCTTAGAACATTATTAAGATCCTGTAAAAGCTTTCTATCGAACAAATAAAGGAGAAATGTGCCTCTATAGATCTTCAGCTAGAGAGTCTGAAGAGGGAGCATGCGAGGCTGCAGCACATTCTGGAGAATCAGAAGTTCACTCCAGCTGACATCGAGCGCATCAACAGAGAGAGGAATGAGCTACAGCACAACGTAAACACCCTGAGCCGCAGTCTAGAGGAGGCTCAGCAATTGGCCTGGACCGAGGAGATCACAATGGTCAAAACCAAAGAGAGGGTGGGTAGGATAATGTGTATATGTACACCTGTTCACTCTCTCCCTTTCAAACACATCCAAAAGTATGTGGAGGCATGACCCATCATGTCCCTATACGCTCATACTAATCACCCCATTTCAGATTTCTTTCCCCTTTGCTGCTATAACCGCCTCTACTAGCATGAGAAGGCTTTGTTCAATTTTGGAAAAGGCTGTGGAATTTTCTCATCATTCTGATCATTCATGATTTCAGATTAAGGTCATTCATTATTTCAGGCAATGATGTTGAGAAAAGAGTTGGAATTCCAGTTCAAAATAAAGGTGTTCATTGGGGTTGAGGTCAGGGTCCTGTGCAGGCCATTTGAGTTCTTTCACACTAACCATAGTTCTTCCTGAACCTTGTTTTGTGCACAGGGACGTGCTTTCATGGGGGAACAGATTGGGGCCCTTTAGTTTCATTGAGAGGAAAATTGTAGTACCATAGCATCTAAGGACATTTTTTGTGGAAACATTTTGGGAAAGGCTCACATGTGGATGTGACGGTCAGTATGGCCAAGCACTGAAAGAGATTTAAGAAGTGAAATGTACAGAATGCAGAATTTAGGCGAGGGAATACAGGATACGGGTGCTTCTAATAGTCTGTAGATGAGAATCTAGTATAATCCATTTTTTTCCTTATGTGACCAGGAAACAACAATTCCCACTGTTTCTAATTAATATGGATCAAATTTGTTCCTGTAGGCTGAGATAAAGCTGGCTGAGTACCACAAACTTGCACGCATGCTAAAGCTCATCCCCCAATCTGCTGAGAATGCCTGTGGTCAGGACTTTGAGATCAAAATAGTTGGCGAGTATGGTCCAACCACTGCAACACAGATCAGGACTCAGATACAGGTATGGCCAAACACATCACTACAGCTACAGCACCACAGTCAAAAGATCACATGACGTTCTTGCTGACGACATTATAACGGCTTATAGAATCCTCTTAAAAACATGCTGGTGGATGTAGAGGAGGAGTTCAGCAACGTGGCCAATATGAAGCTGAGCCTGGACGAGACAGTTGAACAGGTATGAAAGGAGACGGATCTGCTTGTCATTTAAGGTGTTCTGAATATGCTAGCTAAGTAATAGGTTTGCCCTGTCACTGTTTTCTAGATAAAAGCCAACCTATCTGAGAAACTGAATGAATTAAAGCTGTTAAAGGAGCAGATTCGCAGACTGGATGAGCAGATGGAGCATGACATGCAGGTACATGCCATCTAAGCCTGAAAAGTATTATCGCTATTGCAGTGCTTAAAACACTGCAACAAATAAAGATGATTAAATACTCAGACTCTTGTGTCTGTAGAGTATAATGATGCTTTTAGCCCCATGTGATTTTTTTTTTTTTATTAGTGATAACGATTTATTTCTTAATAGTGAGATACTTCAACTAATTAAACTTTATCTAATCCTTGTTTGAGTAGGATATGGCTCATGAAGAAAAAAAGTGGGCAGCTGATGTGGAATCTGCTGAAAGTCACAGGAAGCTTCTAGAAAAAAAAGTCATGGATGGATACGAGGAAGCTGAAGAGCAGCTGAAAGCAGCCCAACAACAGTGAGAGAGCATGGATAAGCTTGTCCTATCATATAAAATTTTTTTTTTAACTTGGGCAAGGGGAAAACATGATTATTGTTACCTTCTTGTCTCTATTAGGTACCATCTTGTTCTTCAGGAAACAAAAGAAGAAAGCCGGATAGTCGGAAACAATCTGATACATGTCATCAGTGCTGCAGTTGAACATATGAATATAGTTGAGGTATGAAAGAGACTTTAAAAGTAGTGTATATTACACAGGAACAGCATGATCTGATTGGTCTGTTATCTGGGGATTAAAAGACTTTATCCTGAATAGATAATATTTGAATCAAAACGATGGACACTCATAGATTGTCACTGCCAATTGCTTTAAAATTGGGGAAAGAAATAATACTCATTTCCGTTTGGCTGTTTTTGTATTTCTGCAGTATTTACAGGTAAGTTTTTGGCGTTTTTTTTTTTTTTTTTTTTTTCCTGCAGCGTTTATAGGTAAGTTTTTTTTGTTTTTTTTGTATTTCTGCAGCGTTTATGGGTAAGGCTCATGAATACTCCATGATTTGGTGTCATTTGCACTATTGACATACTATAATTCATATCATACTTAAATATTGCTATAATTCCATACAGTTAGACTCAATCAAAATCGAAAATAATGTCATGTTAAAGAAGTCAGTCCAAAATAAGGCTCTGGGTATACAGTTCTTGCTGGTGAACAATTATCTCATGAGGTTAGCAGTGTAAGGTTTAAAAATGTAATTCATGCTACTTCTTAGGCCTGGCAAAAAAAAAGGTTCAGGCAGCTTGTATTTATAACAGTTTAACATTAGGTATGTTATCTTAGTGGAAAACAGGTTTAAACATCCTCAACTATTCATTAATTCTAATTGGGGTTTAAAAGTCAATCAATAATGTAAATGACAGGGCCAAAAATCACTTGACATGCCTTTATTCAAGGACCCACCACAAAAAAAAAATCTATTGGTCACTGGGTGACACCTTTTTTTTTTAGATCCTCAACACTCCTACTTTCTACATAAAAAGTATTGAATTCCAGTTAGCAAAACATAATTTTTCTAATTGTGAAATTGGGTGGGGTGGTTTTCATGAGTCTGACCCATATACTAAAACTTCGAGTTTAAAAAGACACCAGTGCAGAGTGTGGTTTTCTTATGTTTCCATGTAGTCTCCACTAAAACTCCGAATGGGTTTAAAAAGGATGCCATTCGCAATGCAGTGCATAGTTCTGAGCAGAGCATGAAGCTCACCTGACCTGCCTCTCTAATGGTTACAATAAGTAAAAAATAAACTATAAAAATCTTGATTTCATTTGCTTTATGTTTCCATGAAGTGTAAATACTGAGTTATTTGCCTTGGGCTTGCGGGTGTCACTTTCCCACAGATAATTGTTAAATGGGAGACATTATGCTTTCTGGACTTTTTTTGACCCATTTATGTTGTCTCAGTTTTGAATTAGATGACGCCAGTGTCAAATGGCAAGTTTGTGCATGTTCAGGTTTTCCTGCTGGGCTATTTGAGCTGGCCATTAACGCATCACTGGTGTCCGAAATTAAAAATAAAGGTCTAAAAATGGGTATAATATCTGATGTTTAATTTACTTAAATACTTTTGGTAGTTAATATAGAATATAATTATTTTATGTGTAGTTTGAGAATGGTTTTCATTATACTGTATCTCAAATTTTCAGAAACACTGTACTGACCAAGTTAAAAAGATGGACAAGATGATGAATGATGTTATCCGTGAAGACCAAGCAGATCTGCAGCAGCTGAAGGAAACTGTTGAAAACTTTGTTAGTAGAGCAAATAGCCTTTACTGACTGTGTGGGTGTGTATGTGTTCCTTAAAAGATGGGTGGTGGCCTTTGAAGATATGTAGTGCACTTTTATACTCTGTTAAAAAAAATAAAATTAAACATGTTGTTCTTTTAAATCATATAATGTCAGTGCTGATTGATTACTCTTTTTCTAGAGAGCTAAAAGAGAGTATTAAAACTCCAGAAATAACATAGTTGCTTTTCATTATGGATTGAAAATTAAGGATGTTTCATATAACTCAAATTTTTAATTGTGGCCACATGCTATTATGTATTCCTGGCCGGTTCTCTGAATATAACTATGTTCATACTGTAAAAATATTAATGTTATGTAGTAGTGCTGAGCACTTCAAAAGCATTTTATTAAAATGTTTGTGGGAAATTGTGCACTTAAGAGTAAAAAAAATTCACTATTTTATGATTTGAATAATTTGTAGAAATTACTATATAAAAAGGTCATGACCACAGTGTCTCCCCAAACACTAAAGAAGCCAATTAAGAATAGTCCATTGGTCCCAAGTTGTGAAGTAGCAGCACTAGCTAATGTTTTACCTTATAGTTGCAGTTGATTTATGTAATCTGCTCTGCATTTTTTTTTTTAAATTAGAGGTATTTATAACAAAACTTAATATTTTAAAGATGATGAATAAAATACCTTCCTCTCACTGTATAAATATACTGAAACAGCACTACAACCCCCCTAGTTGTGGGCAAGGGTTTGTGAATGTACTCATAATGGCAGCAACACACCTGAAAACATGTTTGGGACTTTTATTTTAAATTGTAGGTGAGTCGTCACTGTATCCATCGAGTCGATTCTTCTCTGGGTGTGCGTTACTAGACTTTAACTAACTTTCATTTAATGTCACATTTAACTGCAAGATCGGAATAAATCCCTCCCAGATATATTAAGTCTGGTCTGTAATAGAAACAAACTATGGAAACCTGGCTGAGAAAAGTCCAAGTTTATGTAGACTCACTCGGGACGGTGCAGAAGGGAGTTGGTTTAGGAGTCGATTCAGTGTGAGCCGTATGCACAACCACTGTGAGCTCAGTATGTACAAGTGTCGGGTTAAAGAGTCATTTCGGGATCCGACTCCCGTCGCTTGCCACGCCTCTTATCTGCCTCATATCGGAGTCTGGAGAAAAGGGTTCCGATAAACTAAAAGTGATGGACCCAGCAGGAGCTGTAAATGTAATTATGATATTTAGATAGTACCTATCGAGTTTTCACACCCTTGTTTTGTCCTGCTAGGGTTCCAGACGGGTTTGTTTGCGCTGGCTAGTTATCGAAGTGGGTTGAATCTGCGACGCACCTCACCAGCTAGCTTAGCTAACGTCAAACTTTTGAATCTTTTCTCTGACTTAGAGAGCTGGATGTCTGTGGGGTTGTCATGAAAAACAAAACAGGGGACGTTTTCTAGATAGTTCTACGTCTTTAATGTTAAATGTGTGCCGTTTTGCAGATATGTCAGCTGAGTAAATCCGTTTACAAATGAAGTAGACAACTAGTTTTGGCTACGTCGCTAATGCTAGCAAAACAGCTAGCTGGATTTTAGTAGCTAGCAAATCTGACTAAATCACTGGTAGGATCAAGACTTTAGTTTTTCAGTATTATTATTTCTAACCTGGCTAGCTGGAGTGATTGGGCTGTGCGGTTCTGGTCATGTAGTATTGCCTCTTTACTCTCAACGTGTTTATCATCAACAAAATGTCACTGGAAGAGTATGAGCGGCATTACGCGTCTCTGTCGGACTCGGGGTGTGAGTCAGTGAGCGGCGTGCCGACACCAGGCCTGTTCAGCGGTGAGGAGGAGAAGGTCCACTACATCCCCATCCGGGTGCTGGGGAAAGGGGCGTTCGGGGAAGCCACCTTATACAGACGCACAGAGGTAGGCATCAGAACCTTTATTCTTTCTTACGGTATCTGTCGAGTTTGTTCCTGTTTTCCTGCAAAGACTTTAACTCTCTTCTCCTGTGCTCTGACCTCCCCAACTTCTTATCCAACTGTTAAAGAAATGTACAGTACAGTGACAAACAAAGGGGGTGGTGCAGTGGTTCTGCAGTTCGATGAAGTTTTGCATGTTCTCCTCTGGGAACTCTGGTTTCCTCCCACAGTCTAAACACATCCACATTAGGCTACATGGCTGCTCCAGATGTCCTCTGGGTGTGAGTGTGTGTGTCGGCCCTGTGATGGACTGGCGAGCTGTTTAGTGTGTACCCAGCCTTCGCCTCGAGTTGGTTGACATGGGCTCCAGCCTCACTGTGATCCTAGTAGGTTTGCCAAATGAAGGAAAAACAAAGTCTCTTCCTCTACTTCTTCCACTAGATGTATGCAGCGTTTTTTGAAATGTCTCCAGATACTCCTATGTTTGAATACTTTATTTATTGTTTGTCTCTGCCCCCGGGTTATTTGGTATGTTGATCCCCTCCAGACCATCTTTTAGTTTTCTCACACAAGTTACAGATGCCAAAGATTGAAGAAGAACCGTGGTGTCCTGTCTTCTTCTCACAAATGTTGTCTGAAGTAAGAATTGTTTCTTACTGCAAAGGGCAACAATACAATAATTAAAGATAAGAAAGAAGCTGTGTTCTTTTGGAGACATTCTTGCTTAAATTTTTATGGTTTGTTGCTTCTTGGAAAAACAATTAAACATTTTGATAACTCATTCAGTACTGTCTCTGTATTCCTCCAATAAAGGAGCTAGAAGATGCGTGCCGTGCCCCGGGGGAAGCCTTTATTTACAGTAGCAGCTTGTTAGCAGTAAACCTGGCTCGTTAGTCCTTTTATTTGTACCATGTCTTATTGCATACTTTGTCCCTTTTCAAGCATCTCATGATTGAGGGGGGAAAATATTTTGGTATTATTAGGGGTTTGTTTGTTTTGCCGAAGGTGTATCCACCGGAAACAGGACAGGAATGAAGAAGTGTTTTATCAACTCGGGTCTGTTCAATCCCATTGTCTGATTAGGTATACAGTTTAGCCTTAATAATGTAAATATTTGGCACTGCCTGAAAGCGGAGCTCCGAAAATGTTTGCATGGGTGAGTAAGAGAATAATCTGTGCACTCAACGTTGACAACAGTGTTCGTCAGTGCGTATGAGATTTTTCCTGCAATTTTCTTAAATTATTGGCTTGCCAGTGTAGGCATGTGAGCATAGATGTGACAACAAAATTGAGCTCTTGGCTTTATAACATTTGTATAAGTATGTTGGGCTTTCACAAGCCCGAGCCTAGTGGCTCAACAGGCCGGTGCTTATTCACGGGTTCTGTAGCATGAAGCGACTAGGAGTTCAGCTCCTCCTGGCTGGGTCTTCGCAGATTACCGTCCCAGTAATTTTTACTGGTACTGCTCAGAACCACACTTGTGGTTAAGACCTTGCCCACGGGTCTTAGCACGGTGGGGGTCTAATGGAGATTTTTTACTCACGACCTTCTGATCATGAGCCCAGCCACTAACCACTATGCCACCAGCCCCGCATGGAGATCTGGGGCCTAACTATAATGTCAGAGCTTTTTGCAATATATTTTTAAATGGTGAAATTTCTTCCTTCAGATTTGTCAGATGCCTCATGCAGCTCAGCACCACTGATGGTCGAAATCACCTCAAACCTGTGTGTCATAACTCAAAAATCACACAATAGTTTATTAGCTATGAAACTGTCCTTGGTAAATTTGACAGGAGTGAGTGAAAGTCACAGAAAGTCAAAGAAATCTTCCACAGGGAAAAAATTGTCCTGCTCTACTTTCTGGTGCTGTTCATATTTAATAGTTCTCTGTCGGGTATCTGTTGGCTGTTTTGTAAATCACTGTAACACTCAAACATGCCGTTACTCCGTCTTTTCTTTCCTCCCCTTCAGGATAATTCCTTGGTGGTTTGGAAGGAGATCGAACTGACCGGTCTCTCAGAAAAAAAGCGCAGAGATGTCATGAATGAAATCAGCATCCTGTCCATACTCGAACATAACAACATCATAGAGTATTACAACCACTTTATGGACAAGAACTCCCTGCTGATCGAACTGGAATATTGCAACGGTCAGAAAATGCTTTTAATATTGCAGTTCATTTTGCTGTTTTTGAAATAAACATGTAACATACTGCGATAAAATATATAAAATCTATTTGACTGATAACAGTATTATGTGTGGGTGTATAATTTTCTTGTCAGGTGGAAATCTGTATGACCGAATCAACCAACAGAGAGGGTGTCTTTTTCCACAGGAGGTACAGTTTTAAAACTCTTCATACTGAGAAAGTGTTTATAAGTAATAGACTTTGTTTTATTCTGACATTGTACTTATGATTCTTTTCTCAGGATGTTATATGGTATCTGTTCCAAATAGCATCAGCTGTTGCTCATATTCATAAGGCTGGTATTCTGCATAGGTATGAACTGTATATATATCTGATCCATGACTGCAGCCTCATAAAAATGAAATACACTTCGCCCTCGATTTCCCGGATTTTGTATTTTCCGTACAAAATCCAGCGCTGGACATTATTTGGTATTGCTGGAAAAATGCTCAGACAAGTCTGGGAATTGGTGATGGAAGTCCGGGTAGGTCATGATTTTCCAACATCCCTCCTGACCCGTTCCCGTCTGAGTGGATGGACGAAAATGAAGTCACAGAGGGGCACGAAATAATGTCCGATGAACAGATAGTGGAATCAGTGACGGGAGAGCTAAGTGAAGGTGAAAGTGAGGACAGTGATGTCGAACCGGAACCCACATTTAAAATGAATGTGATAAAAGAATGTGCTGATTCGGTCCTTAAGTTTGTGGAAAAACAATATTGTGTATTGAGTGTCGGATAAGTGTTGCAAAAGTCCAGGACTGCTGACTGCTGAATAATGGTGATTGCCGGACAGATTACCGTAAATGTCCGGGAAAGGGTAGGGACCCTGGACATTAGTTATTGCCGGACTTTTGCATTTCCAAACAGCCTATCTCCCTAATAATCCGGGAAATCGAGGGTGAAGTGTATAGTTCAATCTAAAGAAAAAATAGTTTTGAACTTGGTACGCTTTTCTTGTTCACTTTATTAAAGGGACATAAAGACATTAAATATCTTCCTCACCAAGACAAGCCTAATAAAGCTAGGAGACTACGGTCTGGCCAAGAAACTGGATTCAGAGTATTCGATGGCAGAGACAGTGAGTAAATTCAGCTAATCAATTATATAAAAAAATTCCCCTTGTGAATTAGATCTAATTAAGATGTTACTAATCTAACCTACATTTGTCCCTGTGCATCACTTTGTTCACTTAGTTTGCCTTACTAACTCCGCAGAAACTTCTATTCCGAAATAATGCTGCAATCTGTAATTTGTTCTGCAGTGTGTTGGCACTCCATACTACATGTCGCCAGAGCTTTGTCAAGGAGTCAAGTACAACTTTAAATCCGACATCTGGGCCATGGGATGTGTTTTATATGAGCTCCTGACTCTCACCAGGACCTTTAATGCAACGGTATTAATCAAAAGCAGCTGTATGTTTAAAGCTGGTGTAAAGTTTGTTGTTAAACTTGGCCCTGGCCGTTAGGCCTAGCATTGCTTATTACCATTTTTCAATCCACAGAATCCTCTAAACCTGTGTGTGAAGATCGTCCAGGGCAACTTCACTATGGAGATGAACTCGGATGTTTATTCACCCGAGCTTATAAAAATAGTCTATGCTTGCTTAGATCAGGTGAGCAGATTTTTTGTAGTCTCTTCAGATGATGATGATGATGTGGAGAACTTTAGCCTGTGTAGTACGAGTTCAAAATGAGATTTGGACAAAGGCAATACAAAATAATCCACAATTTATTAATCAGCAGTCATGAGTGCATGTGCGTCTGTGTTTTAGGATCCGGAGAAGAGACCCACTGCTGATGAGATTCTTGACCAGCCTATTATCGCTTGTGATAAACAGTGAGTATTAAGATGTCATTATTAACAAAAGTGTGATTTCTAAACACAGATGTTTGTGAAGATGAAAGTTTCTGTACTATTGAATCGGCTGTTTGTTTGTTTTTTATGGTGGGTGTGTGTGGCTCAACCCTGTTTCTGTGTTGATAAGGTTGTTGCTTCTGGATTCCTAAGTTAGTTACTTTGAATTCTAATGAAATAATTATAAATTATTATGCAAAATCTGAGGCACACACTTTTCATACTATAGAAGCAAGGCCTATTGAATGTAGAATGCTTATTTTGTTTTAAATATGGATTTTATGGATTGTGTATTAAGTCAGAGTCATTATTAAGTCAAATAACTTTTGAAGGCTTCTCCCTGTGCTTGCGTGGGTTTCCTCCGGGTACTCCGGTTTCCTCCCACAGTCCAAAAACATGCACAGTAGGCTAATTAGCTGTTCCAAATCACCCCTAGGTGTGAGTGTGAATGGTTGTATGACTGATGGTCCTGCGATGGCCTGGCGAGCTGTCCAGGGTGTACCCCGCCCTCGCCCAGAGTCGGTTGAGATGGGCGCCAGCTAATTAGGAATAAGTGGTTCAGAAATGAATGAATGAACTTTTGAAGGCATATTTGCTTTACAGTATATCTGTAAACTTCCACACAATCATAGTCATAGTCATCCAGATTCACTATTTCGAGTAGATGGAATTTTAATTTATTTTATTTTCGCTTTTTCTTACTTTTGTAAAACTGAAGGGTTTACCTTCAGGCCCAAACGATGAAAAATAAAGTTCGACTTCCAGGAATTGTGTTATTACTGTAAGTGTATCACAGATACACAATATTAAAAATGTTTTTAATGTTTTCAGGAAGTATGAGGAGCGTGTGGCTGCACTGAATTCAGCCATAAAGAAGCCCCGGTGTGTGTAACAGTTTTAATAGTTTTAACAATGCTCTTTCTAATATAATCTGCTTTAGCAAGGTTGCAATTTACTTGGTACATTTCTTTGTTCTCAGGTTGAGCACAGTATCAGACACTCCAGTTGCTATAGTAACCACCCGTTCCAGAGAGGTGTATTTCTGGGGAGGAGGGAAGTTCACCCCTCAGAAACTGGATGTGTTTATGGGCGGCACTAGTGCTCAGCAAGTGTGCGCAGGGGAGACACATTTCGCTGTTGTCACTGTGGAGAAAGAGCTTTACACTTGGGCAGTAAGGAGCTTGTTTTAAACATTCTGAACATCATAGTAATCATGTTAAGGCTTTAATAGTAGACTTTACAAAACACATGCAGAACAAGAGCGCAAACCTCTGCCAGTCTAAAAAATAATAATAATAAAGATCACAGTAACCCCCTGTTGGGCCTGTTGTAATACTATGCCTCCAAAAATCACCATCTCACAATGTTATGGAATCCTTAAAAATTCCATAATCCTGCACACAGAATTTGATCCATATAACCTCCAAAATCGAATGAAGTGTTATCTAGCCAATGCCCCACTTCTGAAAGAAATTTCATAAAAATCCACACATAACATTTTGTGTGTACCTGCTAACAAACACAGAGAATGTAAAACAGAACCTCCTTGGCAAAGGTCACTAGAGGGGCACTCACCGAGTGTAAGGTACCCCTGCCAGGCACAAACGGATTATTGATTAACCAAAAAAATCTGTCCAAGGCTACAGGTTTCTATTTTAACTTGGCATAGTTATAATGAAATGTGTTAAACTCAAGGGCCGCTAGTCAAATCCGGCCCGCCAACTAATTTTATGTGGCCCTCAAGAGCTTTCAAAGAATATGATTATCGTGCATTCTTTGCATTGACCATTATAATGATACGTAAATCATCGTCCTTCCGATAGGTGTCGGCAGCCTTTCATCATTCCTCTGTTGCACACCATGCAAACTCCACACAGAAACACCCAAGCCTGAGAATTGAACCCAGGCTTTCTAGCTGTGAGGCGTACGTGGTAACCACTGCGCCAGCCTAAACAGCCAGTCATTCATGACTCAAGAAAGTTTGCATGTTAGCTTGTTGCTGTGAAACGTTGTCAGAAAAGGCAAGTGAATAAAGAGAAAGCAGACAAATGCCTAAACTAATCATTTTACCATTCAGATTTCACGCTTACCCTTTTATAAATATTCAGCCCTCAATCACCTTCACTTTAAGTTTGGCACTACTGCTCTAGTGAGTGTCTGATAAACATTCGCACATTATTTGCCTCTTGTTTTGGTAGACTAACACTGATGTAAACATACAACACTACTTACTATAATAATGGAGTATAAGTTGTCTGTTCAAAATAATTTCAGTTGGACAGGGGTTTACTTTTTTTGAACAGACAACTTATACTCCATTATTATAGTAAGTAGTGTTGTATGTTTACATCAGTGTTAGTTAATATGATTGAATTAAGCATTGTAGGGTGATTAGTACCCTAATGACCCTTAGTAAGCATGTTCATCTCCTCTTAGAGTGTACAAGGTGGTGCTAAAATGGTAGGCCAGCTGGGGCATGGGGATCAGGCCTCATACCGACAACCTCGCAAGGTGGATTTTCTGCAGGGAAAAGCTATCAGGCAGGTGTCTTGTGGAGCAGACTTCACTGCCTGTGTAACTGGTAAGTAAAGTTTGTAAGATAATTGAATCTCTTTAAGCTTTTTAAGGTTTTAAAAAAGATAATCAACATTTTTTATTTCTTCATCAGTTTTTGTTGCTGTTTTCTTAAGACAAAATCGTGTTTAGGTTTGTAATGTACTACTTTGATCCTTCCTACCAGATGAGGACCAAATGTACATGTTTGGCTCAAACTATTATGGCTGTATAGGCGTGGGTAAAGATAGCAGTGAAGAGTTTCTTGAGCCAGTTTTGCTAGAGTTCTTTCAGGAACGACCAGTGCGACAGTTGTCCTGTGGGGATAACCATGTGGTAGTGCTGACTCAGAGTGGAGACATCTATTCCTGGGGCTGTGGAGAACATGGTAATCACTTTATGGGTTCAGCCTACAACAAAAGGGAAATGCAGTATTGGGTTAAAAGTAGCATGTGTTTTATTAACAAGAGACGTGTTTTCTTCTGGGCAGGTAGACTTGGTTTGGACTGTGAGGATGACTGTATCTCACCTATGCCAGTAAGTACATAGTATGTTTGAATGCAGTGGCTTGAAAAATTATTAAACGCCTTGGCACTTTGTTGCCTCACAACCTGTAATCTAAATAGATTTTTTTTCTTGGACTTTATGTAATGGACCTTCACAAAACTGGTGAATTGGGGGAAAAAATGCAGCATAGGCTTGGAAAGAACCCATTAAAATTTGGAGGTGACCCATGCACATCGCATTACATTATAACTATGCCAAGCTATAATAATAAATTTTTGCTTGGCAGAAGCATCTTGCACCCTGAGTGCCCCTCTAGATCTCGATATCTCGATGAGCAGAGCGGGAGCAATAGAAATGGGTTACTATCGTCTGTACTGTTAGTCCGATAATTTGGAGGGAAATGACAGGATCACCAAATTTGGTGTATGGGTCCCCCTCGGGGCGAATAGGGTGGGATTATGTATGAGTAACCTTGACCTTGTTTCTTTTTCAATATTTGGCTGGTCACAGCTTGCTGGTGCAAGAACTTGAGCATAATAACAATTCAGCAACATCCATTGAGCCAGAGGTGTAAAATGAATCAAAACAAACCAAATCCAGATTTTTATGGATAACTTTTACGTATTATAAAAGTGACAAGAGCCAGAACTCATCAGAAGATGAACTCTGGATACACCACGAGCAGAGGATGTGCTGTTGAACGGCATTGTTTTAAACTCATTCAAGTCTTTAGTATGAACTATGAAGAATTATAAGGAAAGTGTACTCTCTATACTCTATTAGCATGTTTTTCAAGAGTATATACCACAAGAAAAAGCAAACTTAAACAATATTTTTATAGTTTACTTTTCATTTTCAAAGCATGACAGTCATAATGCCACCTGCTTCAAGTGTCCATGAAAAAACTGCGTGTCTGACATTTTGGCTCAAGCATTATCCACTCATGATTATTCCCAACATAGCAAACCAATCAGATCCTGCTGTTAAGTGTAGCATATATGCAATTTAATGCAAGTTAATATTTATCAAAGGAACATGTGGAGGGCAGACAATCCTCATCTTGAGCTTAAAACATTATCTGACGGCGTTTAATGGTGTGATTAGGGTTATCTTACTGATTGTGCTATGTGGAAATAAGAGTAATTGTATTCCCTGTAATCTGCCTGCGTCATGTGTGCTACGCAGGTGGAAGTACCGAAGGGTGCCAGTATTCGTTCAGTGTGCTGTGGCAACGATGGAACGTTTTTAATTACAGAGTCAGGAAAAGTCTTGGCCTGTGGAAACAACGAGTTTAACAAGCTAGGTCTGAATCATGGTGTAACTGGTATCAAGAACCACCCAGGGGAGGTATGGAGAAATGGAGGGCTCATTTAATTGAAACAGTTTAATTTCTGTCTTATCTGATTTTTGTTTAACCTTCAGAATGTTCACAACATCTCAATTTCTATTAATTAGGGTTGTCAGGACATACCATACGTGACAACTCTGACTTTAGTTAAGCTGCTTGCACGCTTTAAGATCCAATTCATCGCGCCTGGGAAGACCCATACAGCAGCAATTGATGGTAAAGCTCTTATTCCCTTTTTATTCTGTCTTATGGCTTTATACTGAAAATAAAGTCCATCTTACTTTTTATACAGGATTTTGGAATAATTGTTTGAAACTGAATATCTCCTTCACTGACCATTATCTGATTTGTTTATCTGCAGAACGGGGGCGTCTCATGACATTTGGCTGTAATAAATTTGGTCAGCTTGGTGTAAAGGACTTTAAGAAACATCAAGGGGTTCAACTGCTTTTAGGACCATTTGGGGGAAAACTTGTCTCCAAAGTCTCCTGTGGAGATGGTTTCACAATCGCTGCCACAGAGGGTGAGCAAAGAGACCATCACTGGAAAGAGTCAAATAGGGAAATTACAGGAAGTATACTGAAATCAAGTTGAACACTGTTATTTCCCCCTTTTCAGATAATCAAATCTTTGCCTGGGGAAATGCAGGTAATGGGCGTTTAGGCATGCCTGCTGATAGAGAATTTGGCTCCGAGGTTTGCCCCGCTCTACCTCGCCCTATATTTGGTTCTCTACATCATGTACCTGACTTGTCCTGCAGGGGTTGGCATACTATCATTATCATGGGTGAGTACTTTAATTCAATCCTATCAAAGTAATTGTTGCAAACCAGACTTGTATGCACAAAAAAAAGAAATTAATTTGAATGTCACGTAGGGGTTCGTTTGAATATAACCAGCCAAATCCTCTCTAATTTTTGTGGTGTTCACAGAAAAGCTGCTTACGTCAAAAACCATCCGTTCAAACAGTAGTGGTGTGTCCATTGGAAGTGGTAATATAATTATTTTTGGAGTAATTCTATTTGTTTTGTTCAACTTGGAGTTGCCATCTTGATTGGGTAAATCACTTTTGTGTGAATGTGTAGTTTTGATTTGATTTATTTTCCTTTTAAGGGATTGGTCAGAACTCCAGCTGCACTATCGATTTGGATATTGAGTCTGGAACAGACTTTGAGCTGCGAGATGGCATAATGGGGGGCACTGTGGAGGTTGACCTGGAGGAGAGGGGTCCCGAGACTCCCTCAGTGCTATTAATGGAGAGCAATAATAATGAGATTTCTTGTCCATCTTGGCTTCGCAAGGTATGAGCTACCAGTTACTTCAGTCAAAAACTTCTTTAGAACAGGCAGCATCCCAAAAGGTTTATGGAGTTCACATCCAGTCTTCCTTCTTCAGGAGCTGCTGGATGCAGAATTCATTCCCATACCTGTTGATATGTCTGAAGAGGCCATGTCAGAAAGGGTTACACTCCCATATGAAGAGCTTCAAGAACTGAAAGCAGCTGCTGCAGCTGCAGCTAGTGGGAATGGGTTCATGGTAAGTGCTTAAGAAAAAGATTAAAGCTTGATATCTTGACTGGAGCGGGATTCTTGTTGGGGGATTGTTTTATATTGAAAGTACTTAAAGTATTTTTGTTTTGTTTGTTTTTTAAAAACATTGTTCATGTTTGCTATACATGATTTAAGCAAACACAATCGGTAGATTATGAGAGCACAAATGGCTTGGACTCTGGAGCTTTGAAGAAAAGTAACCAGCCACAGCTACAAGCACAACAGACTTGCTGCCAAGCGAGCAGTGAGCTTGCACAGGTAAGAATTTCATTGAAACATAAACACACAAGTTCAGCTTAAGTGCTGCTTTGTTTTTGCTGTGCTTCCACCACTACGGGATAGAG
Organism: Neosilurus hyrtlii; assembly: GCA_028564935.1. Lineage (NCBI taxonomy): Eukaryota > Metazoa > Chordata > Actinopteri > Siluriformes > Plotosidae > Neosilurus > Neosilurus hyrtlii. Next base: position 18,808,528 of record JAOUQZ010000002.1, read on the forward strand.
GCATTACTCTTAGGTTGTTACTCTTAGGTCCTCCGTCAGTCCGTTTATTCATTCATGCATTTGCCGAACTACTTAACCCTACAAGGTGCCGTGCGTACGCTGAAGCCTATTTCATATATATATATATATATGTGTGTGTGTGTGTGTGTGTGTGTGTGTGTGTGTGTGTGTATAATATATATATATATATATATATATATATATATATATATATATATTTGTGTATATACATATATGTTGTGTATATATATTTGTGTGTATATACATATATGTTGTATATATATTTGTGTATATACACGTGTGTGTGTGTGTGTGTGTGTATGTGTTTGTACTGAGAGGCTCAAAATGTCAAATGCCAAAACAAGTCCAAGAATAGCAGCAGAGTCTCGAGTTGTTCACTGAAGTGCTTTTACTTGTTTTTCATGTTACATGCTTAATTCTCAGTAAAGTGTTTTTCTGTTGTAGCTCAGACAAATGTTGAAAAAAAAAGATGATACAATTCAGCTGTTACAGAAACAGGTGAGTAGTTATTGCTTTTTATATCTTCATGACAGTCATTAGCCTGAATTATATCCTGTTGAACTGTGTCTTGTGGCTGGTTTACACTTCTTTCTGTAGAATAGAAGGATTAAAGTGGAATTATAGTTTTTAACACCATATGTTTCTCAATTTTCAGTACAGTGAACAACTCCAAGAGAACGAGAGACTGCGGAAAGCCATTAATGACCTCAAAGATAGAGCTGATCACTGTGACGAGCAACCACCAAGGGAGTTTGCCTGATAAAGAGGAATGAACGAAAGAATGAGACATCGTGTGGTGTTTTATAGCAAAGTGCAGATAAAGATCATCTTTGAACTGAAACCTCCAGTGAGTGAGTAGCTGACTGGGGAGGATGTTAATCAAAAAATTTTAGTCATTTGGACCAGAGTCTTCCTGCCATTACAGCATGATGGGAATGACTGTGCATCACCAAATATTTTTTGCCTTTTTTAGTAATCAAAGATTATTTTCTTCTTCAGTACAAATACAAGGTTATATTATTTAGCCAGAGCATTCCTGCTACATGATGTCCTTGTTTATGTTCACGTCAGGCAGCAGTGTACACATTTCTATTCTTGAAGTACAATATGAATAATTTGGGTTTGGGACTGCTGAAAGCTTGACCGATCATTAATATGTTTATTTGGATTATGGAAGCTATTGCCAAGTCAGCACCTGACAAACTTTAAGCTATTTCATGTGTGGTGTCATTATTTTTAGTATTGATTTCTATACCAAAATATTTCTTTTTTTTTTTTCTTACAGGAAAAATGCATAGACGTTTCTTTTAGTTGTGGATTTTGGGGCCTTGAGATTAAATACACAAAAACAATGGGTCATTCTCTGAAACAGGTACCATAAAGTGTGACATTCATAATCCCTAAATCTAAGTCTATCTTATTTCCCTCTGTTTTAACCATAAATTCATGAACCAGTGTTACAAAGACAGCGAGAGAACAACTTCATGCACATAACTGCACTTTAGTAGTAACAAACAGGAATAAATCTGTATGAAACAACAAATTCATATTGAAATTTTTTCACGTATGGACACGAAATTCATCCGGTTGGTTTTTGGTCAATAAATTAATTAGCGCGTGTATCAAGGAACCTGGAACCTCATCCCTCACAAGAAAATGGGTCGGTTCTGTATGTAACTGGAGTGGACACCACTGGTAATACGGAACCGTAAACTGATGTGCAATTCTCAGTCCACAATGTTTAAAAAAAAAAAAAATTCTACTTTGAATATAAACTATAATGCAAGGTCTTTATTGCAAGCCCTACTGTTTGCTCTTTGAGTTAATACTTTGGCGATAGCATGGCATGAAACATAACAAAAAAAGTCACAGTTTTCGTCCACACATTTCAAAATATTTTGCAGAAAATTGACATCTTTTATGTTTCCATGTGGTATGTTCTAGGCAGAGATTGCTCTTTAAATTCTTTATAGTTTTTGGAGAATACCGTGTTTCCCCGATAGTAAGACACTGTCTTCGGCTCAAAAAACAACATAGGGCTTATTTTCGGGGTAGGTTTTATTTTAATTAACATTAACAGCGATTTCAATAAACAGGTAAGTGAGTCGTCCACAACTGCTTTCTTGTACTCAGCGGTGTAGCTCTTCCTTTCTGCTCTCATGTCTGGGGTCAAAACAGACAGGATAATACCAGTAAAATGATAACTGTTATACTCCTCCAGTACTGCTTTAACCCCATCATGCCCTCAGTCCTGCTTTATAATACTTACCATTTTTGTTCCCTTCCTCTTTTTCTATCTTTCCTCCGCGGAGCTGCTGTAAATAGTGCTGGCGCGCATGCATTCATAGAAAATGAGGGGAAGGTTCGTACAAAATTTGCATTTAGCAAGTCTTATTTTTGGGGTAGGGCTTTTTTGGACCTTTCTGCTGAAGTAAGGTTAGGTCTTATTATCGGGGAAACACGGTATTAGGTCCAAAATGTGAATCAGCAAATTTGACTCGTTTTCAGAGAATGACCCCTATATGCAGATTTTTTTTCCTTTTCTTACATCTCTTAATATCGTCTTTTAAGCGTTATTAATATCCACAGCTGTTGAGACATTATGCAAAACCTGTAGTCCGTTATGTGCAAATATGTAAATGAATGGTTTTTCATATCATTCAAAAATCTGTAATGAAGAACGTACTACTGATTTTCACAGTATGTGTGCTTGTCTCCCTCTTGTGCTTGCAGTGGGTATATGGTATAGTCCAGACGGCACAAATGACACATGACTTACTCCTGGATTTTCTGTTTCTAAATCTGGGTTAGTCCAGGGGTGTTTCTCATTTCCCTAATAATAGCACCTCCTTGGTTTTTTTTGTTCTCTAGTAAGTGAAGGGGGAGAAGGACATCAATCCTTTATGGGTAACCAGATTTACCATTGGAGATGTCCTTGCTTTCTGAAGCATTACGTTAAACCAGATGTAACACTGGATGATGCGTATACACAGCCGAGAGTCGGGCACCTTTTAGTCATTTTTTTCTTTTATATTTGAACACACAGTTTAGTTTCATTGCTGCATATTATTGTATAATTTCTTGGTAGAGTCGGTGCACTTAATGCTGCATTTTATGTAGACCATGATGATGAAAATGGATTACGCTGTGGCCTTATATTTAATTACTGAGAAAAGCTGACTTCTGGGCTGGAATGTTTGTTTGTGCCTGCCCCCTGTTGGCCCTATAGATTTTAGGGGCAGAGGTTTGTGAACAAGCCTGTCTTACTTATTGCACTTTTTAAAGTGTCTACATATGTCACATGGTACCATAAATACTTCCACATAGAAAGCATCTGTATTTTCTTGTTTAAGAAATTTCTTTAAATTCCTCTGAGTGCATTGAAAGGATTGATGTGCGTTTAATAATTTCTGGGTCACAGATTGAAGAGAGTTGAACTGAAGCTTCAAGGAGGCTCAGTTGGAGTTTAGGGGTCACCCTGTTTTCAGTCCTGTTTTTCTTGGCCATCTTGTTTCTGTTCATAGGAAGGGAGAAGCCAAAACCAGTTTGCTAACCTTTTCTTTGGGGAAGGCTTTATTCAGTCATTCGCCAAACCACTTTATCTTAGTAGGGTTTCAGGGTGGCTGGAGCCTATCTCAGACAATTCTGGATAAAGGTGGGGTAAACACTGAACAGCTTGAAAGTCCATCACAGGGCCAACACAAACGCAACCATTCAGTCGCTCCCAGAGGCAGTTTGAACCAGCCAATTAGCCTAATGTACGCCCTCAGAGAAAACCCACGCAAGCACGGGAGAAGCAAACTTCACACAGAAATGCCCTCACAGAGACTGGGACACAAACCCAGGACCTTCCTGCTATAAGGTGGACATGCTAACTAACCATCATGCCACCGCTTTTTTTACCCTATTATGCTTTAGGTTGTTGCTATTTCTGATCAGTTTCTTTATATACACTTGTGATTTTATCTCCAGTCACCTTGTTAAAATATTTACAATTAATTTTTGAGTCCTGCTTGTTTTCAATGCCTTTGTGTGAAAGGGGAAGATCCTCTGTTACAGCCCAACCAGGACATTAAAAATACCTTGGGATACATTATCCCTGTCTTTTCACATTGTAAAATCTTTTATGATTGTAATGAGATGGTTAATACCAAAATCAAAATGTTCATACTAAAAGTGTGTGCAAATGTGTACTATCTCTAAACAAAGCCAATACTCTTGCTTTTCTTTAAGTGCACCATGAATCTAAAAACTTTGTGTGTGTGTGCATTGTATATTTTTATTTTTTTAATAATTTTTATTTTTTTTTTTGTCTGGGGAGCTATTCTGGGTGATCTATTTGTTAATGATGGAGAGCAAGTTGCTAGTATCTCCAGTGCAAAATCTAATTCACGTATATGTGCACCATTAAGTGCCTTGTAAACTTCTAAAGCAGATTGTGCCAACGTATGGTCATGCATAATGTTGTTTCCCTCTGTATTCCTTTAATGGAGACTTTCATATTTTTAAGATAAGTTTTCAGTGCTTTTCTACATTATAAGTTTTGCACCAAATAATTGATGGCCAATGTTTACTGGAGTTATTGGAAGTGTTTTCCACATGTAACTGCACATAGGAGTGAATTGCATGCATTGTATTAATGAAAACACTTGAGTTTTAGTAATGTGTAACCATTACACTGTGCATGTGCTTTCTTTGTAAAAGTACAGATGTTGGGTAATTAGCTCGGAATTTTTGTCTTCTGACATCAACTACCAGAGATACTGAATAATTAATTCACATTTGCATTGCGTTAACAGATTTATTACTTTTGATTGTTTTACAGAGTTTTGTGTTTTATGGGCAGTGATCATTCATTAAAACATGCATCTAAAAGGTAAAAAAAAATCACTATACAGTCCCTGCTGTTAGGTTTAATAGCGCTGCCCAGGAGGTGGAGGTCTGCTCTTGATGGACTGGCACTTTGGAATGTGCCTCTCAGCTGGACCAGGAGCAAAACGTCTGTTACAGTGGGGACAGGTTACATAATCTAAATTCAGATCTGCACTTGGCTGAAAGCCTCCTGCTGCAGCACCATGAGCCTGGCGTAAGTTCTGAACAAAAGCCCTGGGTTTCTGATTCCAGTTATTCTTGAGCTGCGGAGAAGGTGAATTAAAAGGACAAAATAATTTAGTTGTAAGGAATACAACATGGTGTGTTAAAAAAAAAAACAGCCTGTAATCATAACTTTCTTTTGTATCTGGTCTACAAATATTTAAATTTACCATGCTGGAATCTTCATCTTGCAACAATTTGTTTGCATATATTTGCAGCAGCTGTAACTGTTTAAACACTGTAACCTACCTCTGGTGATTTAGGTGGACCATTTGTTTTCAAATATTTCTCAAGCTCTGTGCCTCTCGCCCGGTGTTGTGCCATGTCGTAGACTTGACGTTTCTGTTTAATTTTTTTCTGACAAATGTTCATATGCTTCTCCAGGCGGTCTTCTGTAAAACATCTCTCACATACTTTACAAGGTACAAGTTGGAAATCAGTGCCAGGACTGCTTTCTGGAACAAATTCCACTTCCTGGAGGCTTTCGTCGGCGTTAGCGCTTGGATCAGCTGTAGCAAGTAGCTCTTCAGCCTCATTACTATACTCATACATACTCTGTTGACTCATCAAATCGTCCCCTGTATGTATATTGGTTGTGTCATGCTTGGAGACAGCTTTCCTGTTCATATGAAAATTTGAAGCAAACTTTTCCATTGGGTCCTGTTCAGGATCCTCACTGTTCATCTCTCTGTATTTCTTAAGTTCTCCTTTTTCACGTCTTATCCTTTTTCCTTCGCTCATTCTCTCAATTTCC
>JAOUQZ010000002.1:18814496-18827542 GCA_028564935.1 Neosilurus hyrtlii
TATATATATATATATATATATATATATATATATATATATATAATTATTATTATTATTTACAAATATTTTGTTAACTTTACGGTAGATCACTCAGAGAAGTCATACGGCGCTATAAGTTCATATGTTTAGGCATAGAGTGACAGTTACTAGGGAGTACCAATATGGCGACCGCGCGGCTTCAGTCCTTAGTGTCCCACGAGCTCCTACCCTATCGTGCACGCCTCCATAAGGCTCAGTAGGTTAAGCCCATAGGCATAAACATGTTTACGTCTATGCTTAAGCATATCGTTATTTTATTTGATATCCATTGGGAGAGGAACACAAATAATTTTTTCTTGATTGGTTTGTGAGAGCTGACGTTGACATGACGTAGTTGTTTGAAGATTCATCCTGGCTCGAGTCCAGACATTTGAGAGTCGACTCTGATTCGATTTCAGGAACTAAAACAGGATTAGTAATACAGATTTTTTTGTTTGTTGTTGTAATATATATATATATATATATATATATATATATATATATATATATATATATATATATATATATATAATACGATTATAAGTCACTGACGGAGCAAAAACACTGCATTGTGCAATAAACAGCAGTGTAATATAAACAATAAATAACACTTTTTAATAAATACCAGCAAGATTCGACGTTAAATATCCTAATACTCTACCACTTCAGCTTTACTTTTAACTGCAGTTAAATCTTAGTTTTAAAGCACGAACTTAATTCGTGTATAATTAGAATCGACTCCCAGGCTTCGGATTCCAGTCAATGGAAATGAAGAATCGACTCATTGAGTTCGGCTCCTGTCGCTAAGCTACCAAAAATAGAACACCACCCGGCCTCAAATAGGGGATGTTTTTTGCTGCCTCTGAATAAAACGGCTCTGTTTCCGAGGCAGTGTTTATACCTATCACTCCGGAAGGTACAAAACTGAATCCCAAACCCAGTTCCCTGTTTTAACTGATCATCTGTAGCTTGTCTTGGTTAAATTCGCCACAGTGTTTGAGAACTAGCATTGACATGTACCACAGTAAATCTCGCGTTAGCTTGCTAATCTCGCGTCAGCCTGTGTTCGTTAGCCTGCTAGCATTAGCATTTAGTGGAGTTTTGTGTTAGTTAGCCTGCTAGCATTAGCATTTAGTGGAGTCTTGTGTTAGTTAGCCTGCTAGCATTAGCATGTAGTGGAGTCTTGTGTTAGCCTGCTAGCATTAGCATTTAGTGGAGCCTTGTGTTAGTTAGCCTGCTAGCATTAGCATTAAGTGGAGTCTTGTGTTAGCCTGCTAGCATTAGCATTAAGTGGAGTCTTGTGTTAGCCTGCTGTAGCAGGAAACCTTGTTTATATAGATATGTGTCCTCCATCCAGACTGTAACCATGTCCACTGAGGAGCTGCTGTCAGTAGATTATGAAGTATATGGGAGGGTCCAGGGAGTGTTTTTTCGAAAATATACCCAGGTAAGGTTTATAGTGTACATCACATCTGGGTTGGATTTATTGTCATGATCTGACCAGGAGGGGTTTCAGGTTGTAGTCTGGGATCCTTTTAACTGTAAAATGAATGAAATTCATCCTTCCTTATAGGTTATTTTATGAACATAAATAAGAATAAATCTAAAATATTATTTTGTTATAGATCTTCCTGGGCTTTTCATTGACAAAACACACTTGGGGTCCATAAGTTGAAACTTATTTTTGTGTTTCTTTAAACCCTTTACTAAAACCTTAATAATAAAAATAAAAGGTCATTGATTGCCTGATCCTCTGTTAAGAGCCATAAGGTGGGATATAAATAAATAAATGAATGAATGAATGAACATCACAGTTTCTCAGCAGAACTTTTTGAAAATATAAAAAAGGTACAAGGTTTTAATTTTTAAATTCTTTATAAATTTTTGGAAAATGAACTTGAGGCAACTTTCAGCAATTTGTTGTTTTTAAATATACAATAATAAACAGGAATAAATAACAAGAACCTTTTAGAACTACTTGTTTATTTCAGTTTTCTGCTTCACGATATACTCTAGATGAGCAGTCTTTTACGTGTACATGTACATTTATCATGTATTCAACTCTGAGCAACTGTCTATAGAACAGCAGCCTTGCAGTTCTGAACTATTTCAACCAGAACTAAACCAGTCTCAGAATTACAGCAACGACATCTAACACGGAATTGCGGTCTGGGTCGTTTTTATGTTGTCTAAGGCGTTTTCCAAAGTTTTGAGTGTTGTTTTCAGAATCAGAATATTTTATTGATCCCGGAGGACATTATGTGCGTACAGTTGCTCCATACCAAGTAAAGAATAAGATAAAGTCTCAATATAAGAAAATTACAAATATACGTCTATGTAAGTCTAAAATTTGAAGCTCTGACATCTATATAAGCAGATACAGGATGAATCCTGTCAGTGATTAATATGTACAGTATTATCAATATGATAAACAGCATTTAGGTGGTATCAGTCTCTCACTGAACATGCTTCTGGGACTGATCGGCAGGTTGTGAAGTGGATGGGAGGTATTGTTCAGTATCGTCCTTATTTTGGACAACATTCTCCATTCCGACACTACCGTCAGAGGATCCAGCTCCATCCCCATAACGTTACTGGCCTTGCGGATTAGTTTGTTCAGTCTGTTGGCATCTGCAGCCCTCAGCCTGCTGCCCCAGCATGCAACATTTTTTTGAGGGGGAAAAAAAATTAGTTACTGTGCCAGTTTTTGGGTGCGGGCACTGATGAGTAATTTTTTACATTTATTTAAATAGTTTTTTTTTGTTTTTGTTTTTTTTTAATGTTAGTGTTAACCTGATTTTTAATCTGTGTATGTTTTTAGTCTGAGGGGAAGAAGTTGGGTTTGGTTGGCTGGGTGCAGAACACTCCGGCTGGAACGGTGCAGGGTCAGCTCCAAGGACCTGCTTCCAAAGTCAGACAGATGCAGGAGTGGCTCAAGTCCACCGGCAGTCCACAGTCCCAGATCATAAAAGCTGATTTTAGTAATGAGAAGAATATCAAGAGCCTGGACTTCAAGGATTTCAAAGTTGTCCGCTAATCAGTGCAGTAAATGAATGGACTTGTGATATGAATTCTTATTTTATTTAAAGATTATTTAGAGCAGCACCTCCACTGATCATGTTCTTTTACTGTTGGTTCCCAGATATCTAATTCATAAATATACAGTTATTGACAAAAGTCTTGTCACACATGTGGACATTCCTGTATAAAATATCTCACCAACCTATTAACCGATTTTAATCAACTGTGACTTAACCCTCTGATGGTACTGAATAATATGTGCTAGCAGCAGTATTGAAAAGAAATTTCTTCTACTCTTTACAGATTCTTAAATAGAAACATTCCCGTTTTTGCCCAGACAAAAGTCTTGTCGCAAAGATGTAATTTCACTTTCAAGACGATATTTATTACAGAAAAATAATCAAATTGCCTTTTTTATAATTAAATATATAATACTGTAGCAAATATAACGTCATATTGTGTTAGGGTTGTGTACAGAGTGAGTAGGATCCACACGCAGACCGAAGGGGTGTAGAGAACAATATTTAATTGATAAACAGGTAATCCAAAAACAGCAGGCAAAATCGGGGTCAAAAACAGGCAATGGTCAGAGATACACAAAAACAGGCAGAGGAGGTGCTAATCTGTGCTATGCAAGCGTGTTCCTCTTGAAATTAGCTTCTGCATAAATATGGACCACATTAACGATGAGCCGACAGCATTGTACTTTTGTGAAAACAGGCTTTTGACGGGTGGCCTTTTCAGGAAGACTGTGTTTGTACTCCTAAGAATATGGCTAAAGCAGGATTCATTCACGTGCCCTATGAGAACAGTCCTGATACAGTACAGTGCTTTTTCTGCCTTAAAGAGCTGGAAGGCTGGGAACCTGAAGATGATCCTGAGAAGGAGCATAAAGCACATTCCCCCAATTTTATTACATTGAAAAAGTCTGTGGAGAGTCTGACTGTCGAGGAGTTTCTCAGGCTTCAGAAAGAGAGACAGGAATTCAATATTAAAAAGATGTGCGGTCGTGCCATTGACAAATTTGAAGAAGCCATGAAGTTGAAAAAAGGATAAATCACCCAATCTGCCATAGGTGAAGAATAATGATAAAGACACCATTGCTATTATTGCTTTTCACAAGACCAATTCATTCTTATTCTCTTTCATGTATTTGATTTATTTGTAATAGTGATGCGTGTGTAGATGTATATGTATGTTTGTGTGTGTGTGTGTGTGTGTGTGCACGTGTGTGTAGAGGTTGGGAATCTTTATATTATCACTTGTGAATAAAACTTAATTTTATTTTTAAAAAAACCACAGGCAGAGGTATCCAAAAATTACAAAAGCTAGTAAGGATGGTCAAGGAACAGGCAAGGTCAAAAAACTACTAGGCAAAGATGTACAAACGATTGAAAGGCACAGGAGAAAACTCTGGCACAATCTGGCAAAGCTTGTGGGGGGAAATGCAGAGCTTATATACACACAGACTGAGGCAGACAACCAGACACAGGTGAGCACAATAATTGGGATATGGAAAGCCAAAGTGGACAAAAAAGAGGCACATAATACTAGAACAGAGAGTTAACTGGCAGGAGTCCTAACATATTGAAAAATTAAAAGCATCACTCAGGGTCAATAGTGCCTCTGCAAACATGGACATGATGGTACCGGACTCCCTGGTGCTTCTCATGAGGAATAATTATCATATTAAAGGAATCAGAGAATGATTTAAGATGTTCAAATTACACATAATACAAATTTGCATTACTAAAAATTCTTGAGGCCCAAGACACTTAAAATCCTTTTTAAATATACAAGTAAGTTATTTTAGAGGGCAGCTCATTTATCAAATGGTCAGAAAATAGTCTGTTATCAACCCTATGGTGAAAAATCTGAGTCACCTGTAGTTTTGAAACAACGGGAAGCAATAATCTGTTGATATTTGTGTCGTAACGTTCCCACTCATCTTATATAGCTTTGTGATACCTATGTACTGGAGGTGACTTTAAATCATGATGTTTCACTTTTGTACATGACTGGCTCTTCGATGAACGCTGGGCCCAGCAATTTTATAGATGGTCACTAACAACATTGGTGGCAGATCGATATAATATTGAATTAATAATTCATCTCAAATAATGTTATTTCCTCCATGTTTATGCTAATAACTGTTTCCACGTGTTAGGGCCTTGGTAAGCACATCATGGTGTTCTAGCTGTGTCTTGTACAGGACCTGTTGTATGGCAGTTTGGTGACCATTGCAAGAAATATGGTGTACAGTTGATGCTGAATCAGACATTGCTAGCTATGAGTCCTAATGGAGCTTTTGAGGGAGTCATCAGGAGGTGAACTACAACTTTTGTGCAGCCAGTTGTTTTGTGAAGAGTTTTCCTTGCATGACCGAGCTTACCTATGTGTACCAATTGCTGCTTGCAATTTATTTTCATTTGCTTTCGAAGATCTTGAAGGTTTGTGCAGTTTTTGCAAAAAAATTTTAAACATTACGTGAAAGCTTCTTGAGTACCTCGGTTTAATGTATATTTAGTTAATCAAGCACTATTCATTATTTTTTACTAAATTTACTAATTATATTTTACTAATTTTACTAATTACTTTGATCCAGAATTTGATGTTAAATGATTGCGGCAAGTCTTTTGTCCAGCCTAGAATAGATATGTTCGTCTTTTATTAGCAGTAAAAAGATTTACAATTTCCCGTTGCTTTCACAAAACAATATGTATACTGTTTTTTGGTAATGGTTTTAAGAATCTCTCACCTTGTTCAAGAACAAGGTGAGACAGATGCAGACATCATTTTTCTTCCAGGTTTAAGTAAAAAAAAAAAAAAGAAAGAATTATGAGATGATGGATATAATTTTCTCATATGTACATGTTCTGTTAAACAACCTAAAAAGTGTCACCATTTGGTTGAACCCAAACATTTTTCAAGTGACCAAAAATATTGGAACATGCAACTGACAGGTGTTTCTTTGTTGCCTAGGAGCATCTCTTTAGATCAATTGTTTATTCAGTCCCCCGAATGGTCTGCTCTGAGTCTGAGCCCTGGATTTGTCCTGGAAAATGCATTTAGTGCTAAAAATTACAAACTAACTTGACTAGATATCATCTATGGGAGAAAAGCACACCATTTTTAAACAGAGAAGAGAGAAAATCAGTCATAGCTATTGCACAAGCATTGGCCATAGCCAATGCAATAATTGAAATGTCTTGAAAAAAGAAAGAAACCATTGGTGTACTAACAACCAGACATCACAGGAGTCAGCCAAGGAAAACAACAAAAAAACGGCTGAAGACAAACATTGGTGAGAGTAGTGGGGGAAAAAGAAAAACGACAGTCAGTGACATCATCAACAACCTCCGCAGGGTGAAAGCATCATGCTCCATCATGTGAAAAAGACTTCAAGGGCAGAATTGCATATGCTGCACCGCAAGATGCAAACCACTCATCAGCAGTAAGAATCAGAAAGCCAGCTTGGAATTTGTAAAGATATACAGAAAGGAGCCACAAAAGTCCTGGAACTAAGATGAACCTCTACCAAAGTATGGAGTATAAAAGGCTCTGCTTGTGCGCCAATACATGAGCTCATCAATCAAGCACAGTGGCGGTAGTGTCGTGGCTTGGGTTTGCATGATTGCTTTGGAATGGTCTCGCTATTCTTAATTGATGATGTAACCCATGATGGTAGTGCTGGAATGAATTCAGAAGTCTACAGAAACATTCTGTCTGCCAATTTACAGAGCAATACAACCAATCTAATTGGAAGGAACTTAATTATGTAGCAAGACCATGAACCAAAACACATACCTCACATTACAAAGAACTTCATCCAGGTTCTCTGGTTTCCTCCCACAGTCCAAAGACAGGAACTTTAGGTGTGAGGGTAGATTGGATTGGTCGTGTGTGTGTGTTGGCCTTGCGATGGTCTGGAAAGCTGTTTAGGGTGTACCCCATCTTCACCCAGTGTCAGTTGAGATAGGCTTGAGAATTCCAGCGACTATAGTAGGATAAAGCAGTTTGTCAAATAAGTGAGTGAGAGAAGTTAACTGTGTAAACTTTGCATATTCTCCCCATTCTTAAGCAAGTTTTCTCCAGGTACCCTGGTTTCCTCCCACAGTCTTAAGATATGCACATTAGGTCAACTGACTCTGAATTGCTCATAGATTAAATGTTTGTATCTGTGTTAGCCCTGAAATAGACTAGCGACCTGTTCAGGGTGTACCCCGCCTCTTGCCCGAAATCAGCTGAGATTGGCACCAGTTTCTCCGTGACCCTAACAGGATAAGCAGTATTGAAAATGAATGAAAAATAAAACTGTATTTTTTCCAGGTGGAACATTGTTGTACTTCCTGTGTGATGATTTTTCAATAAGTCAACTTGACTGATTTAAGTGCGACAGCAGGTAATGTTGCCACCTCACTGCCATAATGTTTCCAGTTCAACTCTGAGCGTATATTAATCTAGTCTTTCATTTTCCAAGAAATTCCAAATAGTGAGTTCTTCTGCTATAGATCTGATTGTTCCCATTTTAACAAGAATTTCATATTGCAGCTCCGTGACATATGCGCCTCAGTGTAACAGCATGTGACCAATAGGAACATTTTTAATCAAATGGGGATATGTAACACTATTCTAGAGCCGGAAAACCTAATGCTGATTCACATTGTTTGAATCTTTGGGAGTTTACTGTGCACCACTGTACAAGCTGTATATTTTCTGAACAGACCACAAAATGAATTTTAAAAAAAAATCAATAAAACAAATTGTTAGGATGCCAGTCTCTTTATCATACAAGGAAACATGAAATCAAATAGTCTCCAGCTCATTATTCAGTACTTAAAGTAAGTTATTGAGTAACCACCGTGAATAATCCAGTAACTATAGTAAAACTAACAGGAAATGTATGTGGTTACAAAAGGAAAGAATGTAAACCTGTAGCTGCCAAAACTTGGTCCTGGATATTTAAGCATTTAATTTGATTTCACAGGATTTTCAAACTATGGTAGTTGTTTCAGAAATAAGAGGGCATAAGTCAAAGGGGAAGACAATGCCTAAGTAAACTAATCCTTTACAATGTAATAAAATCACATAACAGGAAAACAAATGCTCAGAGGTTCTTCATTGGTTTCCATAGCTTCAGTGCCCAAGTTCACACTATAAATTTTATTGGACTCATATTGGTATGCTGGCAGCAGATGCTCACCTCTCCATAATTCTTTGCTTCCACGATGTTTCATGTCTAAATTGACCAGCTGGTTTAGGACCCTCCCAGTACCTAGACCCCAGAATGAAAAGACTTATTGTGAGGGAGCCAAACATTCCAGGAAATGACTATTCCCCCTCCACCTCTCTCCTTCCCAATCCAAGCCTGGCTGCATGTCTTGTACACTATCTTTTTTTTTTTTTAAGTCTCAACAATCCAAGCCACCCATATGGAACCTTCGGTATGTATAATTTTAAGTCCATTTAGAAAAGCTCCTGCAAACCTTGGCTTCTCCACTGTACACTAAATGCTGCTACTAGAGCACACGGGAAAGATAAAATGGGAGCGTTGCTCCCAAAACAAATCACAAATATGGCCCAGTTATGATGCCTAATTTCATTTTAGATGCATCTTTCTCTCATGTCAAACTGGGATCCTGGAAGGCAAACAGCTGTGCACAGATATGTGTTTATTTCCACCACACCAAATTTGCCTCACGAAAGCCATGGCAATTACCTGATGAGCTAAATCAGATGTGGTAAATGATCTGGAATGCTAAACGCTGTATTGCTGTGGCCCTCTGGTCTCAAATTCTTGCTTTGGAGAATAAAAGATATGATCCAACATGGAAGAGGTGCTTGCATGGCAGAGGCTGAAAGTCACTACTGGCAACTTAATCATCAAATCCTGAGAAATAGGTCAAAACAGTGGTGTTAAAGATCTGTCAAGAAAAAAAGTAAGAATTTCTTGGCTTTTTTCCTGCACTAATAAACCTGTCTGGCCAAGCCAATGCAAATATTTAAAATATATTTGCATATTTAATCTGGCATAATTAAGATGTTCCTATGCATCTCAGGGATTATTCAGCGTCATCCACCAAGCCTGAGGCACATTGTTTTAGTATATACTACATGGAAAATAAGCAAAAATTGTAATTTTTGTAGGTTATATTTTATACTGTAAAAATTATGATTGACACAGGTGAGCTCCAGGCAAACATGTGAGCCGGTTCTTAACTGTATAACAGTTTTTTTTTTTAGAGTTTAAGTATATACTATGCAGAAACATGAAACACAAACTAGATTTAGATTTTTTTTCTACAGTTTATTATAACACACACACACCTATATAATAACTATATATATATATATATATTAGTTTATATATAGTATTAGTTTTTTGTAGTTTTATAGTTAATTATTACAGAGCCAAGCTAAACAGGGTATAACTTACAGTATCCTTTGGGCCTTCTCATTCAGAATTTGTACTTGCTTCATAAACTCTGTAAAGATGTTTTAGTATGTACTATGTGGAACTGCACGGAAAACAAATCTAAAAGAAAAAATAATTTTTTAAATGTATATATTTGAACCATGCCAGAGGCAGGTCAGATGATCTGGCAAGCTGTGTGCTTTGAGAGCTGTTTGCTTTGAGCAGAAGTAAATGCTTTGTTTGTTTAGCCTACTCATTCATATTTGGTACATATTACACAGAAATAATAAAATTAAAATAAAAATTACATTAACAAAAAATAAATAAATAAATAAATATATATATATATATATATATATATAAAGAAATAAAAATTACTCTGTGATGCTGTTTTACTATATAGTATGCTAAAACAAGAGAAAGACATACTACATTGCTAGTTAGTTAGTTAGTTAGTTAGTTAGTGATACTGCTTGCATTGAATTTTGATTCAAGCATTATCCAATCAGAATAATGTTTCCTAGTCCTGAAATATCACACAAATACGATTGTGTCGTTCCCATGTACTGTATACTAAATTCATTTATTGATTAGTTCATAGTTGCTTAGTTCAGACAGTCTTGAACCTGGGAACATTAAATGCAAGGTGGAAATACGTCCTACCTTCTGGTTTCCTATGCGCACACATTCACAGCTAGGGGCAGTTTTAGCTTATTTAACCACCTTCCAGTTTTTGGAGCAAGCAAGTTGTAAAACACAGAGGAAACTCACATAGACATGAGGAGAACATGCACAGAAGCTCCTCACAGTAATCTCAGCTCTGTAATGAACAGGCTGCCAAATAAAACCGTTTGTATTTACGGACAAACTTTTTGCAACAGCTAATACAGTAAGGGCTCTAACACTAAAGCACATTTGGACATTTTGTTCTGCAAGAAATCCACTCAAATGTTTTTAACACCTGTCAGTTAAGGAATGATAAAAATGTTTATGAACTAACATTATCCCACCTGGTGGATTTTAGTGAATATAAGAATAATCAGAGAGAACTGTGAAAATATGTTTTAATAGGGTCAGGGAGCTGATTTTTTTAGTGATACTCAGTGCAGTTTCAGCACACATGTCTGTGTGGTCGGAATTTTATTTAATTGTATATCTAATATACATTAGGCCCAATAATTTTGTTTTTGCTATACACTGAAGCCATTGGTGTGTGATTTCAGAAGACAATAAGAGACAGTAGAATAGAATTTCTCATTTCCTGGTATCTAGACATGGTACACAACTTTGAACAATCATGGATGACCACCCCATCTTTAGCTGAGTAAAAGAACAGACTATTAGACTGTCTATTAGAACAGACAGATAAAATAAATGATCCTTTTATTATTGTTTATTCAAAATATTATCACATTTCTGATCTTCTCACTATTTATGCCATTGGTCCACTATCCGGGCCACTGTTTCATTTTATGTGGCCCGCAGAAACTTTCAAAGAATATCATTATCGTACATTCTTTACATCAACCATTACCATGAAACCTAATTCATCATCCTTCCACTAGATGGCGGCAGCCTATTTCAAGTGAACAGCTAGTCATTCATGACTCAAGAAAGATTTCACGCTAGCTTGTCACTGTTAAGCCGTTTTAGAATAAATGTTCAGTGATTATTCGGTTGTCGATCACCTTTAAATTTAGTGATGTGACCCTCAGTGAAACCAGTTTGATGCCCCTGATTATGTTGTTGTAAGCCATATCTGTGAATGAGTAAGAAATACGATGGTGACGACACAAAGTTCTACCACTCAGCTGTGCTAACATTAGGGTGTGACTTTTGCATGCAATTTTCGTGAAAATTTTCTAGAATTAATCAGAAACAGGGTTAGCGGGGAGTCGCAGGGAGGCTGGTGCCTATCTCTGGGCGAAGGCGGGGTACGCCCTGCTCACCAAAGGCAGTATCATAGCCAAAGAGGTTTATCTGAGGCACGATTATTGCTGGTTGAAAAATTTACCCAAAAACTTCTACTTCCACATCTAGATTGGAAAAATTTTAAAAATCAGGAAATGAAAGCTGATATTCAGATCTGTCAGCTTACATTCATCTACCCATCATCAACCTAAATGTCTTCAGTATATAGCAAAAAAAGAAAAGAAAAAGCCTTGACATTCCAGTATTTTGTATGTATGTATATAATGCGTTACTTTCTTTTTTAATAGCATGACCAATGCCACATATTCAAGAAGAGAACACTGCTGAAAATCATCATCTATAAATATAAGTAGTTCGGATACAGTCGTATGTTTGTTCTCATCCATATGCAGAAGGCAATATGTTGAAATGATGATCTCAAAAAACTGCTTTGTGTATTATATTTGCTTTAAAAGGATAGACACTTTATGGGTTACCCTATTTTTCTGTAAATCCTTTCCTAAATTGAAGAAATAGTGCTTAGTGACATGTTTACATTAACATCAAGGCAAACATCACTATTAAAAGCACATCTCCTGAGAGCACAGCTGGTAGTGTTCTGTAGGAAGTGTGCTATGCCCAACAATATGCCCCTTTGTCATTTTGACTTCCTGGTAGCAGTGGTTTGGTAACATTTCCAAGACAGGCACACAATAATGGGTGAAACCAGCTAATTTTTTTTACAATAATTACAATAATTAGAAATGGAACAAAGAAAACAGTCAAACAATAACATGATTAGCATTATTAGCTTCTTGGTTGCTGTGAAGTTCTTGATACTAAAAGGATTTAAGTAAAATATGTACTACACCGCTCTGATGATTCAAATAATAATTTTACTAGATATGATTTATTACATTTGCATGAATTGAAAGTTATGCACTGAACCGCACCTTTCTGTGATATCGCTGCGGTGGTACCCTCAAAAGCGCTTCTTTAAGTGTGTAAAAATCTTTTACCTGGAAAGACTCATGAAGTGTACTTTATGATTTACTCTATGATACTAAGATAATTAAAAGTACAACAGTGGTTCCTAATGTATAATGCCTTAAATCACTTTTAAAAGTACACTACATTTATGTTACCAATGTGAAATATACATACACTGCCAGCGAGTCGGCTGACACTGGGCGAAGACAGGGTATACTCTAAACGGCTCGCCAGACCATCAAATGCAAACACACTCACAATCACACCTAGGGGCAATCTGGAACAGCCAATTAGCCTAAAGTGCATGTCTTTGGACTGTGGGAAAAAACGGGAGTACACAGAGAAAGCCGATGCAAGCACAGGAAGAACATGCAAACTCCACGTAGGAACACCCGAGGCCAGGGTGGTGCTAACCAGTACACCACTGCAATGCCCAGAAAGTTGCCAAACAGATTTCAATAAGCAAATACTTAAGAGCCTTTGCAGAGATCATTATAATTATAATAACTGCAGTGATACAATATGTTTCAGCTGGCAACAATTCCTTTAACCCTCATTGATGCAGTAAGTAGTTTCTCATTTCTTTAACAGTCATAGTATCAATGACTGATCATGCCCTTGACTGATCATGATTGAAAATCATTCATACTTTTTGGTGATGTCAAAGATTGAAAAAAAAACCTACAGAAAG